>LR812540.1:39774556-40319556 GCA_903798195.1 Danio kyathit
TATACACAGTTGAAACCAAAAGTTTACATACACTGTATAAAAAGGCACATAACCATTTAAAAAAAAAAGTCAGATGTTAATGTGACTAAACTTTTTCTCTTTTAGGTAAGCTAGGACTATCCAATTTGTTTCTGTTATGCTTAATAGCAGAATACTGAGAGAGATATTTGAGAAATTGTTATAACTTTTCTTGAAAGTCAAGTTTACATACAATAAGATTATTATGCCTCTGAAAAAGCTCAGATGATGGTGTCAAGGTTTTGGAAGTTTCTGATTGGCTAATTGACAACATTTGAGTTAATTGGAGGCACAACTGTAGAAAAGTATTTAGGGAAACCTCAAACACACTGCTTCCTTGTGTGACAACATGGGAAAATCAACAAGCCAGAATCAACAAAAAAGCCAGATTACAATTTGCAAAATTACACTGGGAAAAAGAATAATTTTTGGAGACATGTCCTGTGGTCTGATGGAACTAAGATTGAACTGTTTGGCCATAATGACCAGTGTTACATTTGGAGGACAAAGGGGAAAACTTACAAGCCTAAAAACACCATCCCAACTGTGAAGTATGGGGGCGGAAGCATCATGTTGTGGGGCTGTTTTGATGCAGAAGGGACTGGTCCATCAGCCAGGAAATTAAAACTTGGCCACAAACGGGTCTTTCAAACAGACCATGACCCTAAGCATACTGCCAAATTAGTTAAATGTGCTTTAAAGGACAACACAGTGAATGTTTTGGAGTGGCCATCACAAAGCCCTGAACTCAATCCTATAGAAAATTTGTGGGCAGAGTTGAAAAAGCTTGTGCGAGCAAGACAGCCTACAAATCTGACTCAGTTACACTAATTCTGTCAGGAGGAATGGGCCAAAATTCCTTCAAACTATTGTGAGAAGCTTGTGAAAGGATAACCACAATGTTTGACTAAAGTTATACAGTTTAAAAGCAAAGCTAAAAAAATACCAAGGAAATGTATGTAAACTTTTGACTGTCTAGAAATGAATAAAAAATTCTCCAAACAAATTATCTTATTACTCTGGCATTTAGCAAATGTAAATAATTTAGGTAATCCTAAAGGACCTAAAATAGTAAACGTTTAGTATGATTTACCATCAGACTTTTTTTTTTTAAATAGTTATGTTCCTTTTTTTAGAGTGTATGTAAACTTCTGGTTTCAACTGTACTGTATATACAGTTGGAGTCAGAATTATTAGCCCCCTGTTAATTTTTTCCCCCAATTTCTGCTTAATGGAGTGTTTTTTCAACACATTTCTAATCATAGTAGTTTTAATAACTCATCTATAATAACTGATTTTATTTTTTGCCATGATGACAGTAAATAATATTTTACTAGATATTTTTCAAGACACTTCTATACAGCTTAAAGTGACATTTAAAGGCTTAACTAGGTTAATTGGGTTAACTAGGCAGGTTAGGGTAATTAGGCAAGTTATTGTATAATGATGGTTTGTCCTTTAGACTATTGAAAAAAAAATTGCTTAAAGGGGCTAATAATTTTGACCTTAAAATGGCTTTAAAAAAATTTAACTGCTTTTATTCTAGCCGAAATAAAACAAATAAGACTTTTTCCAGAAGAAAAAATATAATCAGACATACTGTGAAAATGTCCTTGCTCTGATAATCATCATTTGGGAAATATTTAAAAAAGAAGAAAAAAAAAATCAAAGGGGGGGCTAATAATTCTGATTGCAACTGTATATACATACATACACACATACATAAATATATATTTTTTCACTTATTTAAATGTATTTATTTTATTTTTTATTAGCTCATGCATATTTCACCTGTTTATTTTAGTATCATCATTACATAAATAATTTATTCATGGCACATTTTCCCAGTATCATGCAGCCGTGCTCTGCAGTGTGTTTTACCTTTGAACAGGTTGGCTGGAGACTGGCAGGTGTGTCCACATCCGTTTGAGCAGCATTTCTTAACCCCTGAGCACTCGCGATCCCGCGCACAGCTCTCCACACAGGCAGCAGCAAAGCCTGACGCCCGCTGCGCTGGAGGACAGTCGCCCTGTTTCTGCACACGTAGTGACCGCAGGAACTCAGCGCTCGTCACACACTCATGATGCTTCTTACACAAAATAGACAGACAACGATACAAAAGACAGATTAGGGGCATTGATGTATGGTTGCTAAGGTTCCAAACAGGTGAGTTGGCTTTACCATTTGCACCATCTCACATGAAAAACAATCTTTACTTGCTTTCTCATCCTTAAATACTTCTTTTGCACAATATCTTGCACAATATAGTTCTGTCTTATGTAAAAGAACTTGTACAGTCTGTCTTAGGTTATGGTGTATAGTTAACATTTACATTTAGTCATATAGCAGACGATTTTGTCCAAAGCGACTTACAATTGAGAAGGCATTCAGTGATTCAACAAGAAGAGGCAATACCTGCGAGAAGTGCTAGTTATTCAAAGTAACTTGTTTGTGCTCAGAGAATTTAGTGCTAGAGTAGGAGTTTTTTTTTTTTAGCGAGAGGGGGAGAATGAGAAAGCTGGTGGAGGTAAGAGGGTGCAGTGCAAGTTGCTGTCCTGTAAGCAAGCATTAGTGATTTGAGCTTGATCCGAGCTTCAACCAATAACCAATGCAGACAGATAAAGAGAGGTGTTGCAAGGGCACTCATTAGCTGCATTTCCACTGTCGGGCCAGTGCGAGCCAGGGCTTTTATCGGGCCGGGCCGGGCCAATCGCCTGGGAGGTTGAGCAGTGAGGCCGAAATCATGTCGCGTTTCCACTGTCGGGCTAGCAGCTCGCAGCACGTCACGCAAAACTTGCCCCCAGAATGCCCACTTCAGCGGGAATCAGGCAGATAAAGCACACCATCGCATCATCACGAAACGATTCAAATGAAGACAACCGAAACAAACAAATGACACGTTACCGTACAGCATTACATTATATGTCTATACGCACAGGCCTATGTATTTCCATTCATTATATTTGTTTACTTACCGACCGACTGTTGGCATTGTGCATCGAGTGGTCTCGCCACTAACAGAGGGATCCAGCGCAGTGATCATACCCATCCATAATATAAAACCACAGAAATTCTCTGGTAATAACTCGGTATGAAATGTATTTTATAACATCCTCGTTTTGATAAATGTCGTCAAACATTCAGCCCAAATGCTCTGGAGAGACTTAAAACATAATAAATTTTCCCTAGGCTATATGACACTTAATAGGTAATTCCCCTTTATTTAAGAGAATAATTTAAGGATGTTGCATGTTATTCGGTGATCTTAAGGAAACCGTTTCAGCACATAAGAGCAAGTAATAAAATATAACCTATATTTCATTGCACTCGGCAGCTATTCACTAATAAATCTCTACATGTATTTAAAATTTCATTTTCAAATTTTACCACGTCATATAAAAACATAAACACTTGTTTGAGGACATTGTAATGCGGCGCTGCGCAGGACTGGATGACAGAAAATAATGTTTCTGCTTTCACACACCCAAAAAATATTGTGTTTGCATGATTTGATTAATATCAATAAATCAAAATACTTTATAAATAATATTTCAAACCTCCTCCGGTGTTTATTGTTTATAGAAATTATCTAAAAAAGATTTTTCAGATAGGCCTTTGTAAAATTAAAGTTTAATATGGCTTTAAAATGGTTTCATTTATGTATTGTATATACCTAAATTGTTATAGCTTTTGTTTGTTTTATATTGGTTTATTTGTTTAATGTGATTTTATTATATCCGATATTTGTAATTCTTTAAATGATTTCAATATAGCTTTGCCTATTTTATCTAGACATGACACTATTGTTTTGAGCCTACAAAAGTGGACAAGTAATTTGTAACGTTTTATGTTTTTCTGTTGTATTCATATTTTGTATTATCTCCAAAAAAGAAAGAAATAAAGAAACCCAGCCGCTCGCGGCATCAACAGAGCTGTGAAGCGAGTGCTCTTTTGCCCGGTCTCACACTCTCACACAGGCATCTAAACGAGCATGTTTCATGCACAAACACACTTTTTAAACTTGACAAAAACTCTGGACAACTGTTACTGGCTGCTGGGTCTTTATTATGGTGTAAAGATTATTATGCATTATTGAAACATCAAGGAGGGCGCAGCAAGGAAATGTCACTTATAAATTAAAACTTTGTTTTTTTTTATGCAACAGCCTTACATTTAAAAGGAAACATAAGGGCGATCATAAGCAAAAAGACCCCTAGCCTATAAGATGTTTTATGGAATAGCCTATCTTAAACTGACCAGCTATTTGTTTTCTTTACCTTTTTTCTTTATTTCTTCCCCATTTATTTATTTGTTTGACGCATGTACTCGTGTGCGATCGGAAAACTAGTGTAATGATGGCATGCCATCTTTACCAGACTCAGGCAAAGTCCGCCTCTCCTTTCACTCCGCCCTGAAGCCCCAGCTGGCCCTCTTTGGCCCAAGGTATTCTGAGGGCCAAAAAAGGCCAGCCGCTGGCCCAGAGAAAGCCCCGCTTTGACCCGATCAGGCCCCAGAAGTGACAGTGGAAACGCGACTGGCCCTGGCTCGCTTGCTTTAGGGAAAACGCGGCTATTGGCTCATTGCAGACCGGACAAACTGCAGCGTTCTGGATCATCTGTAGAGGCTTAAGGGTGCAGGATTGAAGTCTAGTTAGAAGAGCACTGCAGTAGTCCAGCCTTGAAATGACAAGAGCTTGGACTAACAGTTGTGCAGCATGATCTGTTAAGAAGGGTCTAATTTTTCACATGGTTAAAAGAGTGCAAACCTGCAACATCGAGCAGCATTAGCATTGTGCTCTCTGACGGACACACTGAAAAAAATGATTCAAAGATGATTCCTTGGATTTACACATTTTTTAAGTTAAATGGTTGTAAACAAGGTATTTGGGTTGAATTTAAACAAACAAATTAAGTTGAACATTACTAAATGTAATTAGTTTGTTTGAATTCAACACATAAATTGTTTGCAACAATTTTGCAGACATTTTTTTTCAGTGCAACTGATCATCCAGGATCACTCCCAAGATTCCTTAAAGAACTACATGGGGTAATGGTGGATGATCCCAGCTGGATGGAGAAGTCATGTCGTATGTGTGGTGTTGCAGTGAAGACAAGAAGTTCAGTTTTTGCCAGGTTAAGCAGTAGGTGATGGTCGTTCATCCAAGCTGAGGTATCCTCCAGGCAGTGCGAGATTCTTGCAGCCACCATGGGTTCATCTGGATGAAATGAAAGATAAAGCTGTGTATCATCGGCATAGCATTGATAAGAGAAACCATGCAATTGGATGATGGCTCCCAGTGATGTGGTGTAAATAGAGAATAGTAGGGGACCTAGAACAGATCCCTAAGGCACTCCAGTGGCCAGCTAATGAGCTTTGGATACCTCTCGTCTCCAGGCAATTCTGAATGATCTACTGGTGAAGTAACCAGCAGAGCGGGGATTCTGTGATGTCCAATGAGAAGAGGGTGAACAGTAGAATCTGGTGATCTGGTTAAGTATTTATAGTACATGTACTGTATAGTTATACTGCTCCTGTATGTTAGTTATGTATAGGTTTAAAACGGCTCTTACAGTACGTCCAGTGCTGTGTTCATATTTATTTAATTATGTTTAATTATGTAGTACTGTGGTCCAGTGAGACACGACATTTCTTTCCACTTTATGTCCACACATGTAGAGGGATGACAGTAAATCTCAACTTGACTTGAGGGAGTTCTGAGTGTATAACTTTGCTGCTGTGGTGTTTTACATTCAATGCAATTCAATTCATCTTTATTTCTATAGCGCTTTTACAATGTAGATTGTGTCAATGCAGCTTAACATAGAATATTATATTTTAGTAGATTGTAACTGTGTCAGTTCAGTTTTCAGAGTTTAAGTTCAGTTTAGTTCAGTTCAGTGTGGTTTAATTTTCACTGCTAAAAGTTCAAACACTGTAGAGCAAATCCATCGATGCGCAGCTCCACAAGTCCCGAACCATGCAAGCCAGTGGCGATAGCGGGGAGGAACAAACTTCACGAATTGACAAAAGTGAAGGAAAAAAAACCTTGAGGGAAACCAGGCTCAGTTTGGCAAGACCATTTCTCCTCTGGCCAAACTTCCTGTGCAGAGCTGCAGTCTAGGGGCCGAGGGCTGAAGAATGCTGGACGTCCATCGTGGTACATGGTTGTTATTACAAAAAAAACTAATTACTACAATTAACTTTTCAGGTAATTTAATTACAATTACTTATAATGTACCTGAAATACTATAAATTATAAAAATTATATTTCTGTATAAATGAAGTCAGAGGGGCAGGTCAATTGTTTTGTTATACAAATATATTTTACTGAATAATTCTAACTTTCAAAATATAGAATGTCATATTTATCAAGTAGATTGCACACGCTTAAGAGAAAAAATAATTGAGCAATTAATTCATGAAAATATACACTGCGAAAATGCTTTTCTTACTTAGTTTTTTTGTCTTGTTTTAGTCCAAATATCTAAAGATTCTGGCGACACGGTGGCTCAGTGGTTAGCACTGTCACCTCACAGCAAGAAGGTCCGTGATTCGAGTCCCGGCTGGGTCAGTTGGCATTTCTGTGTGGAGTTTGCACACAGAAATGTTGGGGAAAGAACCGGGTGCTCCAGTTTCCCCCACAGTCCAAAGACATGAGCTATAGGGGAATTGAATAAACTAAATTGGCCGTAGTATATGAGTGTGAATGAGTGTGTATGGATGTTTCCCAGTACTGGGTTGCCACTGCGTAAAACATATGCTGGATAAGTTGGCGGTTCATTCCTCAGTGGCGATCCCTGATGAATAAAGGGACTAAGTCGAGAAAATGAATGAATGAATGAATCTAAAGATTTTTAAATCAAGAGACAAGCAAATAATATGGTCTTGTTTTAAGAAATAATATGCCAAAATTAAGTGAGTTTTTTCTTAAAACAAGCAAAATAATCTTGTGCCTTTATATTTTCCTTTTGACAACATTATTTTGCTTATGGATTTTATTATCCAACATTCCCTACTGGGGTACAATTTCTTCCTGAAGAACCATTGAAAACAGCACACAAACACAAACTACCACAAATAATGCTGTTTGGTGTATTTTTAGCGAAATTCTGCAATGACAAAATTGTGAAATGCTGTCCTGTAGTGAGTGTATAGGGGTGTGTTTAAATCCCTAACTCTAAAAGCAATACTGAGGCTTGATTTAGCACACACCACTAATGAGAGGCAGCTGGAAAATCAGGGAGTGACAAAAAGTCAAGGAAAGACAGACACGGAGTGGGACGCAGCGGTTAGACAAAGCCACCCACCCAAACATGCCGGTGGAGCGACAGAGGCGGCCAGCGGTCCCAGAGTCTCTGTCCCGGCGTGTGTTTGTATTGACTCACAGTCTCTTACGCTGTTGACCTTTCTGGCCTGAGTCAAACAAGTCAAGTTGAATTTTATTGTCATTTCAGTACATGTGTGAACATAAAAGTGGAACGAAATAACATGTCTTGATTAGACATAAATAAACAATCATAAATATGAACGGAACACTTGATGTAAGAGCTAGAGCTGCACAATAGTGGGAAAACAAACATATTTTCTGAGATATATATTGAGATATGAATATAATTTCACAAGATGACTTGAGTAACTCTTTTTGTAAAGAATTCATCATTTTACATTGACTGGGATGATGCAGCTGTATAAAATATACAAAGTTATACAAAAATATAGAAAATAAGCGCAGATAAGTCTGACAGCTCTGAGGTTCAGAAACGCAATAATTAAATGTAATGTAAGTTAACACTGTCCTTACTGTATAAATAATAAACACAATTAATCTGTGATAGGGCGACATGTTGCTCAGTGGTTAGCACTGTCACTCACAGCAAGAAGGTTGTTGCTCCTACGGCCCAACAAAACTGGCCATAGTGTATGAGTGTGTGTGTGTGTGAATGTGAGTGTACAGGTGTTTCCCAGTACTGGATTGCGACTGGAGGGGCATCTACTGCATAAAACATATGCTGAAATAGTTGTGGTTCATTCCGATGTGGTGACCCCTGATAAATAATGTACCAAGCCAAAGGAAAATGAATGAATATTCTGTAATAAAGTGGCAAACTTTATCATTTCTTGTGCGCAGATGGTTTAAATTAGCTTGAAATCTTACAGTCACGTACAGCTATGGTGTTGCATTCTCCTTTCTACTTTCTTTTTGGACTTTAGTTTGGAGTGGTTAGTCCCAACCTGCTTTATGTTTGTTTAGTTGTTTATTTCATATGTTGTTGGGCTCCTTATTTCTTACTGTTTGGAATGATTCATTGATTAGTCATGTTAATAAATAATTAAGTTGGAGATCTTGGCTGTTGGCATTTCTGTGTGAAGTTTGCATGTTCTGCTCGTGTTTGCACGGGTTTCCTCCGAGTGCTTCTGTTCCCCCCAAAAGTCCAAAAATATGTGGTATAGGTGAATTGGGTAAGCTAAAATTGTTCGTAGTGTATGTGTGTGAGTGTGTATGGATGTTTCCCAGTGATGGTTTGCAGCTGGAAGGGCATCTGCTGCGTAAAACATATGCTGGATAAGTTGGCTGTTCATTCCACTGTGGCGACCCCAGATTAATAAAGGGACTAAGCCGAAAAGAAAATGAATGAATGAATAAATCTTCGGCCATTGGCATTTCTGTGTGGAGTTTGCATGTTCTCCCAGTGTTGGTGTGGGTTTCCTCCAGGTGCTCTGGTTTCCCCCACAGTCCAAAGACATGCGCTATAGGCCAACTGGGTAAACATAATTCACCATAGTGTATGAGTGTGAATGTGATAGTGTATGGGTGTTTCCCAGTACTGGGATGTGGCTGGAAGGGCATCCACTGCGTAAAACATATGCTGGAATAGTTTGCAGTTAATTCCGCTGTGGTAACCCCTGATAAATAAGGGACTAAGCCAAAGGAAAATGTATGAATGAATTAATCTTTGGCCATTGTTTGTTTATGATATGTTTTGTTTTTTAATAAAACAAATATAAATATGCAAATAATAAATAATACTACTACTAATGATAACATTATACAAAAGCAAGTTGTCATGAATAAACTGAAAAAGCCCCCCGAGATGAAGAAAACATGAAAGCAGTGGTTTTTATATTTATATAGAAAGTAATCATTTTTGTAATATTTTAATCCTTTAATTCTTTTTCATTTGTAAAGATATTGCGTATTGCTGTACATCCTGTGTGTATTAAGCAATGTTTAAGCGAGGTGCACATCTAACGCGCTCTGTGCTGTACTTTAGACCTCCTCTTAGCTGGTCTATTAAACAGTCTATTTTAGTTCCTCAAAATAGCAACGTGCCAGCAATGCGCCTTAACACACCTCCTTTTTTAGACCAGAATGCCTATGGGCGCACATATGAGCGCAAATGCATTTGCTATTTAAACAGCGTGGTGCAAAACGTTAAAACGACACTAGCTGAAACTAGCAAACAACATTTGCGTCGCGCCTTGCGCTGCATTGCACCGGGTGTATGATAGGGCCCCTTGTGTGTATTGCCTTTTCTTGTTGAATCGCTGAATACCTCCTCAATTGTAAGTCGCTTTGAACAAAATCATCTGCTAAATTATTAAATATAAGATGAACATAAGACAGATAAGTATAATACAACATATTGTGCAAAATAGGTATTTAAGGTTGAAAAAGCAAGTAGTGCAACATGACTTCTGGTAAATTCACAAGTAAACATTGTTTTCACACACACAACTTCTCTGGCGCTGAACACACACATGTGGCTGCTCTGGAAAGCATTCATCTCCAAGATTACTCAACTCAACACTTCTGTCAGTCTCAACGAGGAGCATGTTTCTTCCATTGGGTGAATCACAGAATTGGGAAAACAACAAAGGCCTTCACTGCATGTTTCTAAGTGGCTGTGAAGCTTTCTGGGTACTTATTATTACCCAACGAGTCTTACGCACAACTGAACCACACAGCGCGTCCATCTGATAGACCTCAAGCGTTGAAACGCTTCACGCTGACTGTTTAAATTAAAGCTTTTTTGAGATAATGATCAATGAACTTCAGCAAGATGTTAACAGTTGTTGCGCTTTCTGTGAAGAACAAAGCTCTAGACGTAAATACGGCTCTTATCTGGTTTACTTCAATAATCTCCGCTGAGAGAAACATAATCTCTGCGTTCAACCACTCCAGGGACACGGGATAAATGAGCCATGAATTCACATTGGCATTCTGACCCATACGGTAAAATGTTTGACTTTTTTCCAGGCCAAATACATATTTTAAATATATAGTTGAAGTCAGAATTATTTAGTGCTTCTAAATTTTTAGCCCTGTATATTTTTTCCTCCAATTTCTGTTTAATGGAAGGAAGATTTTTTTCAACACATTTCTTAACATAATAGTTTTAATAATTAATTTCTAATAACTGGTTTCTGATCTTTGTCATGATGACAGCACATAATATTTGACTAGATATTTGTCAGCATACTAGTATTCAGCTTAAAGTAACATTTACAGGCTTAAGTAGGTTAATTAGGGTAATTGCGCAAGTCATTGGTCCAATCCCAATTCTATTTTTGTACCACTACCCTTTGCCCTTGGCCCTAAAACAGAGTGTGAAGGGAAAGGGCTTCAAAATTTACCCCTAAGAAATGGGACAGCACTACAGCACCTGCACAAGTCATCACATGTCATCATGATCTCTTGCTTCATATGAGATCAGACAATCGCGAATGCTGTTGTCATTTCAGTTGTGTTATTTTTCGATATTTATCTTCAGGAAATCACTAAAGGCATAGATTATGTTATCATAACGATCTAATGTGGCAATAAGATCGTAACTATACTGTGCATTTACACAGTGGCCATATTCATCTATGTAAACACACCAAAAACAAAATTAACATTATAGCAGACACTGTAAAAAAGCCCATTCCCAGCCACTAGACTTTTCTGACAGGGCATTCGAGTGTCATCGAGTGTGAGAATGTTGTGGGACTGTTATACAGGAGTTATTATTATGGATTATAGATCGCAAAATTTAGCGATTTTTATTTTAACGATTTTTTTTTTTAAAGCATGACGGTAAAACCCGAACGAGTTTATGGTATATTAAAACGTGCTTGTTTGTTGTAAAAATTTATAATAATGACAAAAATACTAATTTGTGGATCTCCTTACTTCCGGGTGTAGCTATCCTGCTGTTGTGGCTGGTGTATTCTGGGAAATTTTCTTACCCCTTGGTTTCGAGTGTGGTCCTGAAAAATCTCTTTCGAGGGCTATCTACCCCTTCCACTTAGCCCTACGCCTTCAAGCTAAAGAGAATTGGGACAAGGGGAAGGGCTAAGGGGCAGAATTGGGATTGGGCCATTGTATAACAGTGGTTTGTTCTATAGACAATCCAAAACAAATATTGCCTAAGGGGGCTAATAATATTAACCTTAAAATGGGTTAAAAAATTAAAAAGCTTTTTTCCAGCAACAAATAAGACTTTCACCAGAAGAAAACATATTAAAGGAAATACTTTGAAAAACTCCTTGCTCTGTTAAACAAACTTTGGGAAATATCTGAAAAATAAAAAAATTCACAGGAGGGCTAATAATTCTGACCTCAACTGTATGTTAAACATATGTTGTATCTGTGGTGTTTGACATCAAAAATATACAGTGAGGGAAATAAGTATTTAATCACACTGTGATTTTTCAAAATCTCCTACTTAGAAATCATGGAGGGGTCTAGAATGTTCAGCATAATTGCAATTCAACTGTGAGAGACAGAATCTAAAAGAAAAATCAGGAAATCACATTATATAATTTAACAATTTATTTGTAAATTACTGTATTAAATAAGTATTTGATTACTTGAGTCAGCATTTTAAATATTTATTACAGAAGCCTTTGTTAACAATTACAGAGGTCAAAGGGTTCCTGTATTTCTTCACCAGGTTTGCACACACTGAAGGAGGGATTTTGCTCACTGATCTTCTCTAGATCTTTCAGGTTTCAGGGCTGTCGCTGAGCAACATGGAGTTTCAGCTACCTCCAAAGATTTTCTATTGGATTTAGATCTGGAGACTGGCTAGACCACTCCAAAACCTTGTTATGCTTCTTACGAAGCCACTCCTTGGTTTTCCTGGCTGTGTGCTTTGGGTCATTGTCATGTTGGAAGACCCAGCCACGACCTCACAATCTCACAATACATGGCCACGTTCATCCTCTCCGTAATACAGTGCAGTGATTCTGTCCCCTGTGCAGAAAAACACCCCAGAGCATGATGCTTCCAGCCCCATGCTTCACTGTAGGTATGGTATTATTGGGATGATACACATCATTCTTCTTCTTCCAAATTCGGTGAATAGAGTTAAGACCAAAAAGTTTTACTTTGGTCTCATCTGACCACAGGACTTTCTCCCATGAATACTCTGGACCATCCAGATGGTCCCTGGCAAACTTCAGATGGGTCTTGACATGGGCTAACTTAAGCAGGGGAACCTTCCGTGCGATGCATGGTTTTAAAACATGACATCTTACTGTATTACTGATAGTACCCTTGAAAACGGTGGTCCTAGCTCTCTTCACGGCATTCATCAGCTCCTCCCGCATAATTCTGGACTGATTCTAGACCATTCTTGGCATCATTAATACCCCACGAGGAGAGATCTTCCGTGGGGCCCCAGTCTGAAGGACATTGACAGTCATCATTAGCCTCTTCCATTTTCTGACAATTGCTCCAACAGTTGCTCTTTCTTGGCAATTGCCCCGTAGCAGTTTCAGCTTTATGAAAGTCTACAACTTCATCTCTTGTGTCTTTTGAAAGCTCTTTGGTTTTGGCCATGTTGCTACTTAGACTTTTGACTGGCTGTGGGGTGCACAGGTGTCTTTATGACAGCTAGTGCCCTCAAACAAGTGCTACTAAATTAGAATCATGAGCAGAGTGTAGCTGGACTATTTTAAAGCAAAATAACAGGTCTTTGAGGGTCAGAAATTTGGCTGAAAAGGAAGTGATCAAATATTTATTTCACACAGTAATTTACAAATAAATTGTTAAAAAGTCATACAATGTGATTTCTGCATTTTTATTTTTAGATTCTGTCTCTCACAGTGGAATTGCACCTATACTGAAAATTCTAGACCCCTCCATGATTTCTAAGTAGGAGATCTTGAAAAATCACAGTGTGATTAAATACTTATTTCCCTCACTGTATTTCATTTCAACCAAAAAATGTATTTCTACATATATATATTTAGGGTGAAGAAAATCAATTTCCAACCATATCATCACCAGCAGTGTTGCTCTTGCAGGCTGCTGGAGAACACTCGCATTCATTGCACTACAGATCGATCATGCACTTCACTCACACACCTGGCCCAGAACCCCTCTTGATTGCAAACACACATCTGAAGCTTGTGAAGTCTGATTACAAGGACTATAAATACACCTCACTCACACATATATTGCTGAGTCTTGTAAACTGTATGTGAGCAATTCTAAGCATATGACTTGCCTTCCCTGCCTTGTCCTTTGTTTGTTTTTTTGTTCTCCTGTTTGCACCTGTTATGACCTTTGTCTGCCTGAAAAATCTCTTAATAAACTGCATTTAGTTTCTCACCTCTGTTGTGCCATACTCACTCATTACACATTTACAGTATTCATTTTAGTCTGCGGACTCAAATGCAGATGTCCTTGATATAACATGCATTTTTAAATTTTATTTATTTATTTATTAATTTAACATTCAAATATTAATTGCTTCTTAGTGATTCAAACAACATTTCTGGTAAAAAAAAAAAAAAAAGTTATCTATAATAGATATTTCCCATTGATTTCTAACCTCCTCCATTCTTTTTTTTTTTTTTTGTCTCAACAATAACAAGAGATTTTACGTAGATAGATGAGTTTTGGGGATTGCAGTGATTTCTAAGCTGGAGAAACTGAGACTACTGGGATATATATATATATATATATATATATATATATATATATATATATATATATATATATATATATATATATATATATATATATATATATATTATATATATATATATATATATATATATATATATATACATATACACATACACACACACACACAGTTGAAGTCAGAATTATTAGCCCCCCTGAATTATTAGCTCCCCTGTTTATTTTCCCCCAAGTTCTGTTTAATGGAGAAATGATTTTTTTCAACACATTTCTAAACATATCAGTTTTAATAACTCTTTTCTAATAACTGATTTATTTTATCTTTGCCATGATGACAGTAAATAAAACATTTTTACTAGATATTTTTCAAGATACTTCTTTACAGCTTAAAGTGACATTTTAAGGCTTAATCAGGTTAATAAGGTTAACTAGGCAGGTTAGGGTAATTAGGCATGTTATTATATAACGTTGGTTTGTTCTGTAGACTATCGGAAAAAATCTAGCTTAAAGGGGCTAATAATTTTGTCCTTAAAATAATAAAAAAAAAATAATAACTGCTTTTATTCTAGCCGAAACAAAACAAATAATACTTTCTCCAGAAGAAAAAATATTTTAATAATTCGGAAACATCAAGATAAGTATAAAAAATATATAAATGTTTTTAATTTTGTAATAACTTGTTTGAATTTAAATTTAAATATTTCTATTCCTAAATATGTTAGATGACCAAACTCCTATTTTAATGAATATTACTGTCTAATGTAAGTGGGTTTTTTTTTTAACACAACAAAATTATTGATTATTTTGACTATGAAATTGCTAGAAATCTTATATATCTTATAAATATCTTAATCTTAATAAATATATTTATCGTATTATTATTGGTTGAGGTGCTATATGTACGTTTGAGACTCCAAATACTTTCTTAAAATGTTACATCACTGTATTTTCTTGCTTTGAAATATTTAGAGGTTAAAAATATGTTTAAATTATTGAAAAATACATGTTTTAAAATATATATATTTGCAAAAATGGTCAAAAGATGTATTTGTAGAAAATATATCTATGTAAATATATTTTTTAAAAAGTATTTTGGCAAAATAGAGTTATATTTTGGCTATTTTTGTATATTTTGATTATATATATTTTATTATCAGATGGGGAGAGCCATTCAGTTGCTGCACCAGTTTGGTTTGGAGCACCACACACACAAAACCACATGCACGCTTGTCACATCTTTGATTGCAAAGCGTGACTACATGGCTCCATTTGCTAATTTATCTCGCACAGGCGTATGCTGGTCTCAGAGGTATATTCATGTGTGCGCTGTGTTGATTTGTGTGGTTTTTAATCAGAGAAACATCCTACGCTATTAGTCTTTCCTTCAAGGCTGTAACAATCTGCAGTCAGCAAAAAACATGAGGAATTCAGTCAGAAACAAGCTTTCTGTGGAGAGACTTACCTCACAGGTCTTGGGAGACAGGGCTCGTCTTGTTTCCCATAATTCCTTGCATGGTTGTAAGCACTGCAGACAAACAAATAAACACACATGAGTTCGGTCTATAAGATTCTGACATGCCCTGGATAGTCGTGGAGAAACAGAGCATGCGAGTATTTGCATGTGAGCACAAGGAATGCTCTGTTACAGTACAGCAGCCGAGGGGACGCCATCAGACTGGGTTGCATTGTGTAGACGGTAGAGCTACAAACTAAAGTGACAAGCTGTTTCAAATATTGACAGATTGATGAATATTTCATGGGTTCCATGTTTGGGCTCTAAATTTGACCTAGTCTAAATGTTGCTTGAGACTGCTCTAAGAATGTTTATATGTTTTTTTATTTAGATTTCCAGGGCAAACCCACGTACCTCTCAATGCTAAACCATGAAAAGGAGAAAAGTCTTTCAAAAGTACAGCAAGATTTTCATTCAAAATCTGCATGAAGGTGTCCAAATTCATTAATCACAAAATAAACAAAACAACTGCGATTTCAAGTACTGGTAACACTTTAGTTTAGGTCACAACTCCTGGTATTAACAAACCATTAGCTAACACTATAAAATTATTATTAGGCTTTTTTTTACTAAATAGCTGTTTTTAATAGTTAGGTTAAAGTTGGGTTTAGGTTTTGGGTAGGATTGGGGATGCAGTATAACTTATAGTTTATAACTACTAAGGAACAGTTGATCTTTATTATAGGCATGCAATAAACCAATAGTTGATAGCATGAATCGTGACCTAAACTGAAGTGCTACTCTAGTTTAAAAAAAATACTAGATAGTGCAAACCTTCAGGAAAATATAATACTGGCCATTACCTACTAAATGTAACTCATTACACAGTATTTGATCCCTCTCTAAATTGAGTTAAAGTTAAGCTGCGGTCACACTGGACTTTTCTCCCCATAGACACACATGCAAATGCGTCAGACTGGAAACACAAGCTTTTCGCAGTTCACTTTGCTGCAAAGCTTGGTGAACTTTGACCTGCGAAATCACATCATGAGATGGTGTAAGACCAATTGAAGATCAAAACATGACCTCTCTGTACAGAAACTTAAAATATGGACCAATTGCTAGCTTTTGGTAATGTCTAATCATCTTGTTTAATCCCGCCCCTTTTCGCAGCGCCATACAACAGAAATTTGCATGCTCAAACTCTAGTGTGACCGCAGCTTAACTCAGCAGCAAACTTAAAGTTAATAGGTGCGTACGACATGAAGCACAGCTGCAGCCGGTGATCATCGAGATTAGCAGCGCGCAGGTGGGGGCGCAGTTGAAAACGGAGCCATCAAACCAGACAGCCTGACACTTCAGGGTTCAAAGTTGCGGCAGTCATGGTGACCTATCATATGGCGTCATCATCATTGTTTTATTTTTAATTTTTTTATTTATAACAACAAAAGATTTACAAAAAAACACAATACAGTCTCTACAAACTATAGTTCATTTTTAAACAATAAGGGATTCATGAATTAAATATATTCCAAACGCATGAGAGAAATAAGGGGAAACGGAGAGGGTAATATAAACATAAAAACTAATAGGCCTATTAAATACAAAACAATCAGCACAAATTCTAGGAGTTTAAAAATCACTCTAGGGCTGGCTAATACTTCTTGTTTGAATATGCTAAAACGGGGTTTACATTATTTACATTTATAGATATGAAACTTTGCAATATATATTAGTGTAAACCCCAAAACAAGATGTTTTGATTAAGTCTTAAACAATGATTAAGATTATTTTGGATGATAAAAGCATTTTCAAAAAAGCACTTTAATCCAAAAAGATTGAACAAAAGGACATTCCTAAAATAAGTGAGCTACCCTTTAAGTAGAAGTTTCCCAAAAAGAGCAGGTATAAATGGCTAGACAGGAAATAAAATATAGATTTTATAATTCTAAAAATCATTTTATAATTATTAATAAAATAGTTCTTTAACTTAATTTGTTAAGAAACCTTTAGGGTGTCAAGTCTGTAATACTTATTTGCATTTATATTTAGGTTATTTATTAAAATATATCATTTAAATCGTTCATGGAGCTAAATGCAGTAAATAGTCTGTATAAAAAGGTCAAAAATAAACCTGTGCAAACAATCCAGCCTTTATAACCAGATTACTTAACAAAAGATGATTACTGCAGTAAAATATTTGTAGTCTTTTAATAAGCATGTTGTGTACAAGATAGAGATGGTATGAAAAGTTAATTGTTTGTTTTGAAATTTGTGGGACGGAAGTTGTCCAATAATAAACCCGAAACACACGTGGTTGTTGTCATGAGGTGAACTCGGCCAATCGTGTAACATATAAAATAAAAACAATAAAAAAAACACAAATTTTTGTTTTGAAACGTCACTATTGAGGAGAACAGCAGTTACTTTACCTGGACTCTTTGACTCGATTTCTAATGTTAGTTTCTCTTTGCTTGCCAAATAATGTTTTATAGCAAATACTGCATAAAGCAGTGCTGCTCAACCCTGTTCCTGGAGATCTACCTTCCGGCATAGTTCAGCTCCAACCATGATCAAACACACCTGAACCAATTAATCAGGACCTGAACAGCACTTGAAAATTACAGGCAGGTGTGTTTAATATGGGTTGCAACTGAAATCTGCAGGAAGGTAGCTCTCCAGGAACAGGGTTGGTCACCCCTGGCATAAAGAGAGCAAATGTGATCCGGATAATTAAATCAGTAGTTATTTAGTCATTGGTTAAATCAGTACGACTGTTTGAATGTTTTATCTCCAAAGTCATACTGTGTTGATTGAATTCACTGTACTGTGTACTGTGACTGAACTGTGAATTCAGCAATACCTTTATCAAGTTATGAAACACATTTACCATCTGAAATGTATGAATCAGCGTATGCTTCTCAACGATGGTGAGGTTTTTTTCTGCAGTGCGTGCTGGGCACTATGGATGAATGTTGTATGATTCTCCTAGCATGAACTGCAGCAAAAAATCTCTAATCATTGTCGAGAAGCATACACTGATTCAGATGCTGTTTAAAAAAAATTATAATGAAACCAAAGTTGAAGTCCATTCTCTTGAAAAACACAGAATTTTATCACTTTTTTTAACTATCATTTAAACATAATGCAAAGTTCAACTTATCAACAGTGAGAATCAATACAGGACCACTTAATCTGATCATATTTGATCTCTTTATTATTGTCATAGCAGGCAAAGAAAAACATTAGAAATCAAGTCAAATAGCCCAAGTAAATCAAGCACTTTTCTCCACAATGGTGACATTAAAAAAAAAAAGTTTTCTTTTGTAAAATGTGAATAACTAAGACAGTTAATTCTCAATAAATCTCATGTGGACATTTGTGAACATCTGAAAGAAATAAAGTCAAACAGGGATGCGTTTTCCAAACCACGACATAACTCACGGCTGAACAATCATAGTACGATGCATCGTTTGGGAAAAGAACAATGTAGTGACGAGTGTTTCCCAAAACCCATAGTTTTTCTGTCACAGATCCGTCGTTTAAACCATGTTAGTTATAACGTAAAATGCCCATAATGATGCTCTAAACAGGGTGGTGTAATAACTTCTTTAGAGAAGAACCACATAATTTCTTTGTGCAAATTATATTGTTTTACACACACACACATTTAAAAAAAAAATCCAATATTAGTTTTGATAAAAACATTTTAGATTAGATTAGATTCAACTTTATTGTCATTACACATGTACAAGTACAAGGAAACGAAATGCAGTTTAGGTCTAACCAGGAGTGCAATAGCAGCAAGTGCAGGATACAGGTATAAGTTATAAAGTGCAGTTATAGAAAAACTATGGTGATATTTACAAATGGATGTACTATGAACATTATATACAGGTTGTGTCAGCTATGAACAGAGATTTACAATAGATGGATATATGTACAGATTGCTATTAATAATTAGAAGTTTGCAGATAGATATAACATAATTACAAATGTATATGTACAGTTGGTATGTACATAATTACAAATGTGCAGTGGGTATGTACAGTTCAAATAAATGAATCAGTGCAATGAATATGTGCAATTTTTAAATAGTGCAATGATTATGAGGAGTATAAGTTATGAGGAGAGTGGGGGGTGTATTAAGGGGCAAAGAGTCAATGGGGGGCAGAGTTCAAAAGGGAGACAGCTCTGGGTAAAAAGCTGTTCCTTAGTCTACTGGTTTTTGTCCGGGGGAGCCTGAAGCGCCTGCTAGAAGGCAGGAGAGAAAACAGTCTGTGAGCAGGGTGAGAGGAATCCTTAAGAATAATGCATGCTCGGCGCAGACAGTGTTTCCTCTGAATGTCCTCTATGGCTGGCAGTGTGGTCCCTGTGATGCGTTGGGCAGTTTTCACCACCCGCTGCAGTGCCTTACGCTCCGCAACCGAGCAGCTTCCATACCAGACTGTGATACAGTTTGTCAGGATGCTTTCTATTGTGCAGCGGTAGAAGTTCACCAAGACGGCTGATGACAGCTGGTTCTTCTTAAGTTGCCTTAAGAAAAATAGGCGCTGGTGAGCCTTCTTGACCAGGCTGGAGGTGTTGGTGGTCCAGGAAAGGTCCTTTGAGATGTGGGTCCCAAGGAACTTGAAGGATGAGACAGGCTCGACAGCCATCCCATTGATGTGGATGGGATCATGTGAGCCTGTTCGTCCCTTCCTGAAGTCCACAAAGAGCTCCTTGGTCTTGTCGGTGTTAAGGAGCAGATTATTGTTGGTGCACCAAGTGGCCAGATGCTGTATCTCCTCCCTGTAGGCAGTCACATCATTGTTGCTGATTAGACCAATCACTGTGGTGTCATCTGCAAATTTGATGATGGTGTTAGAACTGTTCACAGGCCTACAGTCGATGGTAAAAAGGGAGTAGAGGAAGGGGCTCAGCACACAGCCCTGTGGTACACCAGTGTTGAGTGTGACGGTGGTGGAGCAGATGTGGTCTGATCTAACATTCTGAGGTCTGTTAGTCAGAAAGTCCATAACCCAGTTGCAGAGAGACATGTCGATATCCAGGTCTCTAAGTTTGATCATTAACTTAGAGGGTATGACAGTGTTGAATGCTGAGCTGAAGTCAACAAACAGCATTCGTGCATAAGTGTTTTTATTGTCCAGGTGTGTGAGTACAGAGTGCAGTGCTATGGAGACTGCATCTTCTGTGCTCCTGTTGTCACGGTAGGCAAACTGATGTGGGTCCAGTGTGGATGGTAGAGAGTCTTTCAGATGTGCCAGGACCAACCGCTCGAAGCACTTCATGATGATGGGTGTGAGTGCTACAGGGCGGTAGTCATTCAGGCATGTTGGGCTGGAGTGTTTTGGCACCGGCACAATAGAGGTGGTTTAAAGCATGTTGGCACAGCTGCTAGGTTAAGGGACAGGTTGAAAATGTCTGTGAATACCCCAGCGAGCTGTTCTGCACATGCTTTGAGGACGCGCCCAGGAATACCGTCTGGTCCAGCAGCCTTACGCACATTTATCCGGCTCAGTGCGGTGTAGACTTCTGAGGAGGTGAGTGTGATAGGTGAGTGATCGGTTGAGGAAGTGATCCTGGTGTAGGGTTCTTTATTGTCTCTTTCAAAGCGGCATAAAAGTCATTTAGCTCGTTCAGGAAGGAGACATTTGTGGCTGTGGGTGTGGACTGGCTGGGTTTGTAGTTGCTGATGGCCTGTTTGCCCTGCCACATGCGCCGAGGATCAGAGTTGGAAAAGTGCTCCTCTAGCTTTAGCTTGTAACAGTGCTTGGCCTTTTTGATGCCCCTCTTCAAATTAGCCCTGGAAGTGCTGTAGGCCTGTGCATCCCCCGATCTGAAGGCAATGTTGCGTGCCTTCAGCAGGAGGCGCACCTCCTTGTTCATCCATGGCTTTTGATTTGGGTATGTGGTGATCTGTTTCTGGGTTGTAACACTGTCTATGGTGGTGTTGATGTATTCCAGAACAGAGGAAGTGTAACTGTCAATGTCTGTGTGAGAGCCACAGGTGGCCTGGGAAGCGAACATACTCCAGTCTGTGTGTTGAAACCTGTCCTGGAGTGTGGAGTCTACCCCCGCTGGCCACACTTTGATGGTCCTCACTGATGGTTTCACACGGTTGATGAGGGGTGAGTACTTTGGGGTGAGAAACAGAGAAAGGTGATCTGATTGACCCAGGTGGGGGAGGGGGGTCACAGCGTAGGCTTCAGCCATGTTTGTGTATACCTGGTCCAAAGTCTTGTTTCCCCGTGTGTGACAGAAAATGTTTTGATGGAATTTGGGAAGCACTGTCTTTAAGTTCGAGTGATTAAAATCCCCCGCAACAACAAAAGCAGCCTCCGGTTGAGCAGTCTGTTGTTTGCTGATGGCTGCATGAAGTTCATTCATAGCAAGCTTGCCATCAGCATCGGGTGAAATATATGCAGCAGTTATTATAGTGGAGGTGAACTCTCTTGGCAGATAGAAGGGTCTGGATTTGAGCATTAGAAATTCCAGATTAACAGAGCAATGTCTCCCAACAATTACAGAGTTTGTGCACCAAGCTTTGTTAATATAAATGCATAATCCTCCGCCTCTGGTCTTACCGGAGTCATCCGCCGTTCTGTCTGCCCGGAATGTGTGATACTCAGTTAAAGATATAGCGTTGTCTGGTATCCCGCTGTTTAGCCATGTTTCTGTGAAAATCATGACATTACAGTTCCATAATCTTTTGCTGTGGTTGATACGCAGTCGAATCTCATCTATTTTGTTCACCAGTGACCATACATTGGCGAGAAAGATGCTCGGTAAAGAGAGCCGGTGTGGTGTTAGCTTTAGCTTAGCTCTTAGCCTGCCGCGCTTCCCCGGCCTTTGTTTACGCTCGCTCCGCCACCTTCGAGCACTTCCGCCCGGCCGGGCAGAGCGCTCAGCGTCGGGTGTTCTAGCGATCTCTGGAGTGAGTCCTAGATTGCTGATAAAACTGTCCGGAATGCACAAACCAATATCCAAGATCTCCTGTCGGGTGTACGATGTAAAGGCATTACTGTTCTGAACGAACAGACCCGAAATGAGCAGGAAAAATACTGCAAAACTGCAGAAACTGGAGAGACACCAAGCCTCGCGATGTGTACGCGCCGCCATCTTGGTCATCAATGATAAAAACATGCACTCATTTTCTTTATTAACTGAAACACTGTATATGTACACTGCACATACTGTATAGGACCTATGTTTCCTTTACAAATATTATTGAGAACATTCCACATTCTATTCTAAAGCATAAAATCACTTACAAAAGCGAACACCTATTCTGATATCATATATAAATCATATAAATAAATAAATAATGAGGCTATTCATTAAGAAATTAAATTTAATATTTATTATTAGGAAATGAAAAAAATCCTACATTAATAATAATAATATTAATAATAATAATGATGATGATAATGGTTATTAAGTAGGATATTGTTTTTTTTTTAAGTTTACTTTTACAATTTGACATGCAAACCACTGCAGAAATGTTCTAACCAACAGGCCCATGTCATAAACAGTACAGATACTTAATAAATAACCTACTATAAATTAAAAGCATTAACATATGCTATGTTTTTTGTTTTTACAAGCTTTGAAGACGTAAATTCTGCTTTTAAATGATAGGTCACTTATAGCTTTTGTCATGAGCCACGGCTGTGTTAAAAATTACATCAATGTTTTTAAAGTGCACTTCGAAGGCAACGCAATTGTAAACATGAAGACAGTCCCAAACGAGCTCAACTCGTTCTACGCCCGCTTTGAAGCCCAGGACAGCGCGCACACACACAGCGCGCTCCCGCAGCCGATACAAAAAACCGCCAGCACACTCTCTGTTTCTGTAGCGGATGTAACGAGATCTTTCCATCGCGTGAACATCCGAAAAGCTACAGACCCAGATGGCATCCCTGGACGTGTACTTAAAGCGCGCATGCACCAGCTAGCGGGGGTTTTCACGGACATCTTTAACCTCTCGCTCTCTCGGTCTGTGGTTCCCACATGCTTTAAGACAGCTACTATTGTGCCAATACTGAAAGCAGCTAAAATCACATGCTTGAATGACTGGCATCTGGTTGCACTGACACCCATCTTCAGCAAGTGCTTTGAGAAGCTGATTAAAAACCACATCTGCTCTGTACTGCCCGCTAACACTGACCCTCTGCAATTTGCATACAGAAACAACCTCTCCACCGATGATGCAATTGCTTTCACTTTGCACACTGCTCTGTCTCACCTGGAAAACAAAAACACATATGTGAGAAGGCTGTTTGTGGACTACAGCTCAGCATTCAACACCATAGTGCCTGCCAAGCTGGTGGTGAAGCTCCAGGCTCTGGGCCTACACAGATCTCTGTGCAACTGGATCCTGGACTTCCTGTCAAGCAGACGCCAGGTGATCAAAATGAACAACATCACCTCATCCACACTGATCCTCAACACTGGTGCTCCACAGGGCTGTGTTCTCAGCCCACTCCTGTACTCCCTGTACACACATGACTGTACATCCAAACACACCTCCAATGTCATCGTTAAATTTGCTGATGACACAACGTTGGTGGGCCTAATCACCGATAATGATGAGACGGCCTACAGAGAGGAGGTGGACGCTCTGACGCAGGGGTGTCAGGAAAACCACCTCTCACTCAACATCAGCAAAACCAAGGAGCTGGTGGTGGATTTCAGGAGAGAGAAGAAAGAACACACTCCCATCACCATCAACGGGACACCAGTGGAGAGAGTCAGCTCTTTCAAGTTTCTTGGAGTAGACATCGCTGAGGATCTGACATGAACTGCTCACACAGACGCAGCGCTGAGGAAGGCACAACAACGCCTCTTCTTCCTCAGGCGTCTCAGGAGAGCATCCTGACTGGCTGCATCACCACCTGGTACGGAAACAGCACCAGCAGCAATCGCAAAGGTCTACAAAGGATTGTGCGAACAGCTGGACGCGTAGTAGGAGGTGAGCTTCCCTACCCAAGCCATAGACTTTTCTCTCTGCTACCCTCAGGTAGACGGTTCCGCAGCATCCGGTCACGCACCAGCCGACTGAAGAAAAGTTTCTTCCCTCAGACTATCAGGCTGATGAACACTTAACACACCCCACACAAACTCTTCCATACCCCCGCACTGCACACCATCAAGATGTAGCATGCACTGCACTTTAACAAATCCATACTTAAAACAATACTGCCTACAACTATGTGTACACCTATGCATCGTACATATCTCTGTCAACATTGCCAATTTTACATTGTCTTGTTTTTTTGTGAGTATGTTGTTGTATATTGCACTGTCTGTATTTTGCACTGTCTGTATTTTCCACTGTTGTTGTATTTACACTGTCTGTATTTTGCACTGTCTGGAGCCAGCACCAAAGTTTTTCACTCATCATAGCACACGTGCTGCTGATGATGTGACAATAAAAGTGATTTGATTTGAAGATCTGTGTGTAAAATACAGAAATCGTCAGTGCAAAAAAATGCTGGGTTCCACACAATCAATTTGTGTTGGGACAACATGAACATTAAGATAACTTATTAGTTTTTACAAGTCTACGTGGATTACACATAAAACAATAATAAAAAAAACACTCTGTCACAATCGCTGGTAA
Source organism: Danio kyathit (assembly GCA_903798195.1). Classification (NCBI taxonomy): domain Eukaryota; kingdom Metazoa; phylum Chordata; class Actinopteri; order Cypriniformes; family Danionidae; genus Danio; species Danio kyathit. The sequence continues at coordinate 39,799,568 of LR812540.1, forward strand.
ACATGCACCATCACCTGGGATCAGTTCTTCATACATGTATTACTCAATTAGCTGGATTTGGATATTGACGATTTGGCACGATCATTTCGTGCAGGATTGTTTTGTTCTTCAAAACTCAACTGAGTGTTGTTGTCACAGCAACAGTTCTGGTAGCTCAAACCTGCTTGGGAAAGGCTTATTACATATAAACAAGATTAGATCGGGTTTTTTCCAAGCAAAAGTAACATTGAAAGTATATATCAAATGCTGATATTTTCTTACAGTAGAAGTTACTGTATATACACATACTGTGTGTGTGTGTATATATATATATATATATTAGGGTTGGGCCAATAGATGATGCCATCGTCCATCGCCGATGGCTGATAGACAACACGATGCTGAACCGGCATCGCCGATCCTCCGCCCCGCCCGTCGCAAACCCACTCGTGAAAAATACACACTCAGGCCATGTTTACACTAATACAGCTTTGTTTAAAAATTGCATTTTAGAACGAAAATGACCCACGTTCACACTAGGTTTCATCTAGCATTTCTGAACAGCCCTCCGTCCACTGAAAACGCACATCACGTGACCACACCCACACACACACACACAGCCACACACACATACATAGACAGCCACACACACACTGTCATGCGCTCGTCTGAGCTCCAGAGAACAGTGTACGTCGGACAGTTTATTAAGGGTTTATCGCTGGATTGTGTCTCACTACAGTTGTTTAACGTGATATTTAATTAATCTTGTCTTTATCCAGGGCTTAATTTGTGCCAGAACACGCCGGATCTGGATGCGGCACCTCATTTTACTGATCTCCCTCCTCAACCGCCCTCCTCCCCTGTCCGCTGTTCATTTTCACTTTCTTCCGTGACTCCCCAACTCTCTTCACTTTCGTCTGCGACACCCCTCCGCCGCTCACTTTCGTCCGCGACACCCCTCCGCCATCCACAGCCATGGTGGATGAAACGGTAGACTATAAATAATTAATTCGTTATGAATTATTTAATTATTCATAAATAATTAATTCACCTCCGCCTATGAAGACGATGCCATCAGCTATCACGATGTTTCACATTAGACATCGTACGATGCTAAATTGGTCAACATCGCCCAACCCTAATAATATACAGTATATACAGTTGAGCGACACAGTGGCGCAGTAAGTAATTCTGTCGCCTCACAGCAAGAAAGTCGCTGGTTCGAGCCTTGGCTGGGTCAGTTGGCATTTCTGTGTTTGCATGTTCTCCCTGCGTTTGTGTGGGTTTCCTCCGGGTGCTCCGGTTTCCCCCACAGTCCAAAGACATGTGGTACAGGAGAATTGGGTAGGCTAAATTGTCCGTAGTGTATGAGTGTGTATGGATGTTGAAGTAGAGATGGGCTGCAGCTGGAAGGGCATCCGCTGCATAAAACATATGCTGGATAAGTTGGCGGTACATTCTGCTGTGGCAACCCTAGACTAATAAAGGGACTAAGCCAAAAAGAAAATGAATGAATGAATATACAGTTGAAGTCAGAATTATTAGCCCCCCTTTGATTTTTTTTCTTTTTTAAATATTTCCCAAATGATGTTTAACAGAGCAAGGAAATTTCCACAGTATGTCTGATAATATTTTTTCTTTGAAGAAAGTCTTATTTGTTTTATTTCAGCTAAAATGAAAGCAGTTTTTTTTAAACCATTTTAGGGACAAAATTATTAGCTTCTTTAAGCTAATTTTTTTTCGATAGTCTACAGAACAAAGCATCATTATACAATAACTTGCCTAATTACCCTAACCTGCCTAGTTAACCTAATAAACCTAGATAAGCTATAAAATGTCACTTTTTTATTTTTATATATTATGTTTAGAAATGTGTTGAAAAAAATCTGCTCTCCATTAAACAGAAATTGGGGAAAAAATTAAACGGCTTCAACTGTATATTTATATATATATATATATATATATATATATATATATATATATATATATATATATATATATATATATATATATATATATATATATATATATATAAACTTATGCAATCTGCACTCCAAAATAAACGTACAAATACTGTCATACGGAGTGGTTCTTCCCAAGGGGTTCAAAGAGAACATTTACGAATATGAACTTTTTAGATACAAACGCATATTATTTTAAGGTACCGTCCCAGCTTTAGTACAATTTGTGTATGATAATAGACGTGCACAATATTCGACATATATTAGGTTTTTTTAAGGAATAATAATTTATGCAGCAATGCACATGTTTTGACGACTTATATGCTGGTGATTTGATGCTTCGCAAAAGTTGCAGACACCTTAACAGATATCAAAATGCTTTTTTAATGCAAAATTAATTTAAACAGCCAGTTATTCCTTATGCCGATTACGAAACTTGAATAGGCCAAGGCTACTATAATAAAGAAAATTTGCTCTAAAATTAAAACTAAATAAATTGCTAAATACTTTTGACACATGAAAGTGTAAAGCCTGCAGCCCACAACAAAGATGGAAAGTTATTGCGTATTATATTTAACAAACCGTTTACTACGAATTTCATGTAAGTTTGCTCACATAGATAATTGAATATTAATCAGATGATGTCATTATGCTGCTGTGTCGTCAGCCAATCGTTAAATTGCTGATCATGATTTCGAGGATTAATAGATCTGTCCTTCACAACACATGCAGCAATCTCAGATCAGTTCATCCAGACATTTTAATCTGATTTGCGAACTTGTTTGAAGAACCAAATTAGCCAGAGATCAGTTATCAGGATTAAAGATTCCAGGATCTGCCAAATCATCTTAGATCATTTAAGTGTGGTACGAAGAACGGACCCCTGGACTACATTTCTGTCACTTTATGAACTACAAATGCCCTCACACACACCTGTTGCAGAATCACAGATGATTGCACACACACAGCTGGAAGCTGATCTAAGACTGATTACACAGACTATAAACACTGCTTACATTCCCTCACATGTTGCTGAGTCTTGTTTTGCTGTAACACTACGAAGCATTCTCTGTGTCTAGTCTTTCTGTGCTTCTTGACTCTAGACTTGTTTCCTCGTTTATGTTATTGCCGCCTTGTACCGACCTTATTGCCTGTGACTTGACAACGCATCTACCTTCATGCTACTGTTTGTACCTGTTGATCATTGCCTGCCTGACCATTCTCTGTTAAATAAAGCTGCATGTGGATTCTCACTTCATTGTTATCTGACTTCCTGGTTACAGACTCAATAATTGTGTTGTATGAGCTTCTATGAGCAAACATATTTTTGAGTGTAGCCATGATGAAGATAAAATGCCAATGTTAAAAAAAAAAAAAAAAAAAGAAAAGACAGCTCTAAGTAGTTTAAGAATAAATGTTCTTGGCTTCATGCAGATGCTCCAGTGATTACAATGAAAAGGATGCTGATAAACCGGACAGTGAATGCATCGTCTTACTTACAAAATGAAGTCAATCCCACAGATCACATTTGTGTGAACAAAGTCTTGGATATACAAGCATTCAAATACTCGATACGAAAGATGACCACATTTGTTCCGTTTTAAAATCAAGTTTTTTTTCTTCCTCTTCTCCTCTTTAATCTAAGTGATCCGTTCCCTGTGAGACGTGCTCCCGGTTGAACCCCCGCTGGCCGGGCCTCCAGTCGCTCATATGCTGGAACATTTGAGCACATCTGTTGTGTGTTACGTGATGGATTATTCTGACATCTGCCCCCATCTATCCCCCACCTGAACAGACAGCTTTCATTTGGCTGAACTCAAAGTCAAAACCATGTTCAAAACAGTACGGGAGAACAGAGACGTGGAGTTAGGCGGGTTTCACCTTACTTCAACGATAATCTTATTATCAAGATAAAGTCTAAATCAGTCATTTATTAAGACTTTGATTCAAATGGACACACGAATTCTCTTCAAAATACATTCTTCTTTTAAAATAAATAAGATTTATTTCCCTTCTGGTGATTCGAAAGTATAGCCAATGCCCATATTAGTAAAAACTGGCAGTCTGCTGCAAGAAAAACAACCAGACTCATCCAATACTAATACTGTCAGGAGGATCAAATATGCAAATATTAATTCTACAATAATAAAAACACAAGTGTGCATTTAAAGTGATGCATTTTATGTTACATCCATTTATATGCAAAGATATCTATCAGTTTAGCTGTATAAAGTAAAATTTAGTTAAAAAAAATTAATGTGTGGGCAGCACGGTGGCGCAGTGGGTAGCACAATCGCCTCACAGCAAGAAGGTCGCTGGTTCGAGCCCCAGCTAAGTCAGCTGGCGTTTCTGTGTGAGTCTGTCTGTCTGAGTTTGCATGTTCTCCTCGTGTTCGCGTGGGTTTCCTCCGCGTGCTCCGTTTCCCCCCACAAGTCCAAAGACATGCAGTATAGGTGAATTGGGTAAGCTAAATTGTACGTGGTGTGTGTATGGGTGTTTCCCAGTGATGGGTTGCAGCTGGAAGGGCATCCGCTGCATAAAACATATGCTGGATAAGTTGGTGGTTCATTCCGCTGTGGCGACCCCTGATTAACAAAAGGACTCAGCTGAAAAGAAAATGAATGAACGAATGAAATTGATGTGTTTTTGAGCAGCCCAGTATTAGAGACTAACCGCTAAATGTAATGTTTTCTGAAAGTTATTTAAAAACAAATACAACAAAATACACTCTTATTTAATGAATACTATTTCATTCGCAAAAAAAACATTTATGTTGAATCAAAGGTTATATGTAAATTCCAAGCTGATTTCACAAGGAAAGTAATTATTTTACATTTTGTCCAAAAAGTGGATAATACTCATGAAAATATATGGTTTATAACCCTGGCCCTCACTGGGAGATAAGCAAATTGTACTAAAATGTACAGTAGATTGCCACTAAAACACAATGTTATGAATTGCCATGATACTGCGTTGGTAAATTTCTGAATTGTTATCATGTCCCCACCGAGTGTTTTCATGTTTCTGTCCATTAAGTTGAGGTCAGTAGAGCTCCTGTGTGTCCTGTGTCCGGGCTTCAACATACACACGCACACACGCACGCACGCACACAATAAAAATATGCTTCTACATGAACAGTGTTGGGGATTTTTTTAATGTAATGCATTACAATAGCCGTTTTATTCCGCTGTGGCAACCCCTGATTAATAAAAGGACTAAGCCAAAAAGAAAATGAATGAATGAATGCATTACAGTATTGAGTTACTCCCCAAAAAAGTAACTAGTTGCGTTACTTAGTTACTTTTTATAGTAAGTAATGCGTTACATTACTTTTGAGTTACTTTTGCGTTACTTTTTATTACCGGGCTAAGGCTTATTCACTTTCAGAACTTTTTTTTAAATAAAGAAGCTCTGCAATTTACAATGCACTGTATAACTCACACCTACATTTACCATTAAAAACACATAAAAAAAATATTTAGGATAATGCTATCTGAGAACTTCCTGACCACAGAGCTATAATTGCTGTATATACAAATGATTATTTTTGTATTGATTATTGAAAGTTTTGTACTATTTGTCTTAAGTAAAATCACTGTCCATTAAGACTATAATCTCCTTTACCTTTTCTTCCATGCGTTCGAAATAATAAACACTTTCTCTCATTGCGTGCGTGATTCAGCAATTTATTTTTTAAAAGCTAATTAATTAAACAAAAAAGTAACTTGCGTTACATTTTCAAAAAAATAACTCAAATATTATTACTTATTTTTTAAAATGTAATACGTTACTTTACTTGTTACTTGGAAATAATAATATTACGTAACTCGCGTTACGTAACACTGTTAAGCCTGGTTTATACTTCTGCATCAAGTGATCGGCGTGACCCACGGCGCATGCCTTGTGCATTGCCGTACATATAAACTTCTGCGTGCTGTTTCTGTTGCTCTGCAATAACCATTCCGAAACGCTAGCTGGCAGTGAGGTGTTTATGTTCCTCTGTGTCGACTTTCTTCGCTGGTGTTTTGTTTTTTCTGAATGCTTCCTTAATAGCTCAAACTCGCTCATTTTGAAGCGGGAACCGGCGGATGTGCAACAACTTTAATCATAAGGTAAACACAAAACAACACTTTTCATCTGGAGCTCCTTCACGGGACTCAACACTTGTAAACACTAGCTCCAACGAACTCGCGCGGCTCTCGGTCCCGCCCACACTCGTCAGCGCTACCAAGCCGACCAATCACAGAGCTTGCGCTAAGCGTCGTTGCGACGTGTAGTTACATTTTTTGAGAGGTGCGTGTCAGCGAACTACAAATCAGCCTTTATTGTTACGTAATGCGTTCCCCCAACACTGTTTACGAATAGTGTATTTCTAAAACCTTTTTACACCCGTATAGGTACTTTTACCATTGTAAAATACCCCCTTTACTTTAGTCAGGAGCGAGTGATGAGGGTACTGATGAGGGTAAACTTACGTTAATGATACACAGGGCAACTTTTTGAGCAATGTTGCAGGGCAGTTTTGCAAAGTGGTGATGTTTGGTTACTTTTCCATTCAAAAAGGGCAGCAATATGCATCTGTAACCCGTTACCCTAATTAGTTACGCCGTGTCTGACCTGGTTGCCTATTTATATCAACATTTACCAAAGTTGCCAAGTAACAACGCTCAAAAAGTTGCCCTGTGTACCATCAACATTAGACATTCAAAGAGTGTGTGAAGAAGATGAGGGTGTTTCTTCATGAAAATAAAGAATTGAGGATTTAAATTACATTTGGCTGCTTTATTTTAGTGTTTTATGGCAAACGGAATGCTAAAAGCACACAAGTGTTAATAGTGTTAATATCAGAACATTGTATTCCATGTAAATGAAGCGACTGTCACACTGAGCTCTTTTGTAAACAGAAGCCGCAGATGTTTCATTCATTCATCCCTCATCTGATTTCATGATCCCGTGTGTGTCGTGCAGAGCCCTTTGTCCCAGGGAAATTAGTCAGTGCTAACCTGTGTCAGGGCTACTGATCTGCATGGGTCAGCTTCACCCCCCACCCCCGCCGCTGTGTTTGTGCTATACTTCATCAAGCAGCCGCTGTAATGCAGTCCAGATCTCTGGCTCTTTCCCATCACCCCCTTCCTCTCAGGAGTGTGTTGTCATATTGATGACTCACAGAGAGTGTGTTTGCCAAACTGTGCATGTCTCTCTGTGTGTGTAAACTGGTTTTAGTGGTTTACAAGTTTTTTTATATAATGACATGGGTATAACCTATAGAAGCTATGAGTTTATTCTTGTGTCCTTGTAATTTAAAATGCTTTAAAATCATATTTAACATTTTGCATTCAAAATTTGTCACAGCTCTTCTCTGAGGGTTGAATTTACGGGTAGGGTGGGCTAAGGTCATATACAGTAACAAGCAGTTTTTACAGTATAAAAGGCATTGCACCTATAGGGCCCTATCATGCACCCGGCGCAATAAGGCGCAAGACGTGTTTGGCGCGATTTGTTGCTATTTTCAGACCAGCACATCAGTCATTTTCACATTTTGCGCCACATCCTTTAAAAAGCAAATCCATTTCCGCCACTTTGTGGACTCATGGGCGTGCCGGTCTAAAAAAGGAGGCGTGTTAAGGCACATTGTTGCCGCGTTACCATTTTGAGGAACTGAAATAGACCAAACCATTGACCAACTGAAAGCTGCTCTAAATTCCAGCGCAGAGAGCATCAGTTATGCACCTACGCAGGTCTAAACGCTTACACATTGCTTAATACATACAGGATGTACAGCAATACACAAATATCTTTACATATAAAAACAGATAAAGAATTAAAATGTTACAAAAAATAATTTTCTACATAAATATAAAAACCATGACCTCCATGTCTTCTTCACATCGGGGGCTTTTTTCAGTTTATTCAAGACAATTTGCCTTTGTATAATGTTATTATTATTAGCAGTATTATTTATTATATGCATATTTATATTTGTTTTAATAAAAACAAGTTTAGATTTGTCCACCTGTTGGGTTTGGGAGTCGTACGCATCACCATATGGGGCATAAGAATAGGATGTGTGTTTGGATACAACTGATCATTTATTCGTTTGCTAGAAATTAGAACTGAATTTAGAAATAGCTTAAAAACAAATCATTGTGCTTAACAAACGAAATGAAATATGTAGGCTAATGGATATCTTCAGTGGAGTGAGTTTCCACTGTTTCCTTACTCCACCAATGTAAAGGAGTAAAGAGTAAAAGTAAAGTAATGAGAAAGTAAAGAGGCTGAATGGAGGAGGCCCGTTCTTTATCCTCGCGCTGCAGATGTTCAGTTTCAGTTCTCGCTAGTTCAGTTTTTCCACTTACAAAATCCACCATGTAAATAGCAATAGCAATTCCTTAAAGGGAATGGGCGATGAAACTCTGATTAGTTTATTCTCAAAACTCACCCATAACTCATTAAGAGAATAAGCACAACCCTGTTAGACCATGCGCCGGGACGCAGAGCATATTTTTCCATCCTTAAAATAGCGAACATTTATTTGGACATGCCCTTAATGCTTTTGTGCCATGCACTGTAAACTTTGCACCTAGATCGTTAAAATAGAGCCCATAGAGAGACTTCGTAAACCACCAATACCAACATGTATGTGTTTGTGTGTTGGTATCTGTAGTTTTTGTAGTAGTGTAAAAATGGTTTTATAGCTAGCGGGTCAAAATGAACATCTACTGTAACCATTGTACCCTAAATGTGTTCAGCCTTCATGAAAAATATGAAAATAGAAAAAGACTATTTTTTCCTAACATTTGGGTCATTTTAGAAAAAGTCCCTAAACTTCTCTGGGCTGTTCGTTCTGCTGTTGACCCATTAGTCAATAAGACGGGTAATAATATTGTCTTATTTAGAATCAGATAAATAATTAGAATACTAATTAGGGCTGCATGATATTGGAAAAATCTAACATTGCAATATTTTGTTATTCTGCCATGTAATTACAGTATAAATACAATTTTACCAGATGACTTAAATAGATCTATTTAAAAATAATGAATCATTTTAGATTGAATATGATGATTCTGTAGGGGAGTGCATCTGCATAAAACCAAATTAACAACTTACAAGCATATATAAGCACAATAAAAATATATTTACAATTAAAATATAGTGAGCATTTTATCAATAAATAAATAAAGAGTGTTTTATCATTTTTCTGAGTCTAACAGTATTCAGGTACAGTAACTGAATAATAAAAATACAAATCACATCCAAATGATAAACTATGATACAGACTCAACAATGCATTTCCTGCGATGTGACTACATTCACATTGCAACATCGATGCTGAAACCATATCTTGTGCAGCCCTATTACTAATGATCTTCATGTAAATGGGCTCAGTGAAGGAGTAAAAACCCCTCAAAGCAGATTCATTTCACAATTGCATGATGTTTCAGGTCAGTCTTTTATATACATGTACCATTGCAAAATGATTCATTTTTTCTCGAGGCTGATTTATTTATTTATTTTCAGATAGAGAGCTGTTTTTTTTTTTGAATGGCAGTTGTGTGATGACTTGCTCAATACTCTTGGTTTTTTTCTGAGCCCCTGAGCTGGAAAGAAATTGGGTAAATATTTTAAACATCTTGTCACATTTTACTTCAGGTAAAACATAAAGCCTGTTAAAGCCTTTTTGTCAAACAGATATGTTTTGCCAGTCATAGATATAAATATGTATATACAGTATACAGTTGAAGTCAGAATTATTAGCCCCCATGTTTATTTTTTTCCCCAATTTTTGTTTAACAGAGAGAAGATTTTTTTCAACACATTTCTAAACATAATAATTTACTTGCCATGATGACAGTAAATATTTTACTATATATTTTTCAAGACACTTCTATCCAGCTTAAAATGACATTTAAAGGCTTAACAATTAATAATTAGGCAAGTTATTGTATAATGATGGTTTGTTCTGTAGACTATCGAAAAAATATATAGATTAAAGGGGCTAATAATTTTGACCTTAAAATGTTTTTTTTAAATTAAAACTGTTTTTATTCTACCCGAAATAAAACAAATAAGACTTTCTCCAGAAGAAAAAATATTATCAGACATACTGTGAAAATTTTCATGGGGGTAATAATTCTGACTTCAACTGTACAGTATGTATGTAGATGCCATGTTTGGCAGCTTCAGACACTTCTGTCACTATTAAATCTGTAACACATCATGATTCACAGTAAAATGTATCTAGTTTTATCTATGTGCACAGTTCTGTATCAATGTCTCAAATGAAGAAATTGCTGTTCTGCAGAAGCGATCATAGCAAGTTATTTTGAGTAAAGAACTGACATTTTTAACTGGATAAATGTTTTGGTGGACACACATATTCACCTTATTCTCCGCGTACGAGCAATTTGAATCATTTTGGCTTGAGACTTCTGGTCTCACTCACTTCCATTCATTTTTAGACGTTAAAAACAGCTTGTTTTGCTGCTTGATGTTGCAAACTGATATTTTACTATTATATTATTCTATTCTGTCTGTATAATCATGCAAACACTTGTTTGTAGAGCAAGTAATTTGACCGTTTTTTTGCCGTTTATTATTCCTAGTCATTTCTCCCATAGGCGACTGAATCAGAAGTTCTAAAGCAATCGCCAAAATGAGCGGACTTCCGCATTTTAGAATAAGGTCAATAGTACTCAACATTTGATGTGGATCAGAACTTTGAACAACACCCATTCTTGTCTTATAACAATTCTGAAAAACTTTTTGATCCACTTCAAATGTTAAGTACTGCTTTATTATATATTACTTCCACTATAGATTGTAAAGGAATTAAAGGGACAGTTCTCACCATTTAGGCCCAATCCCAATTTTACCCCTTAGCCCTTCCCCTTACCCCTACCCCTCGTTTTGCGCGTGCCCGCCAAGGGGTAGGGCTGTCCCAATTCTCTTTAGCTTGAAGGCGTAGGGCTAAGGGCAAGGGGTATACACCCCTTCGAACGAAGATTTTTCAGGAGCACACTTGAAACGGAGGGGTAAGAATATTTCCCAGAATACACCTGCCACAACGGCAGTATAGCTGAACCCGGAAGTAAGGAGATCCACAAATTAGTATTTTTTGTCAATATTACGAATTTTTACGACAAACAAACACATGTTTTATTATATTTATAACCGCGTTCATGTTTTACCGTCATGCTTTTTAAAAAAAACGGAAAAAAAAACCCGCTAAATTTCGCGATCTATAATCCCTAATAATAACTCCTGTACAGCAGTCCTACAACATTCTGTCACTCGATAACACTCAAATACCCTGTCAGAGCAGTCTAGTGGCTGGGAATGGGCTTTTTACAGTGTCTGCTATAATGTTAATGTTGTTTTCGTGTGTTTACATAGATGAATATGGCCACTGTGTAAATACACAGTACAGTTACAATCTTATTGCCACATTAGATCGTTATGATAACATAATATATGCCTTCAGTGATTTCCTGAAGATAAACACCACAAAATAACACAACTGGAATAACTACAGCAGTCGCGATCGTCTGATCTCATATGAAGCAAGAGATCGTTATGACATATGATGACGTGTGCAGGTGTTGAAGTGCTGTCCCAATTCTTAGGGGTAAGTTTTGAAGCCCTTTCCCTTAACCCTCGGTTGTAAGGGCCAAGGGGAAGGGGAAGGGGTAGGGGTAGGGGTACAAAAATAGAATTGGGATTGGGCCTTACTTTACCGCAAGTGCTTCTATTCCTTATTTGAGTTTAACGAATTTAGTTTTTTTCTGTTGAACACAAATGAAGATATTTTGAAGAATGTTAGAAGTCTGTAACCAAAACTAATATAGAAGTCACTGGTAACAGGTTCCCAACATTTTTCAAAATATCTTCTTTGTGTTTAACTGAAAAAATGAACAATTATTTTCAGTTTTGGGTGAACTGTCCCTTTAATGAGAGATAATGTTTTTGAAAATGCAAAAGTCTCACAATTCACAATGAAATAATAAACTTCTAAATCAACTTGAAATTCGAGCAAAGACTGAAAGTTTCTCGAAGTGATGAGTTGCTTTTTATAGCCGAAAAATAAAGTGACTAATAATAATCATTTGTGTACAAAAGTTATGTTTAATAAAACATTATTTATCCCCCATTAGTGTCACATCCTTGTTCACGTATTCATGTTTGTTTGTTTGGTTATTTGTGTAGTTTGCACTGGTTCCTGTTGTGTCATGTGATTTCCTTTGCACCTCGTGTGATTTTTCGATTACATTTAGTCGAATAGATGCTTTTTTGACTCTTTTGACTTTGGTCAGGTACCTAAATGTGCAGCATTATGTAGATACTCCAATGCAGAATGTAAAATAAATATATATTAAGTATTTATTTAATGAGTGCAGATCATGACCTTCTGAATGATTTTATCTGTCTGCCCGCTGACTGTAGCTTCGTTACTTAATGGCTAACATGGATTTAATTGAGAAAATAACTTTATGAAGGCTGAAAAACAGTGTCGACTCCTTTGGAGCCGTGTCTGAGTCCACTAGATACTTTCAGAGGTGCACTCAGCTCTGTGAGCTCATGAACTCCTCCAGGAACTTAACCTGGATGATGGAGGCTTTTAGCAGTGTTTCTGACTGAGCTGAGCCCAGTTTGACAGTGAAAAAAATCCTGAATGGTTATAAAAATCCTTATAATTATTTAAATAATTTATAAAAACAATAAAAAAATAATTAGTTTAAAAATATTGAATGATAATAATGATGTGACATAGTTCCAGAAACGTCCTACTTCTCTGTTTATACGTCTGATTTTAAGGTCAGTTCATTTTGACCGTCCCCTGTCGTTTTAAAGAATAACACAACGGCGAACGCAGCAAGTATACAGTAAAAGCCTCGTCCGTTTTGCGAGGTGTGCACGCAGTCAGCGAAGGTGAGCGATGCGCGCCAGGCGAAAGTATAAATCCAGCTTTACACACACATCATTTAGGGTGCTTTCACACCCTTGGTTCAATTGCCTGGACCGTACCCAATTTCGATTATCCCCCCTTGCCACCTTCTTGGTTAATTTGTGTTGGTCTTTTTTCCTTCTGAACCCCGGTACGCTTGGGTAATCAAGCTGCTGTTTTGTGTACAGATGTTGCCAGGTGACGGACACGAAAGCAAAGCGCCAAAATAGAATGACGTCCGCACTTTGCTGGCATTTCGCTTTTACTGAACCTTTTGGTTTTGGACATACAGAAAGCGTCTCGTATCTATCTGCCGCAAAAAGTTCAGAAGACACGCTCACACTAGCTAAACATACCGTACTCTGACGTCAAACAAACCCGGGTGCGGACCAAAAGTGCTAGTGTGCAAGCACCCTTAAGCACCACCCTTACACATCTTCATGGTTAGAGATTCTGTGGTAGGTGTGGACTGGACAACAGAGGTGGTGCTCCAAACGCAGCCTTGCTTATTTTAAAAATGGTCAGCAGGCAGGGGGCAAAACCGGGGCAAACATTAATGTAAAGGGTAAATCCAAAAATGTAATCCAAGAGAACAGGCAAGGGTTGGGACAGAGAGAAAACAATCATCAATCCATTAGACAGTCGATAGTACAACCACCAAGCCAGGCAAACAAAAATATAGAGACAATAACACAAAACACAATGCAGTCTCCAACCATGAAGATGTCTGAGTGTGGCGCTTAAATAGTGTGTGTGTGTGTGTGTGTAATGTCCTGCAGCTGTGTCGGTGTCCGGATTGATAACAGCTGTAGATGGTTGATTGGCACAATGCACCATGGGATGTGTAGTCCAGGTAAATGGCTGGTGAAGTGTACATACTGTATAGTTGGAGGATCCTCTAGTGAGTCTGGTGGGTACTCGAACTAATACTCGTGACACAATGTCCTTGCTCAATATCAGAGAAAGCAAAATAGTGAGAAAATGTAACAGTTAAGAATAATAGAGGAAAAGAAACCAACTTTAATTCTGGGATGAGAAAACCAGACCAGAAAGCGTGAAGTTTGGAGTAATTTGATGTTTGAACAAGTAGTAGTTTTAAGTTAAAAGATTTTAAAGTCACACAAACAGACAGATAGAAAGACAGATGGATGGATGCACATATAGACAAATAGATGGGAAGAAAAATAGAGTGATAGATTGTTTTCATGTGTTGGGATGTCACTATCATGTTTCAGCACATTGCTAGCATGATTTAGCATGACGCTGGCTTGAGTTGCGAGTTACATGTATAGTTTGTGCCTTTCTTTAATTTAGTGTTGAAGATGAATGTTTTCAGCGAGCCGCCCCGCAGGGAAGCGAGTGTTTCTCTACCTCTCCTCATCATCCTCCTCCAGATCAGAAGAACATGGACATATTTTCTTGGAGAGGAGAGCTGACTCTTTGCCCTTGTCAGACTGCATTGACTGGTCCCTGATGGAAACGCTGTGGGAGACGTTTCTTTACACTTAATCTTCTTTGACAGCGAAGAAAGGTCCATATTTCAGCAAAAGATGATGCTTGTGATGAAATTTTATCAGGAGATAAAATAAAAGGTAAAGGTATTAGAAGGGCCAACACATGGCCACTTTCAGTTGATCCTAATTAAAGCTTATGGAATAATTATTGTTGACACTTATAATATAAATGTAGATTTAAACGAACAATATAAATATAGATATATGATATAAATCAATCAAAAAGCACTTTGGCAAGTTCAGTAATTTGCTACAGTATGTTTTAGTTCCGCAGCTTTGTTTCCTATGCTCTAAAAAAAACGTAAGTTTTTTCAATAAAACTTTTTTTTTTTCAATGATGCTTAAATGACAGGCGTAATACAACCCAGTATTTATAGAGTGTAAAGAATTGTACATTTAATTCTAATGAAATTTGTTTAATTATCATTTTACAAACATAAATAATAATAATAAATAATAAATTTTATTTGTAATGCGCTTTTCTTAGACTCAAAGCGCTACAAGGCAGAATACCAACAATACCAGGCAAGCAAAACACAAAAATAAAAAGATGCAATAAAACATTAAGAATATGAACCATAAGATAGAATAAAAAAAGTTAACAGATTGGTCATCATAAGTTAAAAGCAATGCTAAAAAGGTGAGTCTTAAGAAGTTTTTTAAAACACTCCAGAGAGGCGGCATTCCTAATGCTGATGGGTAGTGCATTCCACAGCTTGGACGCATTGTATGAGAAGGCTCTCCCACCCATGGTCTTGAGTTTGCAGCGTGGTTGATATAAGGTAAGTCTCGATGCCGAACGAAGACTGCAAGCTGGGGTGGATAGAGTCACCAGGTCACAGATGTAACCAGGTGCTAGCCCATGCACTGCTTTGAAGGTTAAAATCAAGGTCTTAAAATCAATCCGTGATTTAACAGGAAGCCAATGTTATTGTTGTAAAACAGGAGTAATATGATGACGTGATGATGTGTGCGTCAGAACCCGTGCAGCGGAATTTTGAATATACTGTAATCTTCTGAGAGAACTTGTAGGTAAACCCTCAAAAAGTGAATTACAGAAATCAAGACGTGATGTGATAAAGGCATGGATAAGCCTCTCTGCATCAGGTCTTGAGAGAAATGGTCTAATCCGTGCAATATTGCGGAGATGAAAGAAGGCAGTTTTTGTTACGTGCTTGAAGTGGGAGTTAAAACTGAGCTGTGCATCAAAGAGCACTCCAAGGTTACGCACCTGGGTAGAAGGAGACAGTTGAACATTATCAACCAAAAGTGTGAAATCCTTATAGTGGCTGACATTAGTAGGGGTGCCAATTAGTAAGATTTCAGTTTTGGAACTGTTTAATTTAAGGAAGTTTTGATTCATCCAAGATTTAATTTCTAAGAGACAGGCCGATAAAGCTGATGTAGCAGTGTTAAGATCAGGGCGAGCACTAAAATAGATTTGAGTGTCATCAGCGTAGCAGTGGTACCCCAAGCCATATTTACTTATAATCTGGCCAGGAGGCAACATATAAATACTAAACAACAGTGGACCCAGGACAGACCCCTGAGGAACACCCTGATGCTATGGGACAGTCCGAGATCTATGAGCACCCAAACAGACAAACTGAGAGCGGTCAGCGAGATAAGAGACAAACCAGTTAATTACTGTACCAGACAAACCAATACACGTCCTGAGTCTGTCCAGCAGTATACTGTGACATATAGTGTCAAAAGCAGCAGTGAGATCTAACAAGATGAGAATGCCACAGGCCCCACTATCCGCAGTCAGAAGAAGGTCATTTACGACTCTAACTAGAGCAGTTTCGGTACTGTGACCTGCTCTGAAACCAGACTGAAATTTCTCAAATAGAGAAATAGAGATGATTATGGAGCTGGCTCACCACCACACGTTCGAGGACTTTAGCCACAAATGGTAAATTTGAGATGGGTCGATAGTTTGACAACAGTGCAATGTTGTTGCCAGGTTTTTAAGAACAGGCGTTATAGCGGCCGTCTTCAATGCTGGCGGAACAATCCCATCATTGAGGGAAGCATTAACAATAGCAGTGATGTGGGGTTCAAAGACAGATACAGAATGCTTCAAAATAGTGGTAGGGAATGGATCAAGTGTACAGGTGGAAGAATTCATAGACAGTACAATACGTGTAATAGAATCAGAATTCACAGCATTAAAAGTTGAGAACCCAGATGCAGGAAAAACAGAAGGAAGCAGCTCAACAGGCATGAGAGCATGATCACAGGCAATAGAGTTGAATATGTCATCAATTTTTTCAGTGAAAAAATTGAGAAACTCATTACTCATTACAAACTATAGTGGGAGGGTGTGAGTTATGGGAGGGTTTGATCAAGCTGTTAACTGTACGGAATAAAACTCTGGAATTAGAACTATTATTACTAATAGAGTAACTAATTGAGTAAAATTCCCTCCTAGCTGCTGTAAGAGCATTGTGATAATCAGCTTGATGCTGATCGAACAGTGATTTATGAACTGTAAGCCCAGTTTTAACGTATTTCCGCTCCAATTGCCTGCCAACAGCCTTCATCTTTCGTAGATCATTTGTATACCATGGAGATGATCTTTTAAACGTTACAACACGACTTCTCAGGAGGGCCAAGTCATCTAATATACGTTTAAAAACAAGATTGTACTGGTCAACAGATGTCATAGGTGATAATTAACCAGTAGACTGCCTAAGATGACCATAGTTAATTTTTCCAAGTTGTCTAAATAAGATAATGCGTTTGCTTACAATCTGTGTGGAGGGTGGGATCAGATTGAAAGTGAGAAGTTTATGGTCACTGATCAATACTTCCGTTCCAACAAGTGAGTCAATAGTCACTCCCGTGGAACAAACCAAGTCCAATGTGTGACCATGTTTGTGTGTCGGAAAGTGAACGTGCTGTGTCAGATTAAAACAGTCTAAGATGTCCATTAAACATGTAGCATGAACACAGTCCGCATTGTCAACATGAAAGTTCAAATCACCCATTAAGAGTAGAGCAGGACAATGAGCACTGGCAAGCATCAACAATTCTGAGAATTCCGAGAAAAAATCAGAATTGAGTTTAGGAGGGCGATAGATATTTAAAATCAGCACTGAAGATGAACCAGACACTTTAAAAGCCAAGCATTTAAAGGTGGGAAAGGAAGGGAAGGCTATTTCAGTAACAGACACATCGGAACGATAAACAACTGCCAGGCCACCACCTCGGCCAGTTGAACGTGGCCGCTCAAAATATGTGTAGACAGGTAGAGCGCACATATTTAGATTAAGGTAGTCATTTGGCTGATGCCAGGTTTCGCAAAGACAGAGAAAGTCAAGCTTATTGTCCACAATTAGATCGCAAATCGAGGCTGCTTTGTTATTTATAGAGCGAGTATTCAATTGTGCAAACCTGATTGTATTGAGGTGAACTCCATTGATAGCATGAGACCTCCGAAGACGAGCCAGAAATGCAGGACAACTTCGAGATGGTAAGCGACGACGATCCATACGCCTTTGAGACCAGACTGTATTGATTGTACCAGCAGTGCAGATCTGAAGATTACGGCGAGAGCATCTGTGCGTATACGTTGGGCGACGAAGAAGTTTTAGCGAGCATAGCGTGCACAGCACGTCCGTAGCAGGCAGCGAGGTGCTTTCAAGATGGTAAAGTTCAGTAGCAGAGTAGGTGTACATGTTAAAAACCAGGTGACGCCAGCGTCCTCTCCCCAGTCCCCAGTCCAATAAAGGGAGATTACAGGAGATACTTTTCTCAAAGAAACTAAACCAATCAGATGCAGATTTAGGCCCAATCCCAATTTTATTTTTGTACCCCTATCCCTTCCCCTTGGCCCTTGAAACAGAGTGTGAAGGTGAGGGGGCTTCAAATTTGACCCCTAAGAAATGCGACAGCACTACAGCACCTGCACACATTATCATGTCATCACAATCTCTTACTTCATATGAGATTGAGGATCGCGACTGCTGTAGTTATTCCATTTGCGTTATTTTTTGGTATTTATGTTCAGGAGATCACTGAAGGCATATATCATGTTATTATAACGATATAATGTGGCAATAAGATCCTAACTGTACTGTGCATTTACACCGTGGCCATCTAAACACACGAAAACAACATTAACATTAAAGTTATACCAGACAACGTAAAACACTCATTCCCAGCCACTAGACTTTTCTGACAGGGTATTCGAGTGTCTTCGAGTGACAGATGTAAAAGTATGTCGTGGGACTACTGTACAAGGGTTACAGTTAAAATCAGAATTATTAAACCACCTTTGAAATGTCTTTTCTTTTTAAATATTTCCCAAATGATGTTTAACAGAGCAAGGACATTTTCACAGTATGTCTGATAATATTTTTTTCTTCTGGAGAAAGTCTTATTTGTTTTATTTCGGCTAGAATAAAAGCAGTTTTAATTTTTTTTTAAACCATTTTAAGGTCAAAATTATTAGCCCCTTTAAGCTATATTTTGTTTTCGATAGTCTACAGAACAAACCATCATTGTACAATAATTAACTAATTAACCTAACTTGCCTAACCTAATTAAGCCTTAAAAATTCACTTTAAGCTGTATAGAAGTGTATTGAAAAATATCTAGTAAAATATTATTAAACAGAAATTGGGGGGAAAAAATAAACAGGGGGGCTAATAATTTAGGGGGTTTAATAATTCTGACTTCAACTGTACTATTATGGATTATAGATGGAGAAATTTAGCTGTTTTTATTTTAGCGTTTTTTTAAAGCATGATGGTAAAACACGAACGATTTTATCAATGTATTGAAACATATGCTTGTTTGTAGTAAAAATTTGTAATAATGACAAAAATACTAAGTTGTGACTTCCATGCTGCTGTTGTAGATGGTGAATTCTGGGAAATTTTCTTACCCCTTGGATTAGAGTGTGGTCCTGAAAAATCTCCAATTCAAGGGCTATCTAGCCCTTCCCCTTAGCTCTTCGCCTTTAAGCTGAAGACTTTGGAACCCCCCTACCCCTTCATGTAAACAAAATGGCGAAAAGGGAAGGGCTAAGGGGTATAATTGGGATTGAGCCTTATTCACCCTCAGGTGAGAAAATGTGAAATTTCCCATGAGAAAATGAAAGATTTTTTTTAACTGAAACTGATCTTTGGTCATTCATTTTACTACAAACGAGAGGTTTATACACAATCATATATGGAGCGATATGTCCAAAAGACATTAATGGGATAGTTCACCCCAAAATGAAAATGTATGCACTATCTACTCTCTAGTGATGCTCCGATCGATCGGCCAGAGATCGGTATCGGCCGATAATCACATTTTATGACTCGATCGGTACTCGCCAATCTGGCCGATCTCATGAACCGATCACAGGTGTCTGTTTACGAGTTTACACGCAGAGTAGAGATGCGCGGATCAGCTGAAATGTCACCAATCCGCTCCTTCATTCTAATCATCCACCCCCCACACATATTATTTTATCTGATATATATATCCGCACCCGATCGCCACTTTAATAATTCTAATTCTTTGTTTTAATCATGATGATAGGTCTTACTTTCTCCGCAATGTCCGGCGGCAGAGTAACAGCTCATTAATTCATGCTCGAGCAAATGATGAGACGGACTAAAGTACTCGATGCATGCCCTTCTTTTACTTATTTCAGCGTTTTCAGGTTCACAGTGCAAAACAGCTCCCGGGTGGAATTACTGAAGTAAACATAAAAAAACCGGATAAAACTTCCTCCCTCTAATTCACCGCACGCACAGCACACACCGAGAGCTCACATCAAACAGCATGCGTGTCGACCTACACTACCCACAGTGCCCCTCGCTATGGACTACAACTCCCGTAAAGCAAAGCAGTCTTAAAGCGGCCACACTGCAGCGTTCGCGCGCACCGCTTGTTGCAGGAATGCATACGCTTCTCCTTGCTAGGCGCTGCAGTCGTGTAAATAAGCGATCTTGTTTCTCCCAGAACGATAGCAGATTTTCCTCTGACTCCTCTAACTGAAGTTTGCACTGTACTCTTGCACTTCATTCATTATTTTGGGCGTCTCATCTTCACATTCTGCGAAGTCCACTCTGCTTTTTTGCTGTTCAACTGCTGTGACCAATGGCTGTGACCCGCTACATCCACCCGCGACCCACCCGCAATTAATCATAATTAATTTTTTTATAACCCGACCCGCGGATATAACCGCCATCCGCGCATCACTAACGCAGAGGAACCAGACATGGTAGTTGGAGAGCAAAATAATGGAATGCAAAAATTGCTTTGTTAGTTGTTTTTCTTATCATTTTTTTTGTATCTGTTTTATCTATCATTTTCTGTAAAGTTGCTTCTGACCATGACATGTCCACACTAAATGGTTATAAGAGACATGTTTGAGGGATTATATGCAACATTCTTCATTTATTCTCTGAGGTGAGGCAAGATCTCCACTTAATTATCATACTTAGGGGGAAAATGTGCTTCATGTATTATAAAGCTTGAAGCATCAGAATCGGTACTCAGTATCGGCCGATCACCATCACAAAGAATCGGTACTTGGTATCGGCTGCAAAAATCCTGATCGGAGCATCCCTACTACTCTCCCTATAAACAGTTTATTTTTTTTTCTGCGTTCTCAAGCCACTAACCGTTTCAGATGTTTCAGTGTGATTGTGAACAGATTTATCCAGTTCATTTAAAAGAATCAGTTCAAAAGAATGATTTGTTGATAAACTGGATGTTACTTTCCACTCTCATTGTGATGATTCCAATTGACTTGCATTATTCTTCTGTAGGTATCAAATTTCCTTGTTACAATTAATTGCTGAAACTTTTGTCACAATAAATAGTATTATCACAATATTGACCTAAGCTGCAAAAAAATTCCTTCATAATGATAAAAAAAAGGTGTAATAATAATAAAAAAAAAATACTTAATACTAGTAGTATTGTATATACAATATGTTGCATGAAGCAATGCATCTGTTAATCTGTTACAGTTTTGGTGAACTATAACCAGCGAATTCCAATAACATAAAGACTTGTGACCAACAAAAAAAAAAAAACTGATGTGGCACAGCATGAATTTTAAAGGATGTCTACTTTTAATTCATAATAAACTCACGACTATGGAATCATCTCACAGAAGGGTTTATTTCAAAAACTCAACATTGAGTTTGGAGTAAAAACATGCTATTATATGAAGTAATTTTATGTTCAGCTTTTACTACAGCTGTAGTTCATTGAGAAGCGATGCAAACACCAGTCATTAGCACAGAAGATCATCTCAATGTCATTATCAAGTGATTAAATCAAATTTGACTGATTATTGCGTAGCATGTACTACGTTTATGTGTAGTAAACTCTGCTCAATCTACAGTAAACACACCAGGAGGTTTACTAGAATCAGCTGTACTGACAAAATGCACATAAAATCATCTCAATTAAATCACCCAGCCGTAGATTGCAGCATTCATTGATAAAGTTGAAAATGTTGCATTATGCTTCTAAAAAATAAATTGTATTATCACATCATATTGTGACCTCTCAAAGACCTTTTGCATGCTGAATGTCAAGTCTGATTACATCTTGAAGAAGTTGTTTAGACAATTATGCATGCTCTGTAAAATTGCCTACTATTTATTTAGTTTTACTAATAAGTTTACGTTAAGTTTAGTTGTACAGCAACTTCCGGTTCATGGGGACTTTAAACTAAACTTAATTTAGTCAATTTAAACTTAACCTAAACTAGAGCTGCACAATTAATCAAAAAAAGATTGCGATCTTGATTCAACACCCTAGATGATCTTAATCCAGCATTTCTATGATTCTGCCAATCATATTTTCAAATTCTGGAGAGAAGCAAAGGCGGCCGCACAAGTATTCACATTGTTTTACATACACTGCTCAGCAACATGGACACCTCCAAATGGTGTTGAAATAGTCAAATACTCTATTTATAAGGTATAATTCACCCAAAAATGTAATTACTGTCTTCATGTAATGATGTATTCGCGGCCGCGAAATCACACGTGACGTGAGCTGACCGTGAGCTGTTACCACAGAGAGGGCGGGGCGCGCCTGTGAATGATGTCTACTTTAGTGAACAGAACCTGCATAGGCTGTGACTAATGCAGTGTTCACACCAAATGCAGAATACGTGGATAAATCGTGCTATTCGCGCGTAAATAGATGCATGAACATTTGAGTTTACTCGCTTCATTTGCGCGTCGAATGTCCGCAGAAGTTCAGATTTTTGAACTCGCGCAATTTGCGCGTTAAGCGCATCAAACGTACAAAACGCTCAATTCGTGCAATTCGTGTCATTCGTGCTGTGCCATTCGAGCGTATCGTGCCGCAGGATGTCTATTCGCGTGTTTGCATTGACTTGTTAAGTGTTATGTAAATCACTCGTGCTTGACGCTTCTTCCGTGTCTGGTGTGAACACAGCATAACAGGTAATAAAGTTGTAAATAACATTCAGTTTGTGGCACAGAGTGATCGTTTGGGAGCCGCGCGGGATGTATGAACCGCACTTAGCAGTGAAAATAAAACCAAAACTGCGCATATAATTTAAATAATCATATGGCATTTTAGAGTTATGATTACGACAAGCATTTAATGTTTTTCTTTCATAGCAAACACAGAGTTGTGCATGAAAATACATGTTTAACAGTGTCAGTATAATTACTCTAGCCTATAATGTTGAATATAATGCAGGGAATCTGATAATGACAAATTTCTGATTTTACCAGTAGAAAAAAATGGTCTAATAATGTTGTCAATGACAGATTGCAAGCATATGTCTCAAACACAATTCAACATCAGAATTATAAATAGTTGTATTCTGATGTCATCACTTTATTGTGCATTAAAGACCAGGACAAATTTAAAGTCTGTTCAGTCCACCATTCAAAGTCTATTGAAAATTTAGCATTTTAACCAACAGTAGACCTACACCTAATATTATTATTGTTGTTTTACCATATGTTTGAGAAATAACAATAATAATGGCCTACTCATATTAATCTTTATTTTACATCTATAGAATCGTGAGAAAATCGTGATCTTAATTTTAAGCAAGAAAATCGTGATTCTCATTTTAGCCAGAATCAAGCAGCTCTAATGTAAACTTAATAGTAAAACTTAAAAAAAAAAAAGATACAACTTTACATATTGAGTAGAGGACAGGGCTTTCTTTTGCACATCAGTTCTTGTAGCAAACTAATCGCAAGAGAAGTGTAGTTGAGTGTCAAACTGACATCATCAAAGAAAGAGCCAATCCAAACGCATAAACTGATACTCAGATTTTGATTAAAGATTACAAAATTTTCAATGGATTAACTTGAATAGATTAATTGTTCCCCTAAAGAACAAGAGCAAAAATAAACGTTGTTGATGTATTTTGTCTTGAAATCAAATGAATGAAATCAAAAAAGCTTGTGCACGGTATGCTTTGTGGTTGTTTTTATGGTTAAAAAAATTCTGTATGAAATCTCTGACATTGACTAATAACAATGTCAAGAGATAATTAGTTGTGTAGTCATTTTTGTTTCCCCCAAGTCTTTTTTTTTCTCTTATAGTTTAGTAATAATCCCAGGATATTTAAGTAAAGGTGCAAAGCTGCCGGAACACAAAATTCCAGAATATCCTTTTGTCACCATGCAGTGTAACAGGAGATGCTGTGGAGAGTCTGGAAATGCGTCGGGAAGCACAGAACAGAGAATCCCAAGGGTCAAATCATCCCTGCGCTTGTCTGACTGAGATTTAGCTGCAGCCCAGCTTTGATCACATGCATGCTGAATTCTGCCCACAGCGGGTAACACTCTTTTACAGCCACTGCAATCAGTCATAAATTATGCCAGTCTGTAAATTATGACGGAACACAATGCATCAAGATCACATCAACACTATAAGGTGAACTTGGATGTTTCACACCTGAAGCCAGAAACACAAAGAGAAAGCGCTTTTAGAGCAGATCATTCTGGACATCTTGATAATGTGGCAGCTGAGAAAGTCTGTGGTTAAAAATGACAAAAATGTTGGTCAACTAATGTTCCCATCATTTTTCTTGACTCTGAATCACACTAGCTAGGTTTCCATACACATTTTAAGTACATAAGGTACTGGGATATTGCATTATAAAGCTGCATGGGAATGCCAAATTGAGCTTAAAGGGCACTTATGATGAAAATCCTCATTTGTAAGCAGTTTGGACAGAACTTTGTGTGGGTATAGTGTGTCCACAGTCATACTGGGATGACAGAAACACAGTAAGTCTGTTTTTTAAAAATTTCCTGACGTTAAAATAAGATCCTTATCCCTCCTATTTTGAGGCAGACCGCAACTTGACGTAGGAGTGTGGTTTCCCCGCCCACCAAATTGATTGACAGCCGTGTATTAACATGCCTCCGTAGCAACGCGTATAATCATATCAACAAGACAGGACGTGCGCAAAGCAACCGGGATCAAAAGATCTGTTCAGCGCGCAGTGCTCATCAATAATCATCAAATGTGATCAAGTGAGTTTTACAACTTTAAAATGTTTTTAAAACAGTGCATGTTTGTAATAAAGTCTTTAAAATTGCTACGTAACTCATCACCACAGCCGCATAGCGTCAGTAGAGTGGAGGAACTATGACGTCACCTTGTAGGCTAATCGGCTGCTAGGATAAAACTGGTTCCCTCGATAAAATCCCTATAGGATTTTTTCCATAGGCTTTTCGAAGATTGCAAATAATAAGCTGTGTGTTTAAACACTCCTCATTATACTTACACGTTTTGTCCAGCCGGATAATCCTCACACGAAAATACAACTTTGACCACTTTTGGATCTTGAATGCAAACGCAAGAATTGAAAAGCTAACATTAGGCTATAAACGGACTACAGAGACTTCAGGGCGCTCACCTGTGACGTCAGCACCACCCTGCTAAAGACAACTTTCTATCTTATTTTTAGAAATATGGTCCATGACAAAGAGTTACTCTCTCTGTTTATTATATTATAATCCACGATATACATTATAAACAAATAAATATGCAAACACATACGCCTACGTGCCTTTTGGATCGTTTTTACGTGGGAAATACATCTGTTTTGCTTTACGGTTGTTGTAAAAGTTTTAAAACTGTATGTACAAATGTGCCTACATAGTATTATCATAAGACATGTTTAAATAAGTGTATCGCTCGCGTGCACACAGCCTGCTTACCTTAACAGACGACGGAAATGAGGCGTGAGGAACAAGTCTAACAAATACTCCATCATAGATAGAGATAGAGAACAACATTCAATATTAGTTTTATGTCACGAAGTACAGCAAAAAGCAGCATATACAGTCACACATGCTATACATTTTATGGAGGAGTGTAAATATTGCAGTTATGACAGAGTTAAATGTGTTCAAAAAATTCTTTGATCACGTTAAAATGACAGTTAACATGCATGTATTTTTACACATTTATTCACACGTTTGCATTACTGAGAGAAGGAAAGAGACAGGCTGCACTGGTAAGCAGTATCCCCATAATATCGTTTAATTAAAATAAATGATCAACAAATGAATCTGTTTTGGCAGTCTTTACAAGTGAAGGCATTATCTACACACAATATGAATTTCCAATTAAAAAAATACTACAAACTATAAAATACTACTTATGAAAATACTTAAACCAGACAAATCCAAATGCCCAACGCAAGCGAGCTGCGCTCCAGACCAGATCAGCTCGATGACATATAATGTCTCCGACACCGCCTGTAGTCCTGTTCAGCAACTTGATATCAACTGTCTTTTTAACCAAGCATAACCGATTCAATAAATCAAGAGTGTGTTGTAACTGATGTGTTTTATGTCGTAGAACAAAATGTGAAAGTATCTTGAGTTTGTGTTAGCCCCAGACCTTATTTAAGCGATTTAACTGAAATCCCATTGAAAAAATTCATTGAATTTGGGACGAGGGAACCGGAACTGCTAAAAGCTAACTCGCTTCTGGGTTTTTGCATACAAATTGACGTCAGTTCCCCCACTCTATACAATTATGAAAGAAGACGCTTGAATCCCGGTTTGTGGACTTAAATCAGGTTTATATTGTACATTAACATAACGATATCCATACAGCAGTGGATATTTACGTGTACCTTGTCACATTTGCCTTGTCTGTCACTGAGCTGTTTGTCTATATGAAGGCTATGGCTGTGACAAGCACGTGGAAACGGTGGGCGGGGAGAACCAGCTCATTAGCATTAAAGGCACAGGCAACAAAAACAGCTACACTGTTAAAGCAGCTCCCATTTGCCAGATTTAAAAAGGTATAATAAATAATCTGATGGGTATTTTGAGCTAAAATTTTACAGACACATTCTGGAGACACAAAGGATTTATAATAAATCTTGAAAAATGGTTAAAATTGGTGCCCTTTAAAAATGTACATTGACAATGTTTTTCAACAGGCTATAGCTTGGGTTAAATTAGGCTTTCCAGTCTCCGAGTTCACTCCTTTACTTCCATTGTGTCCGTTCAACTGATCAGAGCGAACCAACCCCGTGACGTCAGACATATTCCAGCGATATTCCAAGATGGCGGCGCCCTAGGTCTAAAATCTACAGTAAAACATGCCGTTTTCTGCTAAATGGTTACATTAATCGAGTTTGTTTAATATATTTTCATTAAAGTGGAATACAATGTACAAAATAAGGTAAACTTGACTGAGTGCTTCATTTCCCCTTTAAAACAGCACTATTCTATCAGTCCTTACTTCATACTCGCATCCAATACCTCAGTTTGTCACGGAGGCATGAATGAAATGTTACTGAATGAAAGTGAAAGTGCCGAACTGCTCTGAAAGTCGAAAAAAATAAACAAATAAAACACCACAAATTACATGAAACTCTGGAGGAAATGTGGATAGTGTGGTGACGCAATGACGTTAATCGATCTACAGTTGAAGTCAGAATTATTAGCCCCTCTGAATTATTAACCCCCTTTTATTTTTTTCCCCAATTTCTGTTTAACAGAGAGAAGATTTTTTCAACACATTTCTAAACATAATAGATTTAATAACTCATCTTTAATAACTGATTTATTTTATCTTTGCCATGATGACAGTAAATATTATTTTACTATATATTTTTCAAGACACTTCTATACAGCTTAAAGTGACATTTAAAGGCTTAACTAGGTTAATTAGGTTAACTAGGCAGGTTAGGGTAATTTGGCAAGTTATCGTATAATAATGGTTTGTCCTGTAGACTATCAGAAAAAAATAGCTTAAAGGGGCTAATAATTTTGTCCTTAAAATGGTGTTTAAAAAATTAAAAAACTGCTTTTATTCTAGTCGAAATAAAACAAATTTCTCCAGAAGAAAAAATATTATCAGACATACTGTGAAAATTGTCTTGCTCTGTTAAACATCATTTGGGAAATTTTAAAAAAGAAAAAAATTCAAAGGGAGGCTAATAATTCTGACTTTAACTGTATGAGCTATAATGTAATACGGTATCATGAAAGGAACATTCAAAAAGCAACTCATGTGAACACCTTAATCATATTATTGTCTTATTCAGATTAAGGCAAATTATTCCATTACTGATGTCCATGTAAAATGTAGTCAGTTTGAAAAATGGCTTAAGCTAAATGAAATTAAATAATTCAAACACAAGTTTATTTTTGTAATTTATAGACAAATTTATATATATATTTTCTTACTAAATAAATGATACTAAAATAGCCATTGCATTTGCCGAGTATCCCACATCAATAACCTATTGATTCAAGGCTTGGAAAACAATGTTTTATTTCTTTCTTTTCATAAGCAAACTAGTTTAAAGTATCATAGTTTTGGAAATGAATAAATTGTTGTTAGAAAAGAAAAGCATGTCAGTGAAAGCAGAAAATTATATATGATATTTGTATGTCCTTTTTTCTGCATAGAAATTTGTATTCTAAATGTGTATTTTTTTTATTGGCCCACAAGTGTTAATAATCAATGTCAGGAGCAGTAATCAGCATTAATGGTTTCTGTCATAATGCTGCAATAAGATTCTTTCTATAATGTATTGTATAGTTTACACTATTACACACTTATAAAGGTATAAAATGGTCCTGTTAATCAATTCCACATGGCAAATGACCCTGGCTTGGAATAACACAAGGTCAAGAAAGAAAATTGTTCATTTTTGAGTGAACTGTGCTGCATATTTCTGCAAGATTTCTGACGGCTTTAGTTTCTGACAATCACATTCAGATGGACTCGCATTACACATTCAGCTTAGTTCTGGTTCAAAAACACTGCAAGAAAATACTTTCCTACTTGGAGTTTCTAGTCCAAATATCTAAATATTCTTGAATTAAGAAGCATTTTCTAGACAAGCAAAACATACAATTCTAAAAAAAAATGTTATTTCAAAACAAAAACAAGCTTATTTTGCTTGTTTTAAGGAAAAACTCATTTAATTTTGACTAGTTATTTCTGAAAACAAACAAAAAATTTTTTCTTGTTTAGAAAATGCTTCTTGATTAAAGAATTTTTAGATATCTAGCTATTCCCACACATTTGTGAACGTGCTTTTTGTTTTGCTCAGTAACAACTGAATGTATTAAAGGTGCAGTATGTAAGTTTGACACCCAGTGGTTGAACTAGGTATTGCACTCCTAGATCAAAATAAACGCACGCGTGGGATGCCAGATTGAGTACAGGAGCGAGTGATTTAAACCGTGTTCTAAATTAAAGTAACGACATGCGATAGAAGGAATATTTTTCATATTAAAAGGAGTTTTAGTTCTAACCATCACCTCGAATTGATATATTAGAGACGGCTTCTATTTCTCACAGCTGAACATGTGAAACCTATGACAGTGCACCTCAGGTAAGCCTCGTGTGTTTTATTCAGTGCTAAATTCTAACAATGTGAGTTTGAATGGATTCTATACCTTACCGTTTCGTGAGTGAGTGCATGTTCTGTGCTTCTGAAAGGCTGTATTTAAATTTCTGTCGTGTTTCGTCTGGTGCAAACAGCCAAACTGCTGTTTGCGTGTTGTTAAGACACGAGATTACAATGTAATCTGCTCACCTAATGTTACGTTCGCAATATTTATATCATTTGCTAATTATTAACCTCATGTGGAACTGAATCTGTCTCATTTCGACGTCTGATACTGTCCATTTCGGTCACGGACGCATGCTTTCAGAGCCTTTCTGAATGAATGAATGAATGAAATACGCTGTTTTCCAACAAGGCAACCCGGAGTGCTGAATTATAATTGGCTAAACTGGCATTCTGCAGGTTAACTTTACCTAAACAAAGACATCGTTCCGGCACGGAAAAACCCTTTTCAAAGCAGAATATCTGACTTCAGTATTGTTTTTCAGTTAAACAAATATGTTCACTTGGGATGTTTCTTAAATATCTGCAAACATATTATGTTATTTTTATGCTTTAGAAGAGTCAAAAACTTACATACAGCACCTTTAAAGAGAATATTGAGCTGAAGGTTGGAGAAATGCACAGACCAAGACTGAACAAATTTAGCTTCTGCAGTGATGGACAAGTGCTTGGACAGGCGTCTATTCTGAACCTGTAAAGACTTTCACTCTCTGATCTCCTGCTGCTTTATTACCCTTTCTTAAAAAAAAAAAGAGGCAGATGACATCCAGGCCTGGAAGAGAGAAAAAACCACAAGGAGTCGTGGCTGGAAGGCAGTATGGAAAAGCTCTTCATGAAGATAAAAGCTCACGGCTCATCATAAAAACAAGACAAAGTCACCAGACGAATGAAGCAGTCAAGAAGGCTCCTGTCCAATCAAATCCATTCCTGCTACCTGACCTCATTACCTGCTCTTTTAACCTCTTAAGGCCCAGTGTGTTTTTTTACATGCATTTTTTATTTCTCTTTGCAATTTGGGCTTATTGGAACCTAATTAGAATAAAAATATAAGTATCATATTTTGATATGATGTACTTTTAGAAAAAAAGGATGTCCATATATGTGGACTCGTGGTCTGAATTTACATAAAACACTTTTTCTCAAATTTTCTCTTATGCATATTTAACATACATAACGGACATTCTGTCATCAAAAATTTGCATACATTACAAATGTACTTATAATTGTCTATAAAGTGTTTCCCACGGATGGTAGTTCCCCTAGTGTGTGTTTGTGTGTGTGTGTGTGTGTGTGTGTGTGTGTGTGTGTGTGTGTGTGTGTGTGTGTGTGTGTGTGTGTGTGTGTGTGCGTGCGTGCGTGCGTGCGTGCGTGCGTGCGTGCGTGCGTGCGTGCGTGCGTGCGTGCGTGCGTGTGTGTTCTAAATGAAAAAACAGTAGATCAGTAGATTCATTCCGTGCTAGCAAAAGGTCCTTTTGGAGCTGCAGAAGTGGTTTCCTAGCAATGGCTGTAAACAAAGCAGCCCTGTGTTCACAAATGTTAACGTCACTTAAAAGCTGTGTCTCTTTTCAGAGGCTGCATCCTCCAAAGGATGCATTCGAAGGGTGCTACGTCATAGCGGCGCGACGAAGACTGTCTCATTTCAAAAAAATTTGAAGGCTCCTTCAAATGCAGCCTCAAAATACATCCTTCATTTCCCAGGTAATGAAGGACACAACTGGTGGATCCTTTGCAGCTTTGAACTTCCCAAGATTCCTTGCACACTGATAACGGCAGGATGTTTTTAAAAGAAAACTCTGAATTAAGTGTACGAGTTAGGTTTTATTTTACACATGTTATAAAACAAAAAGTGTATGACATGTCCTAATAAAAAGTGATTTTATAGCAAAGTTACATTGTATGTGTACATGTATGGATCAAAAGCCCTGTATGTGGTCAGTATGTGTGAACAGGCCCTTTTTTAAAATATCGTTAAATTTGTTCCGACAATTTTCTGGAAATGTCTGTATGTGTGAACAGGCCCCTTTTTGAAAATATCGTTAAATTCGTTCCGGCAATTTTCTGGAAATGTCTGTATGTGTCAACAGGCCCCTTTTGAAAATATCGTTAAATTCATTCCGGCAATTTTCTGGAAAGGTCTGCATGTGTGAACAGGCCCTTTTTGAAAATATTGTTAAAATTGTTTCGGCAATTTTCTGTAAAAGGTCTGTATGTGTGAACAGGCCCTTTTTTAAAAATATCAGTAAATTGCTTTTGGCAATTTTCCGAAAAAAGAAGTTGTAACATTACCAGTAATTTGCCAGAATTCTGCACTGTGTGAACGCAGAATGAAGATTGCCAGAAAGAGCACGTTCACGTCTAGAACGCGCTAATGTGAGATGTCTACTTTAGCCAATCAGAACACTTAGACGCATTCACATCCGCGCGGTTTATGAAAATAAATCCCTTTGAATATTTTTCCAGACACATTTAGCTGCTAGATGTTGGTCAGATAACGTTTCTATGTTCATTATTAATGCCAACTGTGGAAAAAATTATTGTTAAAATGCTTATGATAAATCGCTGTTTGTTTACCTTCAAACTCTGCTTGACGCGTGCACGTAAAGGAGCCGGTGAGCGCCAGCACACACACATATAAACATCTCGACATCTGAAAGTGTTCCTCTATATGTTTACATTGAAGTTGTTCACAATACTCATCCATCCACAGAATTTGTAATGTAGTCAAGTGTGTAAACATTTAGCTGCAGTTCGCATTTCTGCCTTTGGATGTCTCACAAAGCAGCTGCATGAATTCTAAAGCTTTAAATAACAGTGAAACCATCAAGAAAAGGCTAACCGAGGTTTAGAAATACAAGCGCTGCCGTTTATAGGTCATTTGGTTAATGTATAGGTATTATAGGTATTATAGGTCATCATTTGGTTAATGATGTCAGAATTTACCATTATTTTGCAATGGATGTGTGAATGATCTATTCCGGAAAAATTACGGAACGTCCTTGTCTGTGTGAATACCTTTTTTATGGACTTACCGGTAAAGTAATTGTGGAAATTTTCCAGATATTTACTGGTATCACTGTGTGAAAGAGGCTACTGGATATATTTCCAGCTTCTGTAAACCTTGCTTTGCCTTCAGATTGCTTAAAATAAGTTTTAAAATCACTTTGAAAAAAGTAATTACAAATTTTATTAGCTCTTATTAACGGCAGCTGTTACGGTTGCAAGGTGACGAGATCTGTCCTCTGTAGGCGAGATCGTCTCATTTCACAACCCTCAGTTCAGCTTGTGTGGACTTCAAAGAACTCACCTTTGAAGTCTGCATCCTTCGGAGGATGCAGCCTCTGAAATGAGACACAGCTAAAATTAAATTGACAATAAAAAATTACTTCAGTAGCATAGACAGCTGATTAAATTTTAAGATATGTTAATATAAAATCTATCGCACTGTATTGTGAATAAGAACATAATGAGTGATTTGTTAGATAACAAGTTAATTCCAGTTCTGAAGCTGAAGCTTCGGCTATTGATCACCAACATTTATCAGTTTATTCTGTCATGGTAGTCCAGTGATGACGCATCACATAGGCCAGCGTACTGTTGCCCAAACTCTACAAATCTTCCTTTCATTTGAACATTACTGAATTTATTTAGTTTGTTTAAATTTAGTCCATATAAATTACTTGCATCTACTTGCCTTAAAAAAATTTGTAAATCCAATGAACCATTTTTTTTACTGTTTCATGTCCACATAGCTGCACAATTCCCTTGCTTTTTTCCATTTTAAAGGGTCACGAAAACACCAAAACACATTTTTTTAGCTGTTGACAGTCATATATGTGTCCCACGCTGCTATATACACTATTAGGACACATATATTGCACTAAAAAGTGAGAATTGGTTGTTTTTGCGTTATTTTGAGCAAATTCGTTCTTCTGGTATAAAACAAATTTTTGAAGCTGCGTCACGGCGATTAGTAGTCCAGCGTGGAGACTGGATGTCTGTACCTGCGAGTACACCGTGACGTCTCTGAGTGTGCGACATTAATTCATGAGAAAGACTTGGTTCAAACCAATCAGCGCGCTCTATTGTGTATGCGGTGCAACTTCATTAATTTGCATGATAACTTCGAAGACTGTTTTACCTTATACAGTGTTCAGACGACAGAGAGACGCCATGTTGTGTTGCCAAAACAGGTGAAAGAGCAAAAATTTGGAGACATGGGTCGTCAGTGTTGCATTTATTACTGTTCTGCGTTTATTATTGTGCTGCAACAAAGGTTTTGTTTTCATTTTCCCGCTATGAGAGCGCAGCTGGACTCACGTGTGGATTACAGTGCACGTGACAGAATGCGTTTGTAAGGAACATTTTTTACCTGAGAGCTTTTCTCATCTGGAAATGATGAAATCCAGATTTGCCGCTCGTCTCCTTTTAAAAAAAGACACAGCTCCAGTTTGTATTGATTGTCCTGTCGCTACAGATTTGGTAAGTGTGTGTGAGAGCAGTGCCCTTTGTTTGTTCTTTCACTGGCTGGCAAAGTTACTTTGTATCGTCAGCCGTGCTTTTTAAAGACATACCTCAGTCAAAATAATTTAGTTACTAAGTTTACAGTATGTTAATATCACTGCAATATTATAGTAAAATATTATAGACTGAAAGATCCGCTGTAAATGCTCTCCGAATGTAAACATGTAAACACCACAATCAAACTATTACCGTAGTGTAGGATTTTTGCCGTATTTTGGGACAGGATAGTCTATATACACACGGCTTTCTGACGCTACCAACTGAGTGCATCTAAGTTTCAGAGAAATGTGGAGGATGTTTTTCTCCCATTCGCCGTGCGGTATCAAACATTCCACTAAAACTCCACTCTCCAGCAGTTCCTCGCTTTCAATATCTCGTTTGTCACGGGGGACATGCAGGAAATGTTCCTGAATAAAAAGTGAAAGTGCCAAACTGCAGTTAAAGCCGACAAATTAATAATTTGGCAAATAATTCGATTACTGATATCCATGTAAACACAGTCACTGTCTTTCTCCCCTGCGTCTGTGTGTTTGTTTTGCCCCGCCTCTGTGAAAATCAGCGCATGCCCAAATAGAAACTCCCATATTTGCGAATCTTTCCCTCTTACCCTCCCCCGACACTCCCACCTAAACAGAGCTGGACACACCCACTTTCCTAACTTTTTCCAAACTAGAGGTGTGAAAACACTCTGCTGAGACAGGGGGGTTTCGTGGCCCTTTAAGCTGTGTAAGGTAGAGATTATGTGCTTCAATTAGTCAACGTCATACATGTGGACAGAACCCATAATGAATGACAGGCAGTGGTGGAACGAGTACTGAAAAAATTATACTTAAATAAAAGTACCATTACTTGACAAAAAATGTAGTGCAAGTAGAGTAAAAGTATTTGTTGTAAATATTACTAAAATTATGAGTAAAAGGTAGCCCTTTCAAAAGTACTCAAGGGTAGTGGGTAGTGAGTATTACCAGAGACTATGAAATACACAAGACGTGTCACTCGTATCTTTTGAATGGATAAAAGTGTAACGGTCAATATGGTGAATAAAGCCCCGCCTACTAGTACAGGAGCCAATTATCGATCGCTATATGGCGAATAAAGCCCACCTTCTAGTACAGGAGCCAATCATCGATCGCTATAGACTGATGATACTCCGTGGGAGGGGCTCGGACCAAACGTGAGTTTCTACAGATTTTATGTGATTTGGACATTTAGAAATGAAACTAGTAAGACAGTTGTTGTTTAATATTGTTGGTGATTCCAAATATGAAATTCAATGGTAAGCTTGGCAAGCAGTTTTGGAGAATTTGATGTTTCCCCATTCAGACAGAATGCCCGAGAGGCGTTTCAAAGATGGCCACCGAAGTGAAATAATTTGCCCTAAAGGGAATTTGGTATTACGCTGTAAAAAGCTGATGCATTAACATGTAATTTGTGGATGCGTGTAAACTTAACATTTATTCATTCATTTTCTTTTCGGCTTAATCTGGGGTCACCACAGCGGAATGAACTGTCAACTTATCCAGAATATGTTTTACGCAGCGGATGCCCTTCCAGCCGCAACCCATCACTGGGAAACATCCATACACACTTATACACTACGGACAATATAGCTTACCCATTCACCTATACCACATGTTTTTGGACTTGTGGGGAAAACCGGAGCACCCGAAAGAAACCCACGTGAACACGGGGAGAACATGCAAACTCCACACAGAAATGCCAACTGATCCAGCCGAGGCTCGATCCAGCAACCTTCTTGCTGTGAGGCGATTGTGCTACCCACTGCGCCACCGTGCAGCCTAAACGTAACATTCTGTAGTGCATTTAGTTATTGCCCAGCAGGCACACAACGTCATAAGATGTTAAAATTAGATTAGATTTAGGTTGTGATGTCAGGTGACCAAAATTCAATTTCTAGCCAGCGTCTAAGGACAATGTTATTTTGATGTCCAATAATGACGTCAAATGACGTTGATATTTGGTTGATTTGAGGTTGTGTTATACAGTGACCAAAATCCAATGTTAAGCCAACAACCTAAACCAACGTGATATTGACGTCACATACTGACATTTATTCGTCAGGTATGGCAACCAAAATCCAACATGACGTCATAGTGGTAAGGACACAACGTCAAGCTGTAACATCATTAGATGTTGATATTTGGTTGATTTTAGGTTGGACGTTGGACATTGACGTCAGCCTGACGTTGGGTTCTGACGTAAACTTGATTTTCATTTCCAAACAAAATGCAACGTCCCCATGACATTGTGGTACAATGTCAATCTGGTTTCATGTTGACGTCTTGTGCCTGCTGGGTGTTTAAGGCCATTTCGGTCATCATACAGTAAACACCTGTCATTTTCTCATCAGTGACATGCATTTAAACAGTCTCTAGATCATCGCATGTGATGATTTTAGACATCTTCTTGGACACTTTTAATGCTTTCAAACAGTTTGCTGCAATTATAAATAGTCCATGTCGGTTGTTCATTATGTGGTGATTTACATTTTTAAAACTATTTAGTAAAGTACAATTCCTGAGAAAAACTACTCAATTACAGTAATTTGAGTATTTGTAATTTGTTACTTTACACCACTGATGACAGCTAAAAAAATTAAAGTTGCTAGACAGGGTGCATCTGAAATCACATACTTGCTTACTATGTGAAAAACAGTATGTGAGGCGAGAAGTTTGTTTGAATTCATAGTCTTCAAAAACAGTAGGTGAAAAACAGTACTACTTCTGGTGAGAAATTGAAATGCACATCCAGTGTACATATTACTATGCCATAATGCTACACGAGAGAGTTTATGAATGGAAGTGAAGCAACGCATAAAACATGGCAGTTGTAGTACATAAATTCCACTCAAACTACTTACATTCATACTATACAGAACGTACTTTTCAGTAAAGTCGTAAAGGAAATTCAATTAAAATGTAGTATTTCAGACACAGATTTTTTGTGTTGACGTTGTGAAGTGTTGTAGACATGGGTTGCAGACCGCTGGGGTTGTGCACTATAAAACACTACACCAGAAACTATGGAATCTTGCGTCCCAAGTCAAGCATGCTGAAATCGGGGAGAAAAAAGTAATATAAAAGAGCTAAAAGTTTTGTTATAATTAAGAACATTATTTTATTGTTGTTTAGAAATG
The DNA here is from genome assembly GCA_903798195.1 of Danio kyathit. Classification (NCBI taxonomy): domain Eukaryota; kingdom Metazoa; phylum Chordata; class Actinopteri; order Cypriniformes; family Danionidae; genus Danio; species Danio kyathit. Next base: position 39,836,508 of record LR812540.1, read on the forward strand.
TGTCATACAAAAAAACTATATATATATATATATATATATATATAATGATCTACATTAAGGAACATTGTTACATTAAAGACCTACGAAAAGAAAATATATTGTCATCAAAACTATTTGTATGATTGATACAAAATCCAAATCAAACATCATAAATATAAATTAAGAAAATTGAATACACTTTCACTTTTAAGTTGGTAATGTTTTTCAGTGTGTCAAGATCAAAAAACAGCACCATAAAATCACCAGAAATGACTCCATATGACTATGTTGTTATGGTCTGAAAGAAGAAGACAAAAGGCTCAGCACACTCACATGAAGGCAAATAAAAACAGATTTATGTTTACAGAAAATTCATATTGAAGTTGACACGACTCGAGTTCAAAAACCCTAAAAACTCTTCAATAGCTTTTCCCCATGGCTCCAAACATCTGTAAGTGAGTGGCTGAGTTTTGTACATCTGTTGTGGGTCGATATCAATATCTTGCGTGCTTATGTTTCCTCTCAGTAGCTGTTGTGTTAAACGCCTTCAAATGGATCTTTCGTAATGGACGATCGCATGAGTCGAGGTATAAATGTGAACTGTAAAATGTTTACAGTGAGATATGAATTTTCCTGATGAAAAGTGACAGTGTGGAGCTTCAAATCTCTCTGAACCACAGTTTCATAAACTGTGTGTAGCTCAATGAACCAGATAAATTAAGATTTAAAGGTGAAAGGTAAATATGTAAAAGTCTTCTAAATTCTATAACTGACTGATACATTTTAGTCTTTGGTTATTAAATGAAAAAAGGATTCACCTAAGAAGATTAAAATATCCTGTTTTCATCCTTATTTATGTACAGTATGTAACGTTTGTTTCTGCCAACCAAAATTGGCAGTAAGGTGCTGTAAAATTTGCAGTTTACTGAATGTTACTTACAAGATAATTATTTTCTTAAAGCATTCCTCTATCTATTTTTAACCCAAAATAATGTTAGTTGGACACTTATTTGTAATTACAATTAATATGATTCTTGAATGTTACCTACACATTTTGTTTTAAGATCATTTTCACTTAACATATATTAACATAGAGCAATTGGTATTGTTTTTATGATATGATCATTTCATAAACATTGCTATACTAGGGGTATATTAATGCAACAACGTACTAAACCAGGGGTGTCCAAACTCGGTCCTGGAGGGCCAGTGTCCTGGAGAGTTTAGCTCCAACCCTTATTAAACACCCCTGAACCAGCTAATCAAGGGCTGTTTCTCAATATGCGTTCTTCAGCGGTCTTGCGTCCTTGTGTTCTCGTGTAATGTCATCATCAGCTGCCAAAGTTCAGTTCCAATACTCAAGACCGCAAGTACAGAGGACGCGTGAAACTTCCCGGATGTGTTCTTGATATCGAGGACGCACCGATGCAGACTTGAGCGCCGATCTCGCTTTAGAGGTCCCAGAAGTCATTGCGACTGGAGGTGGGAAGCGCAGCATTTTATATAGTTTATTATTAAAGTTCAGAGATATAACTTATTTACCTCAGGAGTTTCCCTAAATGAAACGGTGAATTTAAACATTACCATGGACATCTTAATAAAGGAATAAACACATTAAGGGTGTTTGTTTGCTGAAATTCGTATTAAAATCTGTTTTATTTATATTGTGCGACGTATATTTATAATGTTTTTATGCATATTATATATTTTGAAAAGGGGAATAAAAATAAATCGTTGTATGAATGCTGTAATGTTTAAATCATTTTCCATTTAAAACGCGTAAAGGTCACGTGACCATCAGGAAGAACGCAGCATCTCATTCCTCACAGGACGTGTTCTCTGTTCTCGTGGTCTCCCTAGTTCGTTCTTCCGAGGACACCTGGCAAGACCGGTCTCCTCAAGAACGCAAGTCCGTTCTCTGCATTCTTGGAATTGAGAAACAGCCACAGTCTAGCTAGATATACAAAACGACTTCCTGGCAGGTGTGTTAAAGCAAGTTGCAGATAAACTCTCCAGGACACTGGCCCTCCAGGACCGAGTTTGGACACCCCTGTACTAAACTTTATCATTTTTGAAAGGCTTTCAAAACAGACAACATTTTCAAATCGATCTATTTTTGTGTATACTTTAATCCTGTACACATGTACATAAAAAACAGAAAAGTCTATGCAAAATTCCTAAGCAGGGATTGATTTGGTTAAAAGTGAACTACCGCCTGAGTTATGAATGGTATTGAGGAGGTAAATAAGAAAGTAAGCAACAGCTAATAAAGCACATTTGGACTGACTTTTGACTCAATAATAAGAAGAAACAAGCATGAGGCGTGATAGGAATGAATGAGACCACATGAGGGCAAGAAGCTACAATGACTAAGAAATATGATGCTGAAAGCTCAGTAATAACCACTTCATACAACAGAAAACAGCCATCCTGAGGCACTTTTAGGGTCATTGCAAAATTAAGATTGAGCTCAGATGTTTTATGATAAACAGTGCCAAAATCAAAGTCAAGCAACAATTTTTTTGCCAAGTACTCTTTTCTTGAGCATTACAACCATCTTCCTTTTCTGTCGCCAACCATGTGTGACTAAACACACTCAAACGCTACACAAATAATTAACTAATCACACTTCACAATAAGGTCCTATTAGTCATTTCAGTCTTGTTTATTCTTGTTTTGGTGGCAGAGTCCGAACACAGTGCATGATTTGTTTTGAATGTAGCACTCTGCTCTTGTCTTTGTCTTTGTCTTGAACATGCGATTCAAGCATGCTTGACAGCTTCAGCCCCAGAGTGCCCGCCAGTGACAGCACCAGCCTGGAAATGTGGCTCAGTGCCAGCACCGCCAAGTTCCTTGCCTTCGCGGTGCCGCCCAAGGTCTTTGTATTGTTGGCCCCGCCAGCTCCAGTCAATCTCAAAGCATTGCCGACTCCTGTCAAGACTCCAGCTCTTACTGTCCCTCATCAAGGCTCCTGCCTAGCCTGTTCCATCCAAGACTCCTGCCCAACCTGTCCCTCATCAAGACTCCTGCTCATCCTCTCCTACACAAGACTCCTGCCTAGCCTGTCCAACTCAAGACTCATGCAATGCTTGCCCCATCATCCTTACTGTTCTTCTTTGGTCTGTCCCTCCTGGACCCACCATGGATGGTCCCTCCAGTTCCACCATGGGCCTCTCCCTGTCTGCTAAGGTTCCTGAAGGTTTGCCCTCACTTCCATCCCATGTTTGCTTTGCTGGGCTGGGCTTGGCCTCCCTCCCTCCATTCATGCTCTTTTGTTTGTTCCCTTCTAGTCTCATGTTGTCTGTTGAAGTTTCCTGTCTTGTTTAGTCATCTAATGATTCTTGAAGTCCTGTATCTTGTTAGATGTTCCCCAGGTGGTGTCTCTTTTGGGCGTGTGGTTTGGGCTTGCTCAAGCCACACACCAGCTCTATGTTTGTGGCAGATGTGAGATCTTGATCCTTGTTTTCCATGGCATGCTGTTTGATCTTTGGTTTGGTTTGATTTTTGTAACAGTTTGGTTAAGTTGGTTTTGGTTTGGACTGAGAGCTGGGATCTAAACATCCATGTCTCAAGGTAGGTGTTTTCAGTAATCATGTGTTTCTGTCTTGCATTCAGTCTTGTGCGGACGTTATGTGAAGCACATGACTCATGTTTAGATGCGGCCGTGTGTTTTCGTGTTTTATGTGAACACACGTTCGATGAGTGTTCTCATTGGCTGTGTGTTCTCATCCTGTTTGATGTGAGTACATGGCTTTTGTTTCTTCTCTTTGTGCCATGTTCTCTCCTGTCTATTGTCTAGTTCCTCCCACCTTGTTATCCTATTATTATTTTATTCTGTTCATCTGTTAGATTCTTGATTTACTCTCTTTTTTAGCTTCCTTGTGTATTCTGTGCTGTTCTCCAGTCCAGTCATGCATGCCCTGCGTTGTCAGCCCAGTCTAGTTTTGTTTTCCAGTTAATGTTATCCACCTCTGGGTGGTTTTTGCTTTATATTATCTATTTTATTTTACCTATTTTTCTCTACATTTGAGTCCTTGATCCATCCCTGACCCCAGAATCCTGACACAATCAGATACACTACAAAATGCTGTAAAACAGCCACATTTAACAGTAGAATTCCGTCTTGCTACTAAAACAGTGTTAATCTGTCAAAAACAGTGCATTCATAATGTGCATGCATTTGTTTATTTTTGTCACAAAACCACTAGGATTACTTAAAAAACTAAAACAAACCACTGGAGTAGAAGGACAAAAGTTCTCAAGTTTCATTAGAAATATGTTTTCATTTGTGTTCTGAAATTAGAATGCACATCTTATGGGTTTGCAAAGACATAAAGATGAGTAAATGTGACACAATTTTTATTATGTGGTAAGCTAACTCTTAAACACTTACAGCTTTGTAAAATGTATCAGCAAATGTTGAAATAAGCATTTTATAAATGCTTCAGATAGACATTTTTTCATTATTTTAAAATCATAACTGAGGCTAAATTTGGGCTGTGAGTGAAAATCTGATAAACATCTAACAATATAAATAGACTGCATGACTGCATGTAAAATGGCTAACCTGTATACTTGATGACATTTAGTTTTAGTCTATTAAATAAAATAGCTTGGTGGGATAGTTACTGCAAACAAATAGAACCATATTGTAAATTGCTACAAAATAATGTAACAGAATTGATGTTTGTCATCCTAAACCAGAGGAGCTTTAAGGATATCCATGACTTGATGGAACGAATTGAGAAAATCTTTTTGAAGAGCATCACAAAACCTTTCGAGACCTTTTGAAAGCCGTGCAGACCAAGATGGGAGAAAGCTGTAGGGGGCTAAAGGAAAGTTCTCACCTCCACTGAACCTTCAAATGCCAGACGTGAAAAACTGAAACATTTGGAGAAGAAGTGTATCGCAAGAAAGAGCAGAAGTCCATTAATTGCTCAATGTCAGGAATAACTCAAATGGCTTATCCATATGGAAGTTGATGACAAATGTCCATACCCCCCCTTATAAACACACAAATCCGCTTGCACTTGACTTTGAAAGACGTTGTCCAGAGGTTCCTTCTTGACCCTTCAGCGCTCTCATTTTGCCTGATTCAAGAGCAAGGCTGCAAGTTCTGATTTAGTGTCCTGACATGAACATTCTCATAAGCCCAACCTCACTACGACAAAAACCATATGTGCAGAAACACAGAGTTCCCGAGAGTGCTCTCATAATAAACGTGCAAACGCCTTCAATGTGAGGTGTCTGAAGTATACAGCTTGTCATTATGATGTCACACGAGGCAGAAAGTGAACTGCAATACCTGCTGCAGTTTGAATCAGCACACACGGCATTATGGGAACAACCTGGGTGTTCTGAATGTCTGCAACCCATTGAGCTGCCATTGCAGTTCAGGTATCTGCAGGCCACACGCAACACACTCACAGTAAACATGAGCCATTTTTCCACTATCAGGCCGAACGGTTCTTTTATCTTAACCATTCCATTCCTTGCTAATCACCATGGATACGGTTTCATTTTGCAGAGTGGTACTGATAACGGAACTCTCTGGAATGTAATACAAATGCATGAGTCGTTGCCTTGGTAAGCAAGTGTAAAGCCCTGGTCAGATCACATGATTTTTATTGTCGGTTACGAAAGTCAAAATGTTAGATTATGCGATTTCTTTCTTAATAAATGTTCACTTGTTGTGGGTAACAAATGTGCCAGACTACATGTTTCTTCACGATCAGTCATCCCATGACGTCTATGGTGAGCGTTATTTTCCAAAGCACTCACAAGTGTTGCTATAACAATATTTCGTATTTCAATTTAAATTTTTTTTAATCTTATGTCAATCTCAGTAGACACTGATGCTCGCTGACAACTAGACTACATTATTTAAGGGCATTCGTTATGAGTTGGATAGGATCAAACTTATGATTCTTTTTTAATATTGTCTAAATCTAAATGTATATTTTCCTGCCAGGGTTGCTTATTAAACACTCCCTCACCTGAAGTTGCTGCGAGTGTGACGGAGAAAATTAAAAAAAAAAAGCACATTAGTAGCAAGGAAAAATCAGATGCTCAAGACATAATCTTTAAAATGATGACATATTAAAAACATAGCAAATATATGACAGAGGTTTGTGTATACAACAATTAAAGTGAAGCATTAATTAAATTCTTATTTTACACAAAGCGAAACAAATCCACCCGTATAGTTGAGAAGCACAAACAAAAATATAATTTGTAATAATTTTTTTAACTTATTTTATTTCATTTCATTTTCTTTTCGGCTTAGTTCCTTTATTAATCTGGGGTCGCCACAGCAGAATAAACCGCCAACTTATCCAGCACATGTTTTACGCAGCGGATGCCCTTCCATCTGCAACCCATCTCTGGGAAACATCCATACACACTCATTCACATTCATACGCTACGAACAATTTAGCCTACCCAATTCTCCAGTACCACATGTCTTTGGACTGTGGGGGAAACCTGAGCACCCGGAGGAAACCCACGCGAACACAGGGAGAACATACTCCACACAGAAACGCCAACTGACCCAGCCGAGCCTCAAACCAGCAACCTTCTTGCTGTGAGGCGACAGCACTACCTACTGCGCCACTGCGTCGCCTGAAACTTATTTCATTCATTCATTCATTCATTCATTCATTTTCTTGTCGGCTTAGTCCCTTTATTAATCTGGGGTCACCACAGCGGAATGAACCGCCAACTTATCCAGCAAATTTTTACACAGTTGATGTCCTTCCAGCTGCAACCCATCTCTGGGAAACATCCACACACTCATCCACAATGGACAATTTAGTCTACCAAATTCTCCTGTACCACATGTCTTTGGACTGTGGGGGAAACCTGAGCACCCGGAGGAAACCCACACGAACACAGGGAGAACATGCAAACTCCACACAGAAACGCCAACTGACCCAGCCGAGGCTCGAACCAGCAACCTTCTTGCTGTAAGGCGACAGCACTACCTACTGCGCCACTGCGTCGCCTGAAACTTATTTCATTTTTTATAACTTTTATCTTAATTTTAATGTTTTGTTTTGGTCATTTATCTACTAGATGAACAAGAATAATGATTAACATTTGAGGTGTAATGCGTCAAAACACGAATATATTCGGAGCACTGAACATGTCAAGGAAATCGTGCCAAAATCGTGACAAATTCGTGTGATCTGACTGGGGCTTAATGTAAACAGCGAAACCTTACTGCCCTGTGTTACATCCTTTTTAGTAATACAATCTAGGAGGTTAATAAAAGATTGACATTAAAACAATAATTTATACCAAATCAACCCACACTGGAAAACAATGTAGAAGGACAACAAACTAAGATAAGATTAACTTATTTATTTTCATCTAGTAACCAGTCAATAAGTGTTTACCAAAAATAATAGAGGTGTGAACCTACACTGGTTCAGTTTGGTTACGATTATCATGCCCACGCAATTATCACACAATTTTATATTTTACTTCACAGCACAAGAAAATTTTTTTAAAAAAAATATAAATATATATATATATATATATACAGTGTTTCCTCTAGGATTTTTTCCAGCAGTGGCGGCAGGACTTTTTTTTTTTACACAGATCTGCCAACTATTTCAAAGACCAATATTACACGCATTATTGCAAGGCGAGATAGCATTCATGTAATACGAGCATGCGAATCTCTTTGCTTGCGCGCCGATTTCCTCTTCGTGCACAGAACTTCTTGCACGCACTCAAATTTACACGTTCAAGTGCAGATCTTCTCGTGCGCTCTCCAGTAAGCGCTGCTGAAGCGCGATTTAGTGTCTTTTTGTGCGTTTTCCGACATTAACGCGTCCTGAAGTAAAGTGAAACTCCAGCAAGATAAAGTCATTGTATGCAGAGCCATTGACATTTATCAATAAAATATACTTATGGAAACTGTGTTCATCTTAAACTGAAAGCTACGCGGTGTTTGCTAGACTCACGCACCTGTCAGTCAGTCTGTCAGAGAGCCAGCATGTCACCTTAAAGGGTTGAACAAATAGCGCACAGCACTACTACGGTTGCAGAAAAGTTTGCGCTGTTTACCTCTAATATGTTTTAGTGCGATTATAATCCGCTATACAAAACACGACTAAATGTTTAATGAGAAGCTGTAATGTAGCCGTGGCGGGATGAATTTTGGCGTGGCGGCCCGCCACGGATGAATGAATGTAGCGGAAACCTTGATATATATATATATATATATATATATATATATATATATATATATATATATATATATATATATATATATATATATATACACACAGTGTTTCCTCTAGGATTTTTTCCAGCTGTGGCGGCAGGACTTTTACACGGATGTACCAACTACCTATAGGTGTTATTTCAATGACACATGTTGTGAGCGCATTTATGTAATACGAGCATGCGAATCTCTACTTGCGCACTGATTTACTCTGTTCGTGCACAACTTCACACCCTGAAATATACGCTTCTCAAGTGCGATTTAGTGCGTTTATGTGATGAGTACATCTCCAACATTTATTAGATTTGCTAGGAATATTTATGAATGTCTCCGGTAGACCGACAGAGCGGCATTAATGCGTCCTGAAGTAAAGTGAACAGCTGAAGTAGCTGAACAGTCCTGAAGTAAAGTGAAACCGCTATAAATTCCAGCCAGATAAAGTCATTGTTTGCAGAACCATAGACCTTTATCTATACAGTATAATTATGGAAACTGTGTTCATCTTAACTGAAAGCTACGCCGTGTTTGCTGGTCTCACGTCTCACGGCTGTCTCACGCCTGTCAGTCAGTCAGCATGTCACCGTAAAGGGTTAAACAAATAACGCACAGCACTACTACGGTTAAAGAAAAGTTTTCGCTGTTATAATTCACTTACCTTTTAAAACGTTTTGGTGCGATTATAACCTGCTATAAAAAAACAACAACAATGACTGAATGTTTTGAATGGGAAACTGTAATATAGCCGTGGCGGGATGAATTTTGGTGTGGCGCCCCGCCATGGAAGAATGAATGTAGCGGAAACCATGATATATATATATATATATATTATTTGTAATACAGTTTGTCCTTTAATACAAGCAGTCAGATACAGTTGAAGTCAGAATTATTAGCCTCCCTGAATTATTAGCCCCACTGTTTATTTTTTTTCCCAATTTCTGTTTAGAGAGAAGATTTTTTCAACACATTTCTAAACATAATAGTTTTAATAACTCATTTCTAATAATTGATTTCTTTTATCTTTGCCATGATGACAGTAAATAATATTTTACTAGATATTTTTCAAGACACTTCTATACAGCTTAAAGTGACAATTAAAGGCTTAACTAGGTTAATTAAGTTTACTAGGCAGGTTAGGACAATTAGGTAAGTTATTGTATAATGATGGTTTGTTCTGTAGACTATCAGAAAAAAAATTGCTTAAAGGGGCTAATAATTTTGTCCCAAAAATGGTGTTTAAAAATTTTAAAACTGCTTTTATTCTAGTCTAAATAAAACAAATAAGAATTTCTCCAGAAGAAAAAATATTATTAGACATAGTGTGAAAAATTCCTTGCTCTGTTAAACATCATTTGGGAAATACTTAAAAAAAAAACAAAATTCAAAGGGGGGCTAATAATTCTGACTTCAACTGTACATGAACTGTACTTTTAAAAACTCAAGTACATGCACAGAACAACATGAGCATTCGTAGCAAATAAACAAATGTAAATATCCCGCTAGCTTACTGAGCCTTATCAAGCAAGTTCTTACACCCCTATGATTGGTCACGCGCTAAACAGAAAGGGCTGCTATTGGCACTAATGCTCTGGTGCTGTTCACCGTTGATAAACACTGACAAACGGCATCGGCGATCATAGCATATGCGCCCAAAATTTTATCTATGCGACCTCAAAATATATTTGGGAGCATTTGTGCGAGTGCATAAAGTTGTTGTCGTGCAACCAGTTTTCACAGCAAAATGTTCACCACATGTGCGAATTTAGGAGTCATTCACGCATGCATCTTTGCACCTAAAAACACCAAACGCAGCGCTCAGGAATGGTTTAAAACAGTTGACATGTCAACATGCTGCAGTAAACAAAGCCTGCAATGCTTCTCCCGCCTTCAAGCTCTTCTTATTGGCCCACTGCGCTAGAACAGAACGCGAATGGATTGGTTAATATCAGCTGTCAAACACTCAGTTCCAATGACAGGGAGCTACAGCCGCAAAAATGTAAAGGTCTGTATACGAGAGAATGAAAACAACACTGGCAGAGTTAATTTTAGAAACCACCTAAAGTTACAAATAATGGCACATCTGATTAGTAATCATGTGCTGAATGTCAATCCAGCATTTACACTTTTCAAAGAGTGGGTAAAAGACTTCCAGTGTTTAAAGTCGGCTATGAAAATGATTAAAGCATTCACCGTAAAGCCGGTGGGACGGAGTTTTTAGGTAACAGTGTTTGCCACTGAATCTAAACATTTTAAGCACGAGATGTTCTAATGTTATTTAATCCTTTATTTAATTGTCACGATGCTGTCAGCCGTGCTGTCAGTCATGCGTTCACCATCACTAAAGAGCATGCATTCACCGAGAAGAAACTAATATTGCAGCTCATGATAAGACCGCTATTACTATTAAGATGACGTATGCAAATAATAAATTATATGTCAATAGCATCTGTGCTATATCACCACCCGTGAGAACACAGCACAGTTATTATCGTTAATTCAATTAATCTCATTCACGTCAAGCAGTGCGTGCAGGGTCGGTGAGCGCATGCAGATTTTTGTTTATTTGTTAGTTTTGATTAGAGTTGATTTCAAATGCAATAAATCTGTTAATATATTTTGTCTGGTGCGCCTACATTTTTTAAATTAGGAACACCGGAGGTACCAAGAATAAAGGTTCATTTCGAGCCCTGCAGCTGATCCATGATAGACACGTTGGAGAAAACTCGCTCTGCAGACACGCTCGTGCAAACTCACAAGCAGTGAATTGTGCACAGTTTCTGTGTTTTTAAGTAGTTGGAGTGTTTTAGTTACTCACGCTCACCTCCCTCGCCATAGTAAGCTACCGTGACATAGCTCATATGAGATAAATCAAATGTCAGTACGAAATAACCGGTTATGATTATTACTGAACCGATACCGAATTGTCCGCATCTGCATTATATACAGTATATATATATATATATATATATATATATATATATATATATATATATATATATATATATATATATATATATATATATATATATATATATATATATATATTATAGGTGGGCATAGATAAATTTTTTTTAATCTAGATTAATCTAGAATAATTATGGTGGCTTGAGAAAGCCACCATTCTGATATTCTACATAAACTTATTATTATTCTTCCGTCTTCTTCTTCTTCTTCTTCTTCCGTCTTCTGAGACTATTTTTAAAGGGTATCTCCTCCTAAGCCTTTCGAGCTACATCCTTCAAACTTTCGTCAAACCTTCAAACTGGTCTGACTCGGGTTGCTATATCTTTTCTAACTGTTATGACTTACAGTTTTGCGAAAAACGACCCAGAAAATTCCCAAAAGTCCCATTGACTTAACATTGGGTCAAACTTTGTGAGCTCATAACACTGCATCAGACTGTCCTACAGACTTCTAACTGGCCTCATTTAACTCAGTCTGGCCAGCAGCCAATAACTGATGACTTTTTAACTTACTTGCCACTCCCTAGCAACCACTTACAGCACCCTAGCAACTGTCCCATAGACTTCCATTGTAAAAGACTGTCATTGACTTAACATTGGATCAACTTTGTAAGCTCATAACTCTGCATCAAACTGTCCCACAGACTAGAGTCTGGCCTCATTCAACTCAGTCTAGCCAGCAGCCAATCACCGATGACCTTTAAACTTACTAACCACTCCCTAGCAACCAATTTCAGCACCCTAGCAACTGTTCCATAGACTGACTAGCTGTTCTAACATATGCTAATAGTTTTAACATGCTACTGACATGCTAATCTTGGTACAAACATGCTAAAGACATGCTAATCATGCTAGCACACGTTAATTCATGCTAATATCATGCTAATTCAAGCTAGAATCATGCTAGTATCGTGCTAATTCATGCTAGAATCATGGTAACAACATGTTAAGTCATGCTAGAATCATGTTAATTCAAGCTAGAATCATGCTAGTATCATGCTAATTCATGCTAAAATCATGCTAGTATCATGCTAATTCAAGTTAGAATCATGCTAGTAACATGCTAATTCATGCAAGAATCATGCTAATATCATGCTAAGTCATGCTAGAATCATGCTAGTTATATGCTAATTCGTGCTAGAATCATGCTAGTATCATGCTAATTCAAGCTAGAATCATGCTAGTAACGTGTTAATTCATGCTAAAATCATGCTAATTCATGCTAGAATCATGCTAGTTATATGCTAATTTATGCTAGAATCATGCTGATATGCTAATTCATGCTAGAATCATGCTAATTCAAGCTAGAATCATGCTAGTAACATGCTAATTCCTGCTAGAATCATGCTAATATCATGTTAATCTATGCTAGAATCATGCTAGTTATATGCTAATTCATGCTAGAATCATGCTAATATGCTAATTCAAGCTAGAATCATGCTAATATAATGCTAATTCATGCTAGAATCAGACTAGTTATATGCTAATTCATGCTAGAATCATGCTAATACCATGCTAATATAAGCTAGAATCATGCTAACAACATGCTAATTCATGCTAGATACATGCGAACATCATGCTACTTCATGCTAGAATCATGCTAATAACATGCTAATTCGTGCTAGAAACATGCTAACAACATGCTAATTCATGCTAGACTGTCTTGTTTCACTCTTTACAGTGGTTGCATTGTTGACTGCAGGCATCTTAAATATTCTTTTAGCCAACTTGATACTTTTTCAAACTAAATAAACTACTTCTAGCAGGCTTTCTCAAGCCACCATAAAGTTTGTCCTCAAACTTTAATATCTAGTTTCAAAATTAATCTAGATTAAATTGGCTCATTTGATTTCTGCCGAGGCATTCAGAATATGTGTGCTACCCAAATAATAAGTCTTTGAGAACGGGTTTCTCAAGCCAGGTGAAGCATTAGACCAGGGGCTCATCTCCTGTTTCCAAAATGCATCACAAACTGCTCGAGAAACTGTTCTACTATGACAATTGGTGATGAAAATAAATGATGTTCAATAAGATGTACTTGTGTTTACTAACTGTTTATTCAGTTAAACATGAATGTTGAACTGTAGGCCTACATAAGCTCCAAATAGCGATTTCATACTTGCTTTTGATGTACGTACATACAGAAAATGCTGCTTCGCAAAGGCAAGTTCACAAGAGCCCTTACAGTGTCAAACATTGAGTATGTTTACATGGGCAACAATACTTTAATACGATTTTAATATGATTAAAACAATACTCTGATTAAGAGTCCACCATGTAAACAGGGATTTTTGATTACTTAATGCGACTAAAGTCATAACTGAACTAAACAGAAATGGAATTGAGACATGGAGTATGCAGATATTAGTGGCAATACTGACAAACTATTCCCGTCATGTAGGACTTTTCGCCATATTTTCCGACAAGATCCACACAGGCAGCTGTCAGTAAAGGACCGCACAGACGCACACACAGACACACACACAGACAGACACACACACACACACACACACACACACACACACACACACACACACACACACACACACACACACACACACACACACACACACACACACACACACACACACACACCGCGAAATGCGGAAGTTTTTTTTCTTCTCATTTGGCGTGCGTTATTAAATTCCATAACACTCTCACCTGTCCTTACTCATTTATTTGCGTCTAATACCCCAGTTTGTCACGAAGGCATGAATTAAATGTTTGTGAGTTAAAGTAAAACTGCTCAACTGCAGTTAGAGTCAGGCATCCTGCTGATTTGATTCAGAAGGGCACTTCTTTCCCAGAAGGCTCACCGGTCAGGTATACATCTGCGCTAAACTATCAAGGTGAAAGTCATCATAGCTTGCGTAGAAAAGACCCAGCTCTCACCCAACTTTGAGAATAGATTAACGGCAATATTTTTTTTATCGCGCGATAAGAGTCTCGCGTTAACACAGCACGTTAACGCCGATAACGGCCCACCACTAATATATATATATATATATTAGGGGTGTAACGGTTCACAAAAATCACGGTTCGGTTCGATACGACACAGTGGTGTCACGGTTCGGTATGTTTTCGATACAGCAAAAAAAAAAAAAAAAGCCAGAGGATTTCTCTGATTGAAATCTTTTTATTGTATGAAAACTAACATAATAAAAGCATGATCTCTCTTTTTTTTTACTTTGAACTAGGGATGTCAGTTTCTACAAAATCCTGTGATCAATGATCATTTAAATTAACGATCAATTAATCTATTAATCGCTCATTCTTATAAAAGATCAGTTTAAGTCTAGGCTACCAGCCTGTGTTGAGGCTACTGAAAAATGAGCCGAATATGCAATGCATTATGATCCTTGCTTAATCGTCACAACGAAAAAATCCCAAACTAGGCTACAGGCTGAGTAACCTATACATCAGAGGTGAATGCGGCACACGCTTCTGTTACAGCTTCCGTGAAGAACGAAAGCGAAAGCAACTAAACACTGTTATGCCATAAAATTATTTCAATCAATTAAATTACACAGCGGTTTTATATCAAAAGTTGATAATAATATAAAATATACTACATTTTGATGGTAAAATAATGATTTAAACGACGGCTGTTATTTCTTTCAGCATTCAAACATTAAATAACTAATGCAGCAAGTGAAATAAAAACGAATATGAAACAACACATAGCAGGATTTAAAGCATATAAAGGACTATTATATTTAGCAAAATGCTGCTATTTTTATCTTTGTATTTTTTATCATTTTATTTTTGTTATTTTTAATATTTTTTTGTCTTCATAATTAAAGCTATTGACAAATTCCTGCTTGACATTTTAGAAAATATTTTGCGTAGCTACCCAGTATATATTAAAGATCACCGAGAACAAAAAAACAAACACAAAAACATGTTACATGGCCCCATAAATGTCCAACTTATATTTAACTGAATCGTATAAATGATGAAAATTGCTCGTTCATTTTTAATAAAACATTTGTTATTTTTTTGAGTAAAAACAATATCGACATTTAAGAATCATTTTATTAATTCACTCATTCCTTTGACTTGTTTATTGGCGCATATATAGGCTATAATTTAAATCAAACAACAGTAAATTGGACCTCTACAATGCCACTAAGCTTTCAAACAAAAGTCCAAAAAATTAAAGAAAGATTGGACTTTATCCGGTGACGGCCGACACTAAGCTCAGTAAATGTTTTTTGATAAGTTATTAATAATCTGTTCAATAATTCGTTAAAGCCAAAATGAATGGTAAATTAATATAGGCTATTTAAAAAAAATTATAGCCTATATAATAAATATAGGCCTAACATACTTTTAAATAAAATAAAATAGGCTATTTTCTGAAAAATGCGCCTGTCTGTGTTTATCATTCCATCGAATTAATTTGATCGCAACACGTGTTATTCCAGAACAGAACATTTGAGCTGGTTTCAGTTCTTTTCATTTTCTTTTTTCTGTAGTTTCATTTTTACAAATAATTTTATTTAATTTGTTTGTTAATTAAATTTTGTTATTTAGCCTATTTTTTATGCAACAAAGTTGCAAATTAATGTGCTACGAGAGGTGGCTGTGTATGGTAGTGCCAGTGCGCGTGAACTGCTGCTGCAGAGAGAAAGAGCGCAATAGAAACAATTAAATTTTCGCATGCTGATTTATGTTAAATTGCGAATACATGACTATAATCGCATTGCAATTTTAAAAATTATTGTATTTTTTCCTTTAGGAGGGAAAGTCTATTTCAATTCATGCTAAAGACACGTGGTGCTGAAGTCCGAAAGTGCCGGTGATGTGAACAGCTGAAGCTGTCAAATTATTTTTAGTTTAGCCTATTTATTATTAATGATGATGATTAAAAATAATAATGCTATTTATTTTATTCAATAATGTAATTAAAACATGTAATATATCTACATTAATGCGAAAAAAGCTAAATATCATCTTTAAAGACGTCATATGTCTCAGCTCTCTGCAATATCTTTGCCTATATCCTCCTCAATACATGATATCCTCTATTAAATCAAATAATTTGACCACAATGTTGCAGAACAGGCTTAACAAAATTCGCAGCACTGAACATGTTCCCAGACTGAAAGTGATTGATGATGAGAAAACTGAGAAACCTGTGAGAACAGAGATGTTCACCGCATATAGCCGTGAGGAGCGATTTTTTAAATGAAAGCATATTTGTGCCAGTCTGTCAAGATTGCTTAAAACACCTGAATATTTTAGAGTAAATAGTTAAAGTTTGCATCACCAATAATTGATCTTACCCACGCGTGACCCACTTATACTTAAATATCATGCAAACTATTTTTTGATTACCTGACTCGCGGATTAACGGCAGCACATGTGGATATAACCGAGATCTGCTTGATTTGACCGTCAACTGGGCAATGGGCTTATGAAGGAATAATGAAACGAGGCTCTATTACATTTAACATTTTCTTAAAACCCGAAATTTCCACTACCGATTAAGCATTAAGGTCTACAGGGAAACCAAAGTGCTCCCAAACGCCAGACCCGCTGTTGGTTATAGGAGGATTACATTAATGTTACTAGCCCTTTAGCTGTAGTGCAGTCAGTCCGCGGCGCGTTTCCACCCTTTCGTCCGCAACAAACCCTGCATCATCTCAGCGCCCCTCGGCTTTCGCTTTTGTCCGCGACAAACCCCGCATCATCTCAACACCCAGATCCGCCGGCTTTTTTGGATTGAAAGCGGCATAACTTTCGGTTTGAGCGCCAGTAGCTTACTCCGACACTGAGTGCAGTGTGTGCCTGACTAGAGTAGTGTTTGGAGGTGGGCGGGGAAGGCAGATGTTGCCTGTCACGTCATTTGGGGCTTATTCTCTTTTATCTTTTTAGATATTAGTCTGAATCGTTCGGTTCGTATGCGTACCGAACCGAAAGCCTCGTACCGAACGGTTCGATACGAATACGCGTATCGTTACACCCTTAATATATATATATATATATATATATATATATACAGGATTGCTGTGCATTGTGGAACGGCTCTGTCACATTGTTTGTGTCAAAAAAAAACAACTACCAAGGTTTTGTTCAAACAATAGGGTCGTTTCTGAATTATTAGAGTGCTCTAATAATAAATGTGCAAACCCAAATCACCGAATTATACAGGACATCACTATGCAACACAGGCTCATTGGAGAAACATTCCCAGGGCCACATATTTGAGAACAGAGATATGTTATATAAAATATATAAATTCAAATATATATCTAGTGCTACATGTGTTTTATTTTTTTTGTTTTCACACATCCACTAAAA
This sequence comes from Danio kyathit, assembly GCA_903798195.1. Taxonomy (NCBI): domain Eukaryota; kingdom Metazoa; phylum Chordata; class Actinopteri; order Cypriniformes; family Danionidae; genus Danio; species Danio kyathit. The sequence continues at coordinate 39,853,986 of LR812540.1, forward strand.
GCCACCATGTACATTTTTTGACAATCTCAAATACATTACAAATTTTAATTGTCCCATACAGCTGAAATCAGAATTATTAGACCCACTTAGAATTTTATTTTATTTTTTAAATATTTCCCAAATGATGTTTAACAGAGCAAGGAAATTTCCACAGTATGTCTGATAATATTTTTTCTTCTGGAGAAAGTCTTATTTGTTTTATTTCGGCTAGAATAAAAGCAGTTTTAATTTTTTTAAAAACCATTTTAAGGTCAAAATTATTAGCCCCTTTAAGCTATATTTTTTCGATAGTCTACAGAACAAACCATCGCTATACAATAACTTGCCTAATTACCCTATCCTGCCTAGTTAACCTAATTAACCTAGTTAAGCCTTTACATGTCACTTTAAGCTGTATAGAAGTGTCTTGAAAAATATCTAGTAAAATATTATTTACTGTCATCATGGCAAAGATAAAATAAATCAGTTATTAGAAATGAGTTATTAAAACTATTATGTTTTGAAATCTGTTGAAAAAATCTGCTCTCCGTTAAACAGAAATTGGGGGAAAAAATAAACAGGGGGGCTTATAATTCAGGCGGTTTAATAATTCTGACTTCAACTGTATTTGAATCAATCTTCAACCGGCTCCCAGTGAATCGTTACATCCCTAGTTACCAGGGCATGTTATCTCATACGTGCCATTTTTTGTAAATCCGCCAGAGGCCGCTGTGTATGTTTCTGCTAATCTCAAAGTCCTCCTTGCGCATGTCTGTGAGAGAGATACCAGTCAGCATGTTATGCTTGTGCCAGTTTGCTATCGACTCCCCCACACACTCCCTTTACTAAACCCAACCCATAGTGTTTTCAGAAGCAAACTAGAAAAGCGGCTGCATGCTTTTAGCACATTTTCACACAGTTTTTTTGTTTTGTTCTGAAAGCGTCCTTCACCAGACTCAACCCTCAGTCTGCTCAGCTCTGTGTCTGAATCCTGTATTCCAATCCATTTTTAAACATGCACTTGCAAACTTCTCTTCCCTTTTTCCCTGAGTGGAATCCCCACTATCATTTTAAAGTGCATTACATCAAGTGAACAAGGTAAGTTTACAGGGACATACACTTGATTCTGATAGGGAGCGAGTCGGCTTCCTATCTTTACTCCAGAACCTATGTCCCTGAATGCAATGCAATTAAGATGTCAAAGCAGTGTAGTTCTCAAGTGCTGAGGGTTTACAACACTACATTTAAACCTATTTAGATGTTCCACCAGTAGTGGACACTTGTGTGACATAATCAACAATGTACATCCGAGTAAACTGGGGGACGTTAGTGACTGAAGAACATAAAAAATTGGATTGGAAGTGTGACACCATGGAAGTGTGACACCATACAAGGTGAGCTAATGAGCAAACTGACCGCTTCGGAAAAATGCTCCATCCATAGAGAGGTAAAGGGTCAGTGGTAGCTTGTTGGCATAGTGTTCTTTTTACACACAAATTGCAGCCATACTAAGCCCAGGGGACACATTTAACGGTTCCCAAAAATGTAGCACTGGGCACATGTTTCCAATGGGCCTGTGTCATCATTATGATGTCATACAGGGCAGAACATGAACTGGAATAAATGCACTGCTTGCTGCAGTTTGAATCAGCACACACTCTGCATTATGGGAACAACCTGGGTGTTCTGAGTGTCTGCAACCCATTGAGCTGCCATTGCAGTTCAGGTGTCTGCAGGCCACACGCAACACACTCACAGTAAACATGCTGCTAAGGGTGGAGAAACTATGACACAAGGCCACAGAGTTCATCAGCCTGCAGAAACGCAGCCATTTCTTCTCATATGGTTCAAATGAATCCGTCATCATAAACTATTTTACGTGCCGTTAAAGGTAACAAGGCATATTTCAGATATGTAAATGGTAACCAACCATGGTTTACTTTAGAAATGGTAATGTGGGCTTTGAGGCTGTCTGTGGTTTTGAAAGTAAATGCATTGCTTTAGGTGGAAACCACAGTTGATTTCATGCTGTTGTGATATCTGCTGCCTTTTCTTTAAGAATGTGTAGAGCACTTTAAGCATGAAGCAGTTTGAACTGAGGTTTAATGTTACCAAAATTATGTATTTAAGCTCCTGGAAAAAAGCATAGACAGTAAAGCCTTTAAAATACTTCAGTGATCTCACAGAACATTATCTACACTCTCCATTCTCCATTGTGATCGACTTTCTATTACAGAAAGATAATGTTACATGAAAGATTAAACTGAGTAATTGTTTAGGCTGTTTAGTTTTACAGCAACTTCAAAATTAAATTATAATGTCAGGTTAGATCTGAAGGTCCAACAGGCAAGTAGTGTTTTTGATTGTATTTTATTTGTATTTATTTGTATGTATGGTGAAATGTATGGCAATGAATGATTTGAAGTGAATGATTAAAATGAATGATAGCCATCTTGTTTTGGTTTATAATGTAACTTTATATACACAAAATATTATAGCAACACTATAACACTATTAATCTTAAACAACCAAATCCTTAATCTAAATCACAATCTTAAATGACCAAATGTGCTTTATGCAATTATAATTTTCTAATTCAGAAAAAAAAGAAAAGAAAAAGAAACTAAATATAAAAACAAAGTTTGTGAGAAGAAGAGGGAGTGAATATATAAGGTAAAGTATATTAAGCAACATTTTTATCATTAATTGTACAAATAAAGAAAACTTTAAAAACACAATTTACAGAAAAATAAAAAAAATTATTTGGGCTCTTTAAAACTGTTAAAGATTGAATTGATATTTTTCATATATGTCAGGGCTCGAAATTGCGACCATTTTGGTCGCATATGTGCCCGAAATTTAATCCATGTGACCTCATAATATATTTGGGAGCATTTGTGCGACTGCATATAATGGTTGTAGTGCGACTTGTTTCGATTTTTTTCTAAAAACGTGCTGAATCGGACTTTCCTGCTGCTATATTGGTTCATATTAGCTGTCAATCACTTAAGGCTTTCCGCTGTCAGATAACAGGGAGCTTAAAAAGGGCGCCAGCCGAGATCAATTGAAGGTTTCCGGAGAAGGTGCCCGAATCTCGATGCGTTGCATTCACTGCGTGTTCAGCGCAAATATCCGCTAAATGTAAAATCTAACACTGTACACATCATCGCCAAAGAAGCTCGCCTTAACTGAGTTTAAACTGAATCTGAGGCTCATAACAAAGAACGGTATTTGCGCCAGTGGTCATCACGAGAATCCTGTTCTGCCCCGCTCATATTTTGGGCTGGCTGACTCGCCTGCTTTTCCACAAACACAGAAAAATGAAAATCAGCTCATGACGAGACCGAGCATTTAAAATGACACAAACCGAAACCAAAACTTTTAAAGAGCGGCAGAAGTGAGACTTTTCTTACTTTCTTTGGTCCATTCTTTCTTGAGATGTATATTATTTTTCTATTTACTGATGACTGCTTTGCGGCTTTTGAATGATTTATTAAAATCTTACGTTTGTTTTGTAGCAGAAATATTATTTATTAAACTGACATGCGTATAAAAACAAGTGCAAAATAAATATTTCTTACTGCGATGCTTCATTTTTGTTTGATGCAAACCATAAATTTATTTTTCATAAAGTAACAGCAGGACCTTTTACAGCACATAACTCGCATTAAAGCACATTCAAGGCAGCATGATAATGAGAAATGTTATTCATTGTAAGTATTATTGACATCATCATCATCATCATCACTAATAATATTTAAAAATTATTAGACATTCATTTTGAAATTATTGCACAGATATCTATAAGTCATCACAGCATTAGTTAGATAGTTGTTTCTGATTTTGTTAGTCCTGATTGATGTTGTTTTGAAATACAATAAATCCCTTAATATACAATTTTAAGTGGTGCTCATTCATTTTTGGTGAGTGCTCCTAAATTTTTTCTGGTGCTCCTAAATTTTTGAAGTTGGGAGCACCGATGCTACCAAGAAAAAAAGTTAATTTCGAGCCCTGTATATATATATATATATATATATATATATATATATATATATATATATATATATATATATATATATATATATATATATATATATATATATAGACCAATTACCTTAGTGTCCCACCAGTGATGATGTACAGCCATATAGCACTGCTACGAGTGTGATATTGCGTTTATACAACAGTTTGATGGTATAATCGGGTTTATAAAAAAGAGAATCAAACACAGAAAGTCTACTTAGAGAGGAGCTACTTTCTTCTGCCACTCATTCACATCTGCAGCTGACGTCAGAACAGCAGAAGCTGTTATTAATTCACCATTGTCACTTTAGAGCTAGTATTTGAATGATTATCTAGCATAATATCTAAAGTGATGACAAAATAGGTAGTTTTGCTCACATTGTAAGATTATAAGGCTGAATGGCATGAAATGCTATCAGTCTAGAGACATTTCCTATAATATTTCTCTGTTGCAATATTGTCTGCAGTAACGAAAACAGGAGACACATTAGAAACAAACAGATGGCCAACCAAAAAGTAACTTAGGGTTATGAGTTGAAAAAAAAAGTGGCCAACACAAAATACATACATTCCTGATATGTGAGTCCCATCTCACACTCAATACACTATAATTACAACAGTATAAATACAGCACTGCAACATAAAAAAGAGAGAGATCAGCTTAGAATGTCACTCACCAATTTTATAATGATTTGATCAGCCGTAGTTTGAAAATATGCCGATCTTTTCTCCTCTAAGGGCTTAATATGTGGTCTCTGTTGCCATCTTATGGATCGACAACGTCAACAGTCTTTGCTCTGCTCAATGACAGACTATTGGACGCCGACGTGCTATATCTCCGAAATTATAAATATTTAAAATAGGCACTATCCTTATGAATATACTGCATAGATGCAATCTAAACTAGGATTGGGCGATGTCAACCAATTTTAAATGTGAAACACTGCAATGGAGGATGGCATCATCATCATAGGCGGCGGTGAAATAATTATTTGCAGCCTACAGTTTCAACTACCAGACCCGCATGGTCTTTGTTTTACCCATAACTAAATCATAAATAAATAAAGATAAGTTACACACAAATAACCACCTGTCAATCACTTTTACAGCAGAATTCTAGAGTGATCTGTGTCGTTTTAATGGTGTCGACAAACTTGATTGGTAAAAAGGTGCACAACCAACAGCAATCAACCAACAGTATCTGAGGTTTTCGCAAAAAAATACACTTTAAGCTGTATAGAAGTGTCTTGAAAAATATCTAGTAAAATTTTATTTACTGTCATCAAGGTTTCCGCTACATTCATTCATCCGTGGCGGGCCGCCACGCCAAAATTCATCCCGCCACGACAACATTACAGCTTCTTATTTAAAACATTTAGTAGTGTTTTTTATAGCGGATTATAATCGCACCAAAACATATTAGAGGTAAACTGCGCAAACTTTTCTGTAACCGTAGTGCTGTGCGCTATTTGTTCAAGGTGACATGCTGACTGACTCTCTGACAGACTGACTGACAGGTGCGTGAGTCTAGCAAACACCGCGTAGCTTTCAGTTAAGATGAACACAGTTTCCATAAGTATACTTTATTGATAAATGTCAATGACTCTGCATACAATGACTTTATCTTGCTGGAGTTTTTTTGCCGTTTCACTTTACTTCAGGACGCGTTAATGTCGGAAAACGCACAAAAACGCACTAAATCGCGCTTTAGCAGCGCTTACTGGAGAGCGCACAAGAAGATCTGCACTTGAACGTGTAAATTTGAGTGCGTGCAAGAAGTTCTGTGCTCGAACAGAGGAAATCGGCGCGCAAGCAAAGAGATTCACATGCTCGTATTACATGAATGCTATCTCGACTTGTTATACTGCGTGTAATATTTGTCTTTAAAGGTGCTGTATGTAAGTTTTTGACTCTTCTAAAGCATAAAAATACAATAATATGTGTGCAGATATTTAAGAAACATCCCAAGTGAACATACTTGTTTAACTGACAAACAATGCTGAAGTCAGATATTCTGCTTTGAAAATGTTTTTTTCCGTGCCGGAACGATGTCTTTGTTTAGGTAATTTTCACATGCACATGCCAGTTTAGCCAATTATAATTCAGCACCCCGGGTTGCCTTGTTGGAAAACAGCATATTTCATTCATTCATTCATTCATTCATTCAGAAAGACTCTGAAAGCATGCGTCCATGAGCGAAATGCTACAGTGTAGTGGAAAGTATCAGATGTCAAAATGAGACAGATTCAGTTCCACATGACGTTAATAAGCAAATGACATAAATATTAGGAACGTGAGCAGGTTACATCGCGTGTCCTAACAACACGCTGTGACGAGATTGTTATGAGTGATGAGCCATTTGGCTGTTTGCACCACAAAACACGGCAGAAATTTAAATACAGCCTTTCAGAAGCACAGAATATGCACTCACTCACAAAACGGTAAGGTTTAGAATCTATTTAATACATGTTAACCCTCTTTAACATCATTAAAGGTGAAGTGAACTTTCTGCTTTCAGTATATGGTAATACACGTCATGTAAAATGCATTCAAACTCGCATTGTTAGCATTTAGCACTGAATAAAGCACACGAGGCTTACCTGAGGTGATCTGTCATAGGTTTCTGTTGTTCAGCTGTGAGAAATAGAAGCCGCTTCTAATAAATCTATTCGAGGTGTTGGTTAGAACCAAAACTCCTTTTAATATGGAGAATATTCCCTCAATCGCGTGTCGTTGCTTTTATTTAGAACACAGTTTAAAATCACTCAAACTGGCAACCCGGCGTACCTTTATTATGATTCAGGACTGCAATACCTAGTTCAACCACTGGGTGTCAAACTTACATACTGCACCTTTAAAATAGTTGGCAGATCTGTGTAAAAAAAAAAGTCCTGCCGCCACTGCTGGAAAAAATCCTAGAGGAAACACTGGTCATCATAGCAAAGATAAAATAAATCAATTATTACAAATGAGGTTTTAAAACTATTATGTTTAGAAATGTGTTGAAATAATCTTCTCTCCATCAAACAGAAATTGGGGGAAAAAATAAACATGGGGGGCTAATAATTGAGGGGGGCTAATAATTCCGACTTTAACTGTATATGATGATTTATATATGATAAAAAAAAAACTCAATCTTTATTTATATATAAATTAGTGAGTGGACTAGGTTGACTCATTTTGATTGGCCAAGAAGCTGGATTTGTAAATTTGACAACCTTAAAGACACAAATCTGTATCTCAGGTACATTTTGGTAACAAAAGATTGAATAACGGTTTCTCAAAAGTGCAGATTAGCACCTAAAAAGTACAAAAGTGTAACTTTTAGGTATTGGTATGTGACCACAAGACCAAACAAAAAGACAGGATGATAGTTGGCTGAGATACAACTGAAAAATCTGCAATCTGATGGTGCAAAAAAAAGAAATATTGAGAAAATCACCTTTAAAGCTGTCTGAATGAAGCGTTCAACAATGCACATTACTAATCAAAAATAGGTATTGATATATGTACAGTAGGAAATGTACAAAATGTCTTCATGGAATGTGAAATTTACTTAATATTATAATGGCAATAATTGGCAATAAAGAAAAAATATATAAATTTGACCCATACAAAGTAGTTTTTGGCTATTGCCAAAAATTTACCCGTGCAACATTAAGTCTCTTATGTCACCCAGGGTCACACAAATCAATTTTATAATACCAATATAAACCCTTTAGATTTAAAAATGTACCTTTTGCAAATACCACCCCAGAAACAGATTTGTATTCTTGACAGTGCACTACTAGGCAGATTTATCAGCATGAGAAACAAAATATATAACAACTCCTTTCAGATACGTAATGAGACTCATTTACATTTCCAAAATCAGCAGTTGCCAAACAAAGCTGGAATAAGTTCTTCTGCGAAACTTCCAGGAACTGTTAAATGTAATGAGCTCCCCAAATCTCACAGCAGAGTCAGCAGCGGCCATCATTGTGCCTGAACTCAATGACCACACACAGAGTGACCCGCATGTGTGACCCGCTGACCCTCACCTGCTGATCACTGCCCACAGCCTGAGCCCCAGTCCAGCACGGGTCAACCCGGATTCATCTGCTTTAGAGCTTTACTTAACCCTCCCGATGACTTAAGGGTAAAAATGACCCGGGCACCATTTTAACAACAGAGAAACAAACCTAAACAGTGTTTTTTATCTTAAAATGTAGTCGCTTTTTCTAAAATTACCCCAAAATAGGAAAAAATGAATGTCCTTCGGGTCCTGCCAGCTATAAAACAATTTTTACACCACAAAAACTACTGACACACACTGACACATACTGGCACACACACACATACACAATAATAATCTGCTGCTTTAAACTGCCTAGCTAAAAACATTTTACACTTATGAAGGTACTTTTAGCATTAGAAAACACACTGTTTACTTTAGTCAAAAACGAGTGCTGTCCACTGATTAAACATTGATGAAATACAGCACAATGATGAGGAAAAACCTAGAGATAAAGATGAGATTGATTCTTCATGCAAAATAGAGATTTGTGGATTGAAATTCAATTTATCTGCTTTATTTTAGAGGTTTAGTAAAAAGGGTCATTTCTAACCTGAAGGATGAAAGGCATATAGAGAATTCTAAGACAACACAAGGGTTTAGAGAGGAAAGTGGCTTAATCCTGCCGCTGCAGAAGTGCACTAAACTGTAGTCACTGTGCTGCATCTCAGCCGAGGTCAAGCCTGACGGATGAGACTGGACAAGTGCTGGGAGACGCCCTGATCCAGTCCCAGCACTGTTTAACTGGAGCTGCTGCTTTCTGACACATGCTGGACCAGAATTAGACTTCAAAGACAGCTCAAATGCACTTCAAGGCAAGAGGTGAACAGGGCGATCATTTTAGACATCACCATACCCCTGCAGTTAAGCACAAGGCATTAAGATATTAAATGATCTGTTTTTAAAGTTTTTTTTTTTTTAGATTAAATCACAAAATGAGGCATTACTGAATTAAAAATGCATAATTGAAAATTCATTTGCATCCATTTCAATAACAGGAATCGGAGTAAAGTCAGGTTCGTAATTCCTGTTTCATTTTGTTGATGTTTTAGAGACATTTATATATTAGGGCTGGGCGATACGGCAAAAAAAAAAAAAATCTCGATTTTTTCATAAAGTTTGACCAATTCACGATTTCGATTTCGATTTTTTATTTATTTTTTTTTTATTTTTTTTTACTGTGTAACTACCTTACCAGCTTACCTTGTTCATTTAAATTTAAATAAATGCCGAAACTAGTTTTTTTGATGCTCACTTGTAAAAGAAAAGCAACCGTGTGACTAAACACGGTTATGGCACTCTCTCATATAGGGATGCTAAACATAGCTACAATAGAAGTCACAGCACCCGTATTTATGTAGAGGTCATATGTTGTGCAGCTTTGGGCAAATTTTATTTGGAGAGAAAATGACCAAAATGTAAGGTGAAGATTGAAAAGGATTGGAGGGGAAATAAATATTTCAAATCTCTGTACATAACAGAAAAATAAACAATGATAATGCAACAATAGTTTATCTGTATTAGTGGCATGGCAGAAATATATATTTAGACAGGCCTTGTCAAAGTGAGCGGGCACTTTCACTAATAAAAAATATAGCACTTAAATTATTTCATAACAATAAATAAAATAACAGCGGTTTTATATCAAAAGTTGGTAATGATATAAAATATACTACATTTTGATGGTAAAATATAACCATTTAAACGATTTCAGTATTCAAACATTAAATAACGAATGCATCAAGTTAAATATAAAAAAACAAATAAAACAACACATAGCATATCAGCATATAAAGGACTATATTTAGCAAAATGCTGCTCTTTTTATCTTTGTAATTTTATAGTTTTATTTTTGTTATTTTAATTATTTTTTGTCTTTATAAATAACTAACGAGCTATAGACAAATATCTGCTTGACGTTTTAGAAAATATTTGTGCGTAGCTACACCACCCAGTATATATTAAAGATTACCGTATCTATCTATATTTAAATGTCTATGTCTATATTTAATATATCTATCTATATTACATATCTATCTATATTTAAATGTCTATCTTATATTTAACTGAATCGTATAATGGCCTATAGCTGAAATGTTGAAAATTGCTCAATTTATTTTTATAAAACATTTGTCGATACGTATTGATATTTTTTTGGAGTACAAACTACCGACATTTAAGAATCCATATGTATTTTATTCATTCATTCCTTTTACTTGTTTATTGGTGCATATATGGGTTATGATTTAATTCATACAGTACCTTGGGACAGCTACTGTGCCACTCCGTAATTTAAGCAAAAGTCCAAATTAAAGAAAGATTTGACTTTCTGCGGTGACTGACATTTACAACACGCCATAACCGTCCTTCAGGTGGTGCGCGGTAGTGATGCGCGGATGGCGGTTAAATCCGCGGGTGCTGCGGATAATCCGCGGGTCGGGCAGGTCGGGTAATAAAAAAATACATTATGATTAATTGCGGGTGGGTCGCGGGTCGATGTAGCGGGTCATAGCAGTTGACCAGCAAAAAAACACAGAGTGGACTTCGTAGAATGTGAAGATGAGAGACGCCCAAAATAATGGATGAAGTGCAAGAGTACTGTGCTAACTTCAGTTAGAGGAGTCATCAGAGGGAAATCTGCTATCATTCTGGGAGAAACAAGATCGCTTATTTACACGACTGCAGCACCTCGCAAGAAGAAGCTTGTGCATTCCTGCAACAAGCGGTTCGCGCGAGCGCTCATTTAGTGCAGCCAGCCGTGTTTTGGAGGAGAGGCGGAATCGCCCGAATCCAGGCACAGTGGATGCTATTCTGTTTTTGCACAGTGTTAAGAAAAGGGCCAAGTACACACAATATAGCTGCTGTTTAGGCTGAAGGGACGCCGTTTTTGTTCTCTTTTTCCTGTATATGTAAAAGCTGAATCTGCTGTTAATAACGAACGACCCACTGTGACCAAAGTTGCAGGAGAGGGTAAATAGTGTGGCCGCTTTAGGACTGCTTTTACGGGAGTTGTAGTCCATAGCGAGGGGCATTGTGGGTAGTGTAGTTCGACACGCATGCTGTGTGATGTGAGCTCTCGCTGTGTGCTGTGCGTGAGGTGAATTAGAGGGAGAAAGTTTTATCAGGTTTTGTTTTATGTTTACTTCAGTAATTCCACCCGGGAGCTGTTTTGCACTGTGAACCTGAAAAGACTGAAATAAGTAAAAGAAGGGCGTGCATCGAGTACTTTTGTCCGTCTCATCATTTGCTCGAGCATGAATTAACGAGCTGTTATTCTGCCGCCGGACATTGCGGAGAAAGTTACACCTATCATCATGCTTAAAACAAAGAATTAGAATTAATAAAGTGGCGATCGGGTGCGGATATATATATATATATATCAGATAAAATAATATGTGCGGGCGGGTGGATGATTAGAATGAAGGAGCGGATTCAGGTGACATTAGAGCTAATCCGCGCATCTCTAGTGCGCGGGTATAATATACAAAACCATCCGTCTGGGCTTTGAGTTAGGTGCAATTATTTACTCGTGTGTGTGTGTGGAGCGATGGGTGAGCGGGCCAAAGTGACTAAAAGCGATCTAGAAAGTTAAGTTGGTTGCCCACACCTCCGCCTGTCGAGCCTTTTCTCCTCGCGCGCGCGCACGTCTCGCAGCTCGCGCGGGAGAGACAGGCGGCTGCGGAGACGCGAACAACAGCACGATGCGCGTGGAAACATTAGCGAAGCTGGCTGGCTGGCTGACTGCGGTTGCCCTGGCAGCGGGGGTGTTGTTGCTCTAGCGGGAAAATGTCCCGGTGTTCCCAATGACCAGTCCGCCCTGGCGCGGCTCCGGTAAACCAGCTGTGGTAGTTCATCAACAGAGCCGTGACGTCAACACACAGAATCAGCACAATTCAGCACGGTTGTCTAACAGCTTAGAACGGTTTGGCATGATAGTGGAAAAGCGGCTTTAATATTTTTATTTAAAAAAAAATCGCGATTTCTCGATTTTTATAAAAAATTTAATCGTCTTAAAACGTAAATTCGAATTAATCGAAAAAAATCGAAAAAAAAAAAATCGCCCAGCCCTATTATATATACATATTTTAGGGTGCAAACAACATAACAACACTTTTGTTTGAATTCAAGAATAAAGCTGGACAGTTTGGTGTATTTTGGGTGCTTCTGAACTGCATGACAATTTTTTTTTTCATTTGATTTCATTATTTCCTTCCCTTTAAATATATATTTTGTAAAATAAACAGAAATTACCATAAACATTTAGTTATGGTGGGATAAAATAAACACACAAATGTATATATTGAATGATTTGTTTAGTCTGATAGAAGACTGATAGAAGAGCATAGAAACAATTTCAAAATTTATCCAAAGGATGAAGGGCATAGAGAATTCTAAAACAATAAAAGGGTTAAGAGAATAGAGAGTGGCTTAATCCCACTCCAGAAGTGCACAACATTAAAACAAAATTATATTATATAATTATATAATAATATATATAATTATATAATAATAATTACTTAAATATTTAAATATATATAAAAACATCTTTAAAAAACTTAAACTTGCCGCACACACACACACACACACACACACACACACACACACACACACACACACACACACACACACACACACACACACACAATGTGTGTAATTATGTAATTAGCCCCATGTTTATTTTTTCCCCCTTTTTCTGTTTAACGGAGAGCAGATTTTTCAACAAATTTCGAAACATAATAGTTTTAATAACTCATTTTTAATAACTGATTTATTTTATCTTTGCCATGATGACAGTAAATAATATTTTACTAGATATTTTTCAAGACACTTCTATACAGCTTAAAGTGACATTTAAAGACTTAATTATGTTAATTAAGTTAACTAGGCAGGTAAGGGTAATTAGGCAAGTTATGGTATAATGATGGTTTGTTCTGTAGACTATCGAGAAAAAAAAATATAGCTTAAAGGGGCTAATAATTTTGTCCCTAAAATGGTTTTTAAAAAATTAAAAACTGCTTTTATTCTAGCCAAAATAACACGAATAAGACTTTTTCCTGAAGAAAAAATATTATCAGACATACTGTGAAAATTTCCTTCCTCTGTTAAACATCATTTGGGAAATATTTAAAAAAGAAAAACAAATTCAAAGGGGGGGCCAAGAATAATTTTTGGAGACATGTCCTGTGGTCTAATGGAACTAAGATTGAACTGTTTGGCCATAATGACTAGTGTTACATTTGGAGGACAAAGGGGAAAGCTTACAAGCCTAGAAACACCATACCAACTGTGAAGTATGGGGGCGGCAGCATCATGTTGTGGGGCTGTTTTGCTGCAGGAGGGACTGGTCCACTTCACAGCATAGATGGCATCATGAAGAAAGAACATTATGTAGAAATACTGAAGCAACATCTCAAGTCATCAGCCAGAAAAATAAAAATTGGCCACAAATGGGTCTTCCAAACAGACCATGACCCTAGGTATTAGGGATGCAACAATACAGTTAGCTCACGGTTCAATACATACCTCGGTTTTTTAACACGGTTTTCAGTTCGGTTCGGTTCTGATGGCTTAACACATAAGTGTTTTTTTTTTATTGTTATTCTATGCTTAGGCAATAGGAACAGTAAGAAAGAGAAAAAAATAAAAACGATTTATTGCAATACTCCTTTATTTTACTTCAAAGCCAAGAAAGGTACACTAGTTCCTAGTGTATTGTATAATAAAAAAATGAACACTGGAATCTCACAGCTGCTGGTATTCTATGTACAAAATGGGGAACCCATAAATTCCTACATTTTAAAAATAAACATGCGTATGAAGTTAATGAACATAAATTGAGCATTTCAAATAAACACATTTGTACTTCAGTAAATATAAATAAACCATCTTAATTAAACTTAACACTGCCTTTGTTATTTTTATGTGTCTTTCGGAACCAGTTGGATATGTTTGCTGGAAGGATTCAGTGAGGGATTGTTGTTTTATCGAGGTCTTTATTACCTTCTCTGCTATTCTGCCTTCAGACAGTGATTTTGCTGGGTGAAGGCGACGCAGATGTGCAGTCATGTTAGAAGTGTTTCCGTTCGATCAGTCTATACCAGGGCTATTCAATTAGTTTGTCATGGGGGCCGGTTCATGAAAAGCATCCCAAACGAAGGGCCGGAGAGATATGACTTGCTATATGAGTGATAACAAAACAGCAATATAAGAGCCCATATATGTTGTATTTTTGCTCCTTAAGACACTCACATTGGCTTTTTCTACATTAAAATGGTAATATATTGTATTTTGAAACAACATAACATCACTGCATTGTACAATAGACTTTTTTTTTTTTTTTACAAACTTTCAAATGTTGTATTTCAGAGCACAACAAAAGCAGTGCATTGCTGAAGTAGGCTTCTTCTACATTCAGACACATTCATATGTTATTTTTTGAACTGCATAACAATTAGGGATGCAACAATTATAGATTTTGGTTGTACGATTATATAGTCTGAAGAATAATCATGGCTTGATGGTTATCACCTCTAATGTAAATTCAAGCTTTATATTAGGTCAGCTATTTAGATGAACTGCTGTTGCCATCTGCGTTCATGCATACATAATCATCTTAATATTAATTCGTCTTCCATATCTTTTGTTTACACTGCACTGAAAGGCACGCACAACTCTCACCATAAGATGTTTTCTACTGAGTGCAAAGACTCAAGCGCGTAGCTCCGCTTGCTCCGCTCGTATTAGCCTCAGTGTACATACATGGAACTTTAATCTAGGGCACAGTTGGCAACTTGGCATAACTTTGCTTAACTGCAGCAGTTTCGTTTTGTTCCGTGCAACAGAAATGCGGCTTAGAGAAGCCTTTATGCCGATTTGAAAGACACCGGCATCTTATTGCTCCCTCACTTCACTGCCGCTCGCCATGTTAAAGTGTGGAATGATGGTGGAGCGCCCCCTAACTTTAGAGCAAAGTGATTGAATATTTACTCGCAGGGAGGAGTTTCCTCATCTCAGCCCGTAGACTTACAGGCACACACAAACAGTCTATTCGGAGAGAAATAAAACGCACATAAATTATTTAAACATAAAACTGGAAAAACCGCAATTCACAAGCGCGTATTGAACCGTGGATGTCGTACCGAACGGTTCAATATTGTATTGAGAATTGTGGCATCTCTACTAGGTATACTGCCAAATTAGTTAAAATGTGCTTTAAGGACAACAGAGTGAATGCTTTGGAGTGGCCATCACAAAGCCCTGACTCAATCCTATAGAAAATTTGTGGGCAAAGTTGAAAAAGCTTGTGCGAGCAAGACAGCCAACAAATCTGACTCAGTTACACCAATTCTGTCAGGAGGAACGGGCCAAAATTCCTGCAAACTATTGTGAGAAGCTTGTGGAATGATACCCAAAACATTTGACCAAAGTTATACAGTTTAAAAGCAAAGCTACAAAAAATACCAAGGAAATGTATGTAAAATTTTGACTGTCTAGAAATGAATAAAAAATTCTCAAAAAAAAATTCTCTCATTATTCTGCCATTTAGCAAATGTAAATCATTTAGGTAATCCTAACGGACCTAAAATAGTAAACGTTTAGTATGATTTACCATCAGACATTTAAAAAAAAAAAAAAGATTCTGTACCTTTTTTTGGAGTATATGTACTGTATGAAACTTCTGGTTTCAACTGTATATAATTGTACAATAAGCTTAATGTTTCAATACCTCTTGGGTCTAAACTGTTTAAACTTTTCTGTGCAACAGAGCAACAGTAGTCAGGATTTCTGCAGGTTCCACAGAGTTAAATTTAAGACATTTTTAAGACCATTATGAATGAAATTTTACACTCATAAAGGAATAAAGGCTAACGAATTTTTCAAATGGCCCAGATGGAAAAGATTTTTATTTGACCTATCAAAAAAATATTATTATTTGCTACACTTAATAATACAATAATAGTTTAATAATAAACAATTAAAATATTTTAGATTCTATTTCATAGCTAAATTTTTTAAATATTGTGTAAAAACAAGCAAGCTCTACTTTTATCCATACACTTTTTTTCAAACATAAACTTTCTTTAAAATAAAAAATGAACAAATGTTTAAAAAGTTTTAAAAACTATAACAAACTAAATCTATGCACAACGATCTATCCAGGTCGGTGTCCTCAGCAGTAAATACATGGAGAACTTTTAAACAAATGTTATTGTAAGGAAAATAAACCATTATGATAAACAGAGTTAAAAATTTTATTGAGATGATTGTTGGTGATTGTATAGGTTTTGGCCAGATTAGTTAGCAATACATGAACAAAGGAAAATTAAAACCTGTTAAAAAAAGATTTGAGACCTACAACACAATATTTCAGTAAATTTAAGACTTTTTAAGGCCTAGAATTTGGATTTTGAGATTTAAGACATTTTAAGACTTTTTAAGACCCTGCAGAAACCATAAATAGTACACTGATATAAAGTATACCAAGAAGACTATGAAAACTATGCACTTATAATATATAGAATCAAAACATACATAAACATTTATCCCCTATCCTTTTTTTACTGTGAATTAGCCAAATATTGTTAGACTTTTCTTTATACCTGTCACAAAATAAAGTATATATATTTTTAAGTATATCTAAATGTTACAAGTACAATAAATGTAGACAAACTATACACTCTTTTGGCTGCACGGTGGCGCAGTGGGTAGCAGGTTCGCCTAACCGCAAGAAGGTCGCTGGGTCAGTTGCCGTTTCTGTGTGGAGTTTGCATGTTCTCCCCGTGTTCGCGTGGGTTTCCTCCGGGTGCTCTGGTTTCCCCCACAAGTGCAAAGACATGTGGTATGGGTGAATTGGGTAAGCTAAAATTGTCCATAGTGTATGTGTGTATGAGTGTGTATGGAAGTTTTCCAGTGATGGGTTGCAGCTGGAAGGGCATCCGATACATAAAAACATATGCTGGATAGGTTGGCGGTTCATTCCGCTGTGGCGAACCCAGATTAATACAGGGACTAAGCCGAAAAGAAAATTAATAAATGAATGTATACACTTTTTTTAGTTGAAAAGATGTAATAATAGCATAATTGAGTAAACATGTTGTTTTTGTAAAGGACAGGATTTAAGGTTTATTCAGTTTAACGGATCAACTAATCATGTGTCTAAAACCAACAACAGCTACTTCACAACCAAACAAGATATTACAAGAAAAAAAAAACAGCGTCTTCCTGGTCTGGGCTTTAAACGAATAAACAGAAGCTAATTTCAAGTGCACTTCTAGAGACGCAGTTCAGCCCGGGAGGATGTGAAAAAGCTTATTTTCACAAGTAACACAACATTTACTTTACCTGTTATTGGAAGGGCTGACGGTGGATTACTTCCATCTGAAAGCAATTAGGACAGCTTAAACGCTTGGTGTGAGAAATACGGCTTTCACGAGGAATGTTTTTGCTCTTTTTCATTCAGGGGTTTTAAAGCTCAGGCCCTCGGGGCGAGCGGTGGCTGCTGATTGGCCGACGGTACCTAGAGATGTCTGGGTTTAGGCAATTACCATTAATGAGCTAACCATGTTTACTGGCTTATCGGAGAGCAATTATGGTTACATATCACAAGTATAAAAAAATCAGGCAGTCTTCATGGTCGGGTTGAGTCTCAGTTCTTCTCTGTTTGAGGACTGAGGAACCACTACTGCGACTGCTAGAGAGAAACTGTGGCATTTAAAAACAGTTAAAAGGGCTACAAGTTAGGAAAGTGATAGTACACATATTTGTACAGATTTTTTTACGCTTCACATATGCTTCTATCCACTGACTCATGACCAGGTACTGAGTCATGAAAGAGTTTCTACTATGCTGCAAGAACGCACAGTTGCATCCCACTTTATTGTGAGTTTCCAAAGATATCGCACATCTATTTGTTTGATTTAGTGGCTAATTCGTATGAATTTGTATGGTCTCATTTGTACATTTTAGTACGATTTGCTCATCTCCCAATGGACTTTAAAAAATTGTACATTTTTGTGTGACTGAACTTGTTTGAATTTGTACGATTTAGCCATTAACCAGACAAAATGTTTCCTCATGATATCAGGCTGAAGTCAAGGTTATAATAGTTTTGGATTTTTCATTAGTTTTAGTTTCTATTTTGTTTTGATTTTTAGTTTTCAAATTCAGTTAGTTTTAATTAGTTTTTAGAGGTAGAGTTACTAGTTTTTTTTTTGTTTCTATATTTTGAAATTATTTAGTTTTAGTTTAGTTTTTATTAGTTTCAGTATTAGTTTTAGTTTTTTTTCCTAAATAATGATATTTGTTAGGTGCAAGATTTAAAATCAACAGAATAAATATTGTATAATAAAAACTCAGCCATACATTTTTGAAACATGTATTCATATGCGTGCAAGGCTGATTCTGAGGTTAGATACACAGTAGTGATGGGAAGTTCAGATCTTTAACGTGGATGTTTGGACTCAGTTAAAACATCACCATAATCTGGAAAAAGTCTTACAGTAAAGTTTTGCAACCCAACTTTTAAATTTTAAAATTTAAATTTCATTACGATTTTCTGTTATGAAATAAACTTTCATTTTTCACCAGATCTTCTCATTTAACCCCTTGGTTTACCCGCGCTGCAGTTGTTCAAGTTCAGTTCAGTCACAGCAGGCTGTCTTGTACTGTTTGCGTTTGGTTCACTAAATCACGTTAACCGCTTCTCAAATTTGATCTCAGTGTAACGTTACTGTTCTAATAACTGAATGAGAGTATATATTGGATTATTTAGAGTCAGAGTGATGAATAAATGATGCAGTTCGATATGGGGAACTAGTTCAACCGGTTCACTTAGAAGATTCGGTTAAAAAGATTTGTTTGCGATCGCGAAATACAGAAATTTTATTTTTACAGAAATAAAACCCATTATTGGGCAAAAATGTGTTAAAGTAATAGCTGTAAGTGTCTGTATTTAATGCTGTCACCATGCTGCTGTCGCGGGAGCAACAGCGAGAATGACTGGAGGAGAACCGGCTCGATCTGGCCAATGGTAGCATGATTACAGACTCTGAGGTGCCGTACGGGTCAAACACCTGCAGCGCGAATTATGTTTACTTCTAAAAGGCTTACAGTAAGATTATGTATTAAATATATTTACAAAGACGAAACCTAAGGAGGTTTTTGCTATAATTTTAGTTAGTTTCAGTGAGTTTTGTATGTACACAATACAGTTTCAGTTAGTTTTGTATGTACACAATACAGTTTCAGTTAGTCGGTTTTATTTTTATTTCAGTTAACGACAATTATTTTAAATTTTAGTTTTCGTTTTTTTGTTTGTTTTCATTAACTATAATAACCTTGGCTGGAGTTTCCTCTTTAAGGACCAATATTCATATTTGTGCACAATGCGGGAAGCACCACAACACGCCACTACACGAATTTCACGGTTCAAAATTCAGCGACAGCTCCAGGTTACTGTATTCATCTCCAATTTATGGGGAAGAATTGTGTCTCCCATGTCGAACCACCTTGACCAAGACTATGGGCTAAAGTCAAAGTCTAAAGCGCATGGCACAACAGCATTAAGGGTGTGTCCGAATGCACTTTGCTATTTTAAGAATGGAAAAATACGCTCTGCGCCCCGGTGCATGGTCTAACAGGGTTGTCCTTACTCTCTTAATGAGTTATGGGTGTATTTTAAGTATAACGTGCAATAAACCAATCAGAGTCTGATTTTATTCCCTTTAAGAGTCAGTTGCATCACGCCATGGTGCATTTGCTATTTTTATGGCAGACTATGTAAATAGAAAAACTAAACACTTCACTAGTGAGAAAACAGTTAAACAGAGCATCTGCAGCGTAAGGTTAAAGAACAAGCCTCCTCCATTCGGGCTCTTTACTTTTCTTTTACTTTTTACTTTACTTTCGTGGAATAAGGAAACAGTGTTGTATGCACTCCACTGAACACATCCATTAGCCTACATACTTAATTTCATTTGTTAAGCGCAAAGATTTGTTTCAAAGTTATTTCTAAATTTAGTTCTAATTTCCAGCAAACAAATAAATGAACAATAATAATGAAGTGTGGTCAAAAAACTGAGTCTACCGACAGGTAGACAAATCTAAACTTGTTTTTATTAAAACAAATATAAATATGCATATAATAAATAATACTGCAAATAATAATAACATTATACAAATGCAAATTGTCATGAATAAAGTGAAAAAACCTCTCAAGGTGAAAAAGGCATAGAAGCAGTGGTTTTTATATTTATGTAGAAAATAATAATTTTTTAATTGTTTTTATATTTCAAGATATTTGTGTTTTGCTGTACATCCTGTGTGTATTAAGCAATGTTTAAGCGTTTAGACCCGCATCGGTGCAAAACTAACATGCTCTATGCTGGACTTTAGAACAGCTTTTAGTTGGTCAATGGTGCAGTCTATTTCAGTTCCTCAAAATAGCAACGCTCCAACAATGCACCTTAACCCACCTCTTCTTCAGACCAGCACACCCATGAGTCCACAAAGTGGTGCAAATGGATTTGCCATTTAAACAACATGGCACAAAACGTGAAAATTACTGTTGCGCTGGTCTGAAAATAGCAACAAACTGTGCCATACACGTCTTGTATGTGTATGATAGGGCCCTGTGAGTGGTAAACAAACATATCTCTGAAGCAGACAAACATGCCTCAGTGCTTATATTGAATATTATGAGGTACAGGGCTCGGAATTAACTTTTTTACTTGGTAGCACCGGTGCTCCCAACTTCAAAAATTTAGGAGCACCAGAAAAAATTTAGGAGCACTCACCAAAAATGAATGAGCACCACTGCAAATTGTATATTAAGGGATTTATTGTATTTCAAAACAACATCAATCAGGACTAACAAAAATCAGAAACAACTATCTAACTAATGCTGTGATGACTTATAGATATCTGTGCAATAATTCCAAAATGAATGTCTAATAATTTTAAAATATTATTAATGATGATGATGATGATGTCAATAATACTTACAATGAATAACATTTCTCATTATCATGCTGCCTTGAATGTGCTTTAATGCGAGTTATGTGCTGTAAAAGGTCCTGCTGTTACTTTATGAAAAATAAATTTATGGTTTGCATCAAACAAAAATGAAGCATTGCAGTAAGAAATATTTATTTTGCACTATTGTTTTTATACGCATGTCAATTTAATAAATAATATTTCTGCTACAAAACAAACGTAAGATTTTAATAAATCATTCAAAAGCCGCAAAGCAGTCATCAGTAAATAGAAAAATAATATACATCTCAAGAAAGAATGGACCAAAGAAAGTAAGAAAAGTCTCACTTCTGCCGCTCTTTAAAAGTTTTGGTTTCGGTTTGTGTCATTTTAAATGCTCGGTCTCGTTATGCGCCGATTTACATTTTACTGCGTTTGTCGAAAAGCAGGCGAGTCAGCGGACCCAATATAAGAGCAGGCAGAACAGGATTCTCGTAATGACCACCGGCACAATACCGTTCTTTGTTATGAGCCGCAGATTCAGTTTAAACTCAGTAAAGGAAAGCTTCTTTGGCGATGATGTGTACAGTGTTAGATTTTACATTTAGCTGACATTTGCGCTGAACACGCAGTTAATGCAACGCATCGAGATTCGGGCACCTTCTCTAAAAGCACTTGATTGATCTCGGCTGGCGCCCTTATAAGCTCCCTGTTCTCTGACAGCGGGAAGCCTTGAGTGATTGACAGCTAATATGAACCAATATAGCGCCAGGGAAGTCCGATTCAGCACGTTTTTAGAAAAAATCGAAACAAGTCGCACTACAACCATTATATGCTGTCGCACAAATGCTCCCAAATATATTATGAGGTCGCATAGATTAAATTTCGGGCGCATATGCGACCAAAATGGTCGCAATTTCGAGCCCTGAGTTATATTATTTTTTTTTTGTTTGTGATATAGTAATGTCTAAGCTTTTCACTCATCATAGCACACGTGCTGCTGATGATGTGACAATAAAAGTGATTTGATGTCATGTTCAAATTCTTGTTCTATGAAATGCCAGACTACAACTCCCCAATACCCACTGTCACACCTCTGCCCTCCTCAAAGCAAATTTATTTATTATGCTTTCATTCAGGTTGTCTGTAAAGTTTGTTCTGACCAATACCAAATGTATATTAAGCCTTTATGCTCTATTGAAAGAAAAAAAATTTACAATAAGCATATTGTGTGCAAAAAGGTACATGTTAGTTGCTAACAACCCCAACATTTCTGTTCATTTAAAATCTGTTTGTCAATATTGATATTATTATTTCAATCTTTTTGCAGTTGTTGCAATTATTAATAACCTATTATTAAAACGCTGCTTTTTGAAATTCATTCCTATTAGGTTTTTAACATAGGGAAAGTTAACATAGGGGTCTCCAGGAAAAAAGATTGGGAACTAAAGATACAAAATTTTCCTTTATAATGATCGTAAAGTAAATTCATGTTCAGATGTACTTATTTGAGTAGTATAGGGTTTTGGATGTAATAAGAATGAACACCCTAATTTAAAATATATTTTTAATTTTGTTTTCTCTATTGCTGTACTGAAAACAGCAACAACTGCAACTTCAAAACTAGGGAATATAAATACTGATATGCACATTTTTTGTGTACTATTCCAAAGTGTATTCATTTACAAATCATGCGCTAAAAAAAAAAGTGTCTTAAATTCAGAGCATACCGTGAAGACAATCAATATTCAGTAATATTATGATATATTGGAATGCACTATGCTAGTACAAGTACAAAAATAAACATCAAATAAACATCATCACTGTCTATTCTTGTTTTTATTTTTGTTGTTGTTGTTAAATAGACTGCTTACAGATATATTTGTTTTGATCGCAAATCCAATCATGTCCTGAAGTCACATTTTCATTCATTCATTCATTCATTTTCTTTTCGCCTTAGTCCCTTTATTAATCAGGAGTCACCACAGCGGAATGAACCACCAAATTATCCAGCATATGTTTTACACAGCGGATGCTCTTCCAGCTGCAACCCATCACTGGGAAACACCCATACACTCTCATTCACACACATACACTACGGACAATTTTAGCTTACCCAATTCACCTATAGCGTATGTGTTTGGACTGTGGGGGAAATCGGAGCACCCGGTGGAAACCCATGCGAACACGAGGAGAACATGCAAACTCCACACAGAAATGCCAACTGACCCAGCCGGGACTCAATCCAGCAACCTTCTTACTGTGAGGCGACAGCGCTACCCACTGTGCCACAGCACCACCCCTGAAGTCACACACTGGTTTCAATTCACCTTCTGATTACACATTATACCTGATTACATGGACTAGTTCACACACACATCCATTGCCGTGTCTTGTTTTGCTGTAAGTGAACATTACCAAGCAGTTTTCCTAGATATTCGAGCTTTTGTATACCGTTTATTGATTGTTTGCTGCCTGTCTCAACGCCTTCACCTGTTTAAGCTGTCTTTGTATACTGTAAACCGCCTGTTACTAAACTCCAGTTTGTTACTATTTAAACTTGTATAATGACTTTACTGTTTTTAAGTTGCTTTACAGCTGAATTTGAATGTCTACAGAGTAATACTTGAATACTGAAATAACCTTTGACCTGCCTCATTTTTGATTATGCTAGCATCAGTCATTCTGTTATTTTCACATTCATTATTGTGATTTATTAAGCTGCTCTGAAACTGCATTGCATGATGTCCTTATTAAGTGATAAAGTCTCCTGTAATCATAATATATGTATGTCAAAGGAAGTTGCTGGAGTTTTATTATTTCAGCTGTGATGATATCTTTGGGTTTTTGTTTATGAGTTTAGCAAAAAGGCCAGTGTGCATATTTTCCCATGAGAGCAGACTAAATTTTTCCTGATGTAAACTGAATCTAGGGCTTTTTTCGATACATGCATCCTAGCAAATGGACTTTATTTCCTAAGGGAGCAAGCGAAAAACAAACAAACTTCTTAAAGTCAACATGAAACACGTTCACATCCCATTTTGTATTGTGTCACTTATTTAATCCACAGAGAAAAGTAGTTTTAAAATGAAAAAATAAAAAAAAAGAATAGACTTTGTGAGGGCGTCACGGTGGCTCAGTGGGTAGCACAATTGCCTTACAGCAAGAAGGTCGCTGGTTCAAGCCCCAATTGGGTCAGTTGGCATTTCTGTGTGCTCCATTTTCCCCCACCGTCCAAAGACATGTGCTAAAGCTGGGCGGTATATCGAGTTCTGGGGATATATCGATATGATTCCCCAACGCAATGCGGTATTATCCAATATCGTTCATATCAATATGGTTTGAGGCCACACGTGCGCATTCTGCGTGAAACAGACCACTCCAAGGTAGCACGCGAGCTCCACTTGCACAAATGTGCTCATGCACAAATGAATGATTCACTCCATGAGTCATACAAAAGATTTATTCAATTTATTCAATACTCAAGACCGCAAGAACAGAGGACGTGTGAAACTTCCCGGATGTGTTTTTGATATCGAGGACGCACCGATGCAGACTTAAGCGCCGTTCTCGATCTAGAAGTCCCAGAGGTGATTGCGACTGCATTTTATTTAGATTTATTATTAAAGTTCAGAAATATAACTTATTTACCTCAGGAGTTTCCCTAAATGAAATGGTGAATATAAACATTACCATGGACATCATATTAAAGGAATAAACACATTAAGGGTGTTTGTTTGCTGAAATTTGTATTAAAATCTGTTTTATTTATATTGTGCAATGTATATTTATTGTATGAATGCTGTAATGTTTAAATAATTTTCCATTTAAAACGCGTGAAGGTCACGTGACCATCAGGAAGAACACAGCATCTCATTTCTCACAGGACGCTGTTCTCTGTTCTCATGGTCTCCCGAGTTCGTTCTTCCGAAGACACCTGGCAAGACCGGTCCCTACAGGAACGCAAGTCCGTTCTCTGCGTTCTTGCAATTGAGAAACAGCCATGGAGGAACATGCAGTGCCAGTGAGTGTTGTATCGAAATCTGACTCCCAAGACAAATCTGACTCCCCCTCGCGTGCACGCGTGACACACAGCGCCTGCTGCTGTCACAGCGGTTTATCAGAAACCTTTTATCGATCATTTCTTCCACAATTGACAGCAAGAACGAACATAGAAGCCTTGTCAAATTGACAAGCAGCACCTGAATGTGTTCAAAAGAATTAAAAACGCCAAAATGGGATGAATTTATACCGTATTTGGAAAGTGAAACCACCTCATATTCACTGATTATAAGTTCAGTATTTATTACATGACAGTCTCTTCTTTACATTTACGTTATAACACATTTAGCTCTGCGTACTGGTCTGTTATAATAAATGTTTAGATTTATATGCTTAACCAGCATTTCATCACAGTACTCTGAAACAATTTCTTTACTTCTCATATCTACAGTCTATTCGTTTTCATCTCCTTATTTAATATTTAGTAAAACAAGTTTAGTCAAAACAAAACAAAAGAAAAAGTGTAGAATTTTTTTACATGGAGTGAAAGACTTATCTTTAGATATCTTCGCTATGTGCAATGTTTAATAATTGTGCACAATACATATGTAAATGTATAACTAAAAAACATATACAGCTGATTTAATTGTTGTTTATAAATCACACAACTGTGGTATACAGGATTATTTATAACAACGCTGTAATTGTGACAAAATACTGTGTGTTTCATATTTACATTCAATGTGGTTCTTTTCTATCCTACAATACTTTTTGTTGTGTTACTATTTAAGTGTGTTCCTTTTTTGCTCTGACAATGTAGCTATGTTTTCTATGGTTCTGTTTACTTTGTTTTTTGCACAGCAGCACAGTAATGCTGTGTATAGTGTTAAGCAGGAAATAAAAACCTGTACTGTATTTTATTTATCAAAGATTGTGTGGCTTTATCAAAGATTTTGTAAACGAAGGGAAAACCTTGTGTTTGAATTATATTTTGCTCAAAAATTGTTTAATAAAGTTTTAATGAAGGCTTTAACTCTCAAGAAACCATATATGGGAAAATACCGGATATATATTGTATACCATCATTCCTCCTAAAAATACCGGGATATGAATTTTTGCCCATATCACCCAGCCCTAACATGCGCTATAGGGGAATTGAATAAGCTAAATTGGCCATAATGTATGCGTGTTAATACAAGAGTGTATGGGTGTTTCCCAGTGTTGGGTTGTGGCTGGAAGGGCATCCGTTGCGTAAAACATATGCTGGATAAGTTGGCAGTTCATTCCGCTGTGGCGACCCCTGATCAAGGGACTAAGCCGAAAAGAAAATGAATGAATGAATGAATGAATGAATGAATGAATGAATAAGACTTTGTGAGATCAGATGGAAACATGTTTCTAAGCTGGTGCATGTTATTGAAAAAGCCTGCAAACATGTAATTTAATTGAAATAATACACACAGATGCTCGCTGAGATATAAAATAGCATTTTTGATTTCACATTAAGAAAATGGCACAGGGAAAAATATAAACCTCAAATATATTTATCTATTTAATAAAGTAGTACATTAAAAATGACAGTAATAAGGTGGAAGGAAAGAGCTGTAATATGGCCAAAAATAGAGAGAAAAAAATCTCCCGGGGTAAAACAGTGGCCCTCAGTGCTATTTGTGTTGGGTTTCCAGAAGCCATTAGACATGAGTGAGCTTTAGTGTATGAACAGGGCATGTGGTTTGTATAAAGACATTAACCTTTGGCCATTTCCTTGTAATAAAAGGAAATTATATTTGAACAGAGTTTTATTTAGCAGCGCTGAGGCATAAGCTGTGAGCTCAGTGAATAATGTCAAGCTCTGAATTTCATCTGACAAAAAGAAAAGAAACGGCTCACCTGTGAACATCTCCTGTGGTTCTCACACCAGCCCAACACGTGGTCATTCTGAAAGAGACCAAGAAACACACACATTATTACAACACGACTTTTTAATAGTTTTAAATCACCAAGTAT
Source organism: Danio kyathit (assembly GCA_903798195.1). Lineage (NCBI taxonomy): Eukaryota > Metazoa > Chordata > Actinopteri > Cypriniformes > Danionidae > Danio > Danio kyathit. Next base: position 39,881,023 of record LR812540.1, read on the forward strand.
TAATAGTAGTGCAGGAACAAAGATTAATCTTTAAAAAAGATTAAAGATTAATAGTTATTAGCTAGTAAGTAAAATACAATTTTTTTCAAAAATGTCACTTTAGACAATTCTATGGTTTTTAACAAGGTAGATTTTCTTTTGCGTCAAACCAGCTAAATCCACTTGTGCTTTATTTTGCAAAAACCTCTAAATCCACATATCGGAGACAGTATAATTAGCTGAAATTCACTAAAGATGGAATTAGAAATTATTTTACCAAACATAAAACACATTACACAAACCACCTAAAATTTAAAATATATAAATCTGTCAAGTAAGTGGCGGTTCATTTCGCTGTGATAAACCAGGGAAAAAGCAGAAGGAAAATGAATGAACAAATTCTGTCAAGTAAGTGAATTAATCAATAACATTAAAACTGATATTAATTAAATCTTAAAAATCTGTTGTCATTTCTGATATTTGGGATTTGGATTTAATGTAAGTAGAGCAATGTTAACATTGCAAACATTGTAAACTAAGCTTGTTACATTAAAATAATGTAGTGTAAAACATTATGAAACATCAATATCTGTGCACTGCCCATTAATATAAAAAGCTTATCAGACGTATAGGTATTATGAAGTAATACAAATAATGTATAGTTTTATACATTATATTTATCTTTTAAAAAAATAGTTTAAATTAGCAAATAAAACAAGGTAGGCCTACTGGGCAAAAAGGGGATGCGTCACGACCGGTGGGTGGGGAAAGGAGCGAGAACCCAATTGCAGACAAAGTTATTTATTAAAAATAAAAATAAAACAAAAAGGCAAAACAAACTACCCCGTGGGGGAAAACATTAACAAAACAAATAGACAAACAAAACAAACTAGACTGGGCAGGCTGGCAGGGATCAAGACTGGAACACACACAGACAACAGGGCAAGGCAACATACAATGATGACGAACTGGCACAGGACAGCAGACATGAGGAGATTATAAGCAGAAGTAAATTAACACAAACAGGTGAACCTAATAAACTAATAATGGGTTAACAAGGAGGGTGCGACTAGACAATAGACGGGAGAGCACATGACACAAAGAGACAACACAAGCCATGCGCTCACATAAAACGAGACTAGAACACGCAGCCAATGAGAGAACTGCGTGTAACTGCGTGTTCATATGACAACACAAGCACGCGGTGAATGTAAACATGCACCACGTGCTAAACACAACACCAACAGAAGACTGAACACAAGACATGAGCACACGATAGATGAAAACATCTTACCGTGCGCTCACACATAAGCAACGCGCATGTTTCATCTCAGCGCCAACCAAAACCAACCAGACTGAGACGCTCAGAATGAAACATCACGATGCCGACAGAACAAAACACAAACACGAGTACAAGAGCACGCGTGGCCTGTGCGTGCTTGGGACGCGCGCACTCTTGTACTCGTATTTGTGTACTCGTGTTTGTGTCCCCATCAAGCGGGAGCGCGCATGGTCTGCGCGCACTCACGACGTCACGCACACAGAGAAACACACAATAACAGAAAACAAGTGCTCTACCTGAGAAAACTCGAGCAGAGCCTTACAGGACAGGACAAGACAGAGCTAGTGTCTGGACTCTGCCACCAAAACAAGAATTTACAAGACCAGAGTGGCAGAACCCTGACAGGATGTCTCTCTGACAATTTTAGAAGCTGTCATTCATTCTCACCATACTTAAGGTCTTGGTCTCTTGTTTATCCTCATAGCATCCACGTGGGATAAAAGAACAACATCTTAACTCTGTCTTTCGGAAACGTTGTTTCTGTTTAATGTCTTGTAAATCGGACTCATTCAAAGTAGCGTCGCTGTGCAAAAAACGTTATGAATGCATGCTACACTTAAAATAGAAATCGAAAGCGCTCTCCTCATAAAATCCGGTGTATCAGCGCGCCGTTACATTGAAAACATATGATTCGATTTGTTTTGTATTGTCGCATGAAATTCCCACTTTGTTTTTAAGAAAAAAAATATATAACATTGATGCACATTAGTAACTTGCCAGTAACGTTTTTAATGTATGTTCCTGTAAGGCAAACATTGCAAATAATTGGAAATCCAGCAACCGCAATAATCAAACCCTTGGGAACAACTGTGGTCGGAACCAAAGTTCACAGTGATTGTGTTCTCTGACTCCTCTCCATAGATATATACACTAGTTGTCGCCTACCCTGCTATTGTCTATTAGAACGAATGCGTCAATAGAGCCGCCATTTTAGTACAGGGTAGCGCTCCTTTGAAATGAATGCGGGACCAAGGTGAAGTGGAGGACTGTGGCCATCCAAAGCCAGAGAAATACACATATATCTATGATCGGGAGTTTTCCCCGGTGGTCAGTATGCAAATTCTTTTTTCAATTACGAAATATTATAATTTTACATCACTTTTCTACATTGATGGATGTGACCGCACGGGCATTCCTGACAAAAAGTAAGTGTTTGTGTGCATGGAAATGCATTATCCTCCTTCCCTGTTTAATTTGATCTAATCCATGTCCTGAAACACACCTTCTCTCCTTCTTTCACTTCTCATTCTGATGGAGGGAGCGATCCGTTTGTGAATGAATCTCCGTTATGAACGACTCGTTCACTTAGCTGACAATAATACAAGTTTCTAGCACGACACCATCTTCTTGTCATATTTCATAACATAGTTTGCTTATTTTGTTCAACAAAACTAGCATAAGTCTAGAATTTAGTGCGAGTTGGTGCTACTTTGCCTTATGGTGAATGCAGCAAGAGACTGTTTTATCATCAATAACATTACTTTTTAAGCACAAAAGTTCATAACATACAAAAACATAAAAAAACAAAATCTTACCTATGAAATGTTCTGCCTTTGTTTTCTTTGTTTGCTCGTTACTACAACGCAAACACAGCGCTAAAGTCCAGCATCTTCACATTGGCACACTGTCTTGACTAGTGCGGTTGAATGACGTTTGTCCTAGAAGCACTGTACCAATGTGGCGGCGCTATTGACGCATGCTCAGGGTTCCTATGCGATATCTAGTGTATATATCTATGACTCCTCTCAAGCGGTGGACTTCTACATTCCGATTGCTTGCCGCCGAACCGCGTCATAGCTCATTACCATAAAGTTGACTTGATTTCAACTCTCCTCGACGCTCACACCGGCGAAGACGCGCCGCGCTGCTCCTCGCCGCCGGCTTCCATTGAAAATGAATGACTTCCGGCTACTTTGACGCTCTCGCCGCTTTCGGTGTGAACGTACAGATAGCGTGACCGTCTCTCTCGGAACCGCAGATGGCGTGACCGCAGTAATGTGTCGCTAATCGCTTTTTTGTCACTCGGGGGGTCTGAGAAGTCGCTAAATCTAGCAACACTGGTGGGGGGGTGGGGGGAGTGGGTAACGTTAATGTAGGTTGCTAGGCGACCATCAACCGTTTTCTCAGAGGATGACAAGCTGACAAAACATTGCTGACACTCTGATACAAGTTTTATTTATAATTTTACAGAAAATGACAAAAGCACTGCAGTGTTTGGGTGCTCTGTGTTTGTCTGATATAATTAATCTTGCCGAAATGTGTATATTCCATTCAAACTGGTCCATTCTTGTCACTTGACTCGCGCTGCGCTCGTGGGATTCATTCTACTTGCACAGCCATGGCCGATTCACCTGATTTGTTGATAAATGGGTTGCGGATCCATTCCTTGGCAGTTCGCGGGTCCTTTACTGGCCTTTTCCCCTTAGCAAAGAAACTTTCAAAAGACGTCTGTTTTTTACTCATTTTGCTGCTTGTGGGTTAAATTTGGGCGCTCAAGTGACCGAGATGTAAGCGAGAGAATACGGTCATTTTTCAAAATAAAAGACTTTTCAAAATAAAAGATCTTTCAGACTCAGGTGATAAATAAAACAGAAATATATTATTTAAATATAGTCTACAGTACAATAAAAATAATAGTTGTAAAATTAAAGTTAGTTGCTTTTGACAGAGAACATTTAAAATGGTAAATACATAACTTTTAAAATTATATATATATATATATATATATATATATATATATATATATATATATATATATATATATATATATATATATATATATATAATTACAACTATTATTTGTATTGTACTGTAGACTATAATTATCTCAGTGTTTGCTTGCTTGAGTATGTGTGTAAGAGAGAGATGTTTGCAAAGTTTTGCCAGAAAAACATGTTGCTCTCCATGAACTATATGGGTGATTCTATAGTTTCAGCCAGGTACATTTAGTGAACAAAGCCATCCTTTTTTCAGCTTTTAAAAAAATTGTTACATTTTTAATTATTTATAAAATGTGTTCATCATTTTCATAGATCACAAGATGTTACATGCCATGACAATACAATATTCTATACAATACAATAATCATGATTTCTTGATGTCCAAATCAGTCAGTGTATTTTTTCCATCATGTATCATTGTATCAAAATATTTTATTTTGCTTTTCTTTAAAAACAAAACAAAGAAATCACCAATATTTTAATTTAATATTTATTTGACTGAATATTTCATTAGTCACACACTGGACAATTTAAAAATATTTTAATCCTGATTTCATTAGTGTAATTTGATCTTACCATTTATAGCAAGTGGAGAGTTTGGCTAAAAAGTAGTAAAATTGTAAATTGTTACGGTCAATTCAGTTTCAATTTAGTAACTACCCATTAGGATTTTTCTTGCTATGATTTAATGTTATTTCTATACATTACTAAATTCATCCATAACAGAGTTGACAAACTATAAATAAAAAAAAATAATTCTCTAAAAGTAAAACATTTAAGCATTTGTGTTTTGCAAAAGCTGAATTATAAAAATTACATATTCTTTCAATAAGATACTTTAAATAATTGCTGTTTTATTCCTTAACTTTTCTGAAATGTCAAATATACAATAGAATCAACCATATATATTGTGTTTTAATGCATATAATAATGTTTACAATAACTGTAGTGCTGTCACGATGATGGAATTTTCAACTTTGAGATGATACAAAAATATCAACATTCAATACCATTTTCAATATTTTGTGATTTTTAAAAAATCTTATTAATTGTTATTTACCAGAGCCACTATGGACATTAGTATAATATTAAAAACTAATATAAACAAATTTTTGAATAGCACATCTTTGCATACTAGCCTACTTGTTAGTGGTAGATACCTAATACATGACCATTTATAGCCTATCAAAAACATTTTTGAGCCCTATCATACACCCGGTTAAATGCGGCGCTAGGCGCAACGCAATTGTTGTTTGCTAGATTCAGCTCGACGCAAGAGTCATTTTGACGTTTTGTACCACGCTGTTTAAATACCAAATGCATTAAATGCCCATTAAATGCATTAATAAATGCATATTTATATTTGTTTTATTCAAAACAAGCTTAGATTTGCTCACCTGTCAGCTTTTAGACCATATGAGGCATAGCATGTGTATTTGGATATAACTTTTTTGACCACACTTCGTTATTATTGTTAATTTATTCATTTGCTGGAAATTAGAACTGAATTTAGAAATAGTTTTGAAACAAATCTTTGCGCTTAACAAACTAAATTAATTATGTATAGGCTAATGGATGTCTGTGCGTACAACACGTTTCCTTATCCACGAGAGTGAAAGTGAAAGTAAAGAATGAAGAGGCTCATCTCTCATTCTCACGCTGTAGATGCTCTGTTTTTTTCCAGTCTGATCTCACGAGGAAACGTAAGTATTTTCCGTTTTGTCAGTTTAGTGGCTAATTCGTACGAATTCGTATGAGTTCAGTCGTATGAAAATGTATGATTTTAAAAAGGAGGCGTGGCACCCAACCCCACCCCTAACCCCATCCGTCATTGGGTGATGAGCAAATCGTACTAATTTGTACGAATTAGATCGTACAAATTCATACGAATTAGCCACTAAATCAAAAAGTTACGAATTGCCGTGAGATTGCGTTGATATTCTCACTAGTGAAGTATTCAGTTTTTCCACTTACAAAGTCCGCCATGTAAATAGCAAATGCGCTATGGCGTGACACAACTGACTCTTAAAAGGAATGGGAGATGAGACTCTGATTGGTTTATTCTCAAAACACACCTATAACTCATTAAGAGAATAAGCTCAACTCTGTTAGACCATGCGCAAAGCGGAATTTTCCGTCCTTAAAATAGCAAAAGTGGATTCTGCTTTTGCGCCCTGCGCTTTGGACTTTGCGCCTAGATCGCTAAAATAGGGTCCGAATAATGTGGACACTTCAAAATAAAGTAAATAATTATTTATTATAATATTTTCAGATCGCTTTATATTAGTGATTGTTCATCACAGTAGCAAATGATGAAGACCTGGTTATTTTCAAATATTAACATATTCACCTGTTAATCTGGTCTACGACATTGAATATTCTGTGACAATTTATAGACCTTTTGTTTGTTAATACTGTACAGTAAGTCTTTATTTGTTAACATCAGTTAAGTCTTTTGTACTTTGACTTTTGTACTTAGACTTTTGCAATCTAATTTATTTAAAATATTGCTTTACTCTGAACATGTAAATACAATAAAGCAACACACCAAAATATAGTTTTGTTAATAAACCTAAAGTAACTTTTTTGCAGATATACTGTACAGTTGAAGTCAGAATTATTAGCCCCCCTTTGAATTGTTTTTTCTTTTTTAAATATTTCCCAAATGATGTTTAACAGAGCAGGGAAATTTTCACAGTATGTCTGATAATATTTTTTCTTCTGGAGATAGTCTTATTTGTTTTATTTCGGCTAGAATTAAAGCAGTTTTTAATTTCTTATGAACCATTTTAAGGACAAAATTATTAGCCCCTTTAAGCGAATTTTTTTTTCGATAGTCTGCAGAACAAACCATCGTTATACAATGACTTGCCTAATTACCCTAACCTGCCTAGTTAACCTATTTAACCTAGTTAAGCCTTTAAATGTCACTTTAAGCTGTATAGAAGTGTCTTGAAAAATATCTAGTAAAATATTGTTTACTGTCATCATGGCAAAGATAAAATAAATCAGTTATTAAATGAGTTTTTAACACTAGTATGTTTAGAAATATGCTGAAAAAAATCTTCTCTTTATTAAACAGAAATTGGGGGAAAAAATAAACAGGAGGGCTAATAATTCTGACTTCAACTGTACGTCAATGTCTTGATAATACCAGATACCATGACAAAAGCTTCAGCAATTAATCGCTACAAGAGCATCTGAGACCACCAGAAGCATATATTTAAAGGCATATGGGCAAACAGTTCTGACCCAAAAACTGACAATTTCAACACAGTATAATAAAGATCTGCTGGGTATTTTGAGGTGAAACTTCACAGACACATTCTGAGGACACTTAAGACTCATATTGCATATTGAAAAAAATAGGCATAATAGGTGCCCTTCAAACGAATCTCCTCAAATTGCTTGCAGCTGTTATTACTGTTAAATGTCTACAACTTATATGTTTGCTATGGGCCTTGGGAATCATCTGAAGCCTGAATGTCTTCCAGCTTGGGGCGACACGGGCAAGAATGAATCATGTATGATGAAGTAAACACAGCACAACCACAGCCTCAAGCGTGCGTCAACACCTCACCAAACCTTGTTTCGGAAAAGTGGTGATGAGGAGTTAGCCACACTAATGAATGACGGTGTCTGTGTTTAGACTTCTGTTATGCTGTGGTGTCTTTGTGAATGATGAGACAGACGACAGCACACACTCAAAGACTCCTCTGTAGCTTCATGCAAAGTGTGATCTGAGAGGACGGCAAATGCAAACACTGCATACAAAAATTCAGTTTTTGTAATGTTTCTAGTCCAAATACAGTATATACAATTTATAATTAAAGAAGCATTCTACACAAGCAAAAAATATTGTCTATTTTTAGAAAGTCAAAATTAAGATATTTAAAATGAGCAAAATAATCTGCCAATGGGGTATGTAAAATATGATAATTTTTCATACTCCAATGGCAGATTATTTAACTTGTTTTAAGGAAAAACTCACTTAATTTTGACATTTTATTTCTGAAAACAAAACAAAATAAAAAAAAAAATTCTAAAAAAAAAAGCTTCTTGATTTTTTTAGATGTTTGGACTTGACAAGACAAAAACTAAGCAAGAAAAGCATTTTTGTAAGTGTGTATGTGTACGGGAGATCAGCATGCAGGCAAGCGACAGTAATCCTCCAGACACTCCCTCTGGTAAGCAGCATTTATCCCCAGCAAACGTGAGTCACGCCTCCACAAGGCTTTTGTGAGGTTTTAATTAGGACTTGAGGGACAGAGAGAGCCCATTGTGAGTGGTGAAGTCTCCAGAAGTGATCTCCAAAGGAATGCTGGAGCGTAACATCATCTCAGGAGATCACATCAAGGCTAAATCCTTCTTGATGAGCTTCCCAGACTAAAGCTCTCACTCCACACCTTCAAACTAAAGCAGCTAAACCCAAAACACTTGCAGATTTGTTTCAAACACTCATGAAGAGAGACTCTTGGGTTTGTTTTAGTTGGAGTTTTTCTTTAAACACAGAAAACAAGAAGATTAAACTGTTAAATCCTTAGATAAAAACATCCAATCCTTAGTCTTTGGGGCTGCAGAATTGTCTTGCCCACTTAACAGAGAAAAGAGATTTTGTCTTTTAAATGAGAGATTTAGATTGAATCATCAAACCATTCATTCAACTGATAAACCCTTTCCGTAAGCTGCTATACATCATTGTGGGAAAACAGTTAACGTGTATTAAATGACCACAAGTGCTCATTAGTGTGGTTCATGAACTGTGATGTGTTTGCTTAGACAGTGAGCTAAAGCTCAGCTCAGGTCAGCCTTCTGAAGTACAGCCAAAATTAACATGCATACCCATCCTACTGATTTAGATCCTAAAGAGACAGTTTGGCCAAAAATGAAAATTCTGCCATTATGAATTTCTTTCTTTTATTAAAAACAAAGAAAGATAACTTGAAGAATTCTAAATAAATAAACAGCCACTGACTTCCATAATAGTTTCTGTTTATACTTTGTATGTCAATGACTGCTCTTACAGAATATTTGTGTTCAACAGAAGAAAGAACTTCACAGAAGTTTAGAACTGCATGCATTTCTAAATGCATTGATTTAACCCAGCGGTTCTCAATCCTGGTCCTCGCGCCCCATCGATCTGCATATTTTACACGTCTCTCCTATTTAAGACAGCTGATTTAGCTCATGAGAAGAGCTCTGTGCATGAACTGTGTTCTGACTGACACGTTCCCTATGCAGTGTGCATTCTACTCTAGTCCCTTCTCCTTCAGTGAGCTCTATCAGAGCATAAGAAACCTTTGAAACATTCATTACACAACAGAACTGCCTGCAGCATCTTAGAGAAGCGTGAAGTGTGACGTAATATACAGTATAAGAGCAATCTGAGCCCTTCTAATTAAGAGTCGACCATATAAACAGTGATTTTTGATTAATTTAATCTAATTAAAGGCATAATCGAACTAAACAGAAATCAGATTAAGACATGTGGAGTATGCTGATTTTAGTGGCATTACTGAAGTGCAGTACAGACATGTAAACACTGCAATCAAACTATTACTGTCATTCAGGACTTTTCGCCGCATTTTATGACAGGATAGTCTATACACACACCGCTGTTTTACACTATTCTCCGCACCTATCGAGTCAGAGAAGGACCACAGACACTGCATCGCAAAATGCAGAGGGTTTTTTTTTTTCCATGGGGTATCAAATTCCATTAAAACTACACTCTTCCTGCAGTTCATACCGCATCCAATATCTCATTTGTCATGGAGGCATGCATGAAATGTTCCTGATTAAAAGTGAAAGTGCCAAACTGCAGTTAAAGTTGACAAATGAATAATGAAACACCCGAAATGACATGAAACTCTTTGAAATGTGGATAGCGTGGTGATGCAATGACGTTAATTAAATTATGTGCTATAACATGTAAAATGGGGTCATGAAAGGAACATTCAAAATGCAACTCATGTAAACACCTTAATCATATTATTGTCTGATTCAGATTAAGGCAAATAATTTGATTACTGATGTCCATGTAAACGTAGTCAGTGACGACACTAGCTCTATTGAGTGCATTGTATCTGACATTGCATATCTGAGAGAAGCAATCTCAGCTTGCATCATAAAGGCTGCATCCAGATACTATTGTAATATATCTTCGTAAATAAATACAATATAAATTTACAAATCACACACTAAAATGCCATTTGAATGAAACATATATGCCCCTTTCAAACTGAAATCATGGCAGATTATCCAGTGGAGTCCAAGGAATTTGTTGTTAAATTAGAACAAATGTCTGACGTAAAAACAGAAACATATGAAATGTGCAGCGTGGTGGGCGTGAGGATTGACATTGAGAAACACTGACTTGGCCATTCACTTCCATAGTCTATTTTAACACTCCATATCCCCAAAAAAAACCACACTGGATTATTTTTACCAATTAAATTTAAATGACAGTTTTCATGTCAGTGCTTATTTTGCAATATTTCAAAATATATGTTGCATATATGACATATACTTTATATATGTAAAATTCAAATATGAACATGTATCAGATTTCTAGATGGCTGGCAGTGCATTACTGTGTAAATGTGTGTAATGGGCATCACATTTTAAGCTTTGAAACATGCAATTCCTATATTGCTAAAACATTATACTACAAAAATGTTGAATTCAGTCAAAAGGTCAAGACCAGTATTTTAAAAGGTCAGGTACAATATATATTGTAGGGGTTTTTGTCCATTTAACATTAGAACTTCAGAGACGGTCATTTGAACCGTTTTTAAATTTTGTAATAAATGTGTTCAAATAAAATCCACATATCTACAGTATAATACCCTGACTTTTCCTAGATGTGTGTATATTTCTTTCTAATATTGTTATTTTATTAAAATTACAAAACACAAACAGGTGTCATGATCACCGGCGATCTAGCATCTGCATATCGCTGGAGAACTACACATCTGCCATTATTTGAAATTCAACTCCCTGAAGTCTTTGCACTCACACACCAGTACTTGATCCTTCTGTTTACACAAACACAGCTGGAAGCTCATGATGGACTGATTACCAGGACTATCCTTTGGATTACCTGTATGCTCCTGCCTGTCCATGTATTGACAGTGCCTGTACGACCATGCCAAAATAAAGCTGCATTTGGATCCTCACCTTTGTTGCCAAACCAACTCATTACAACAGCTATGAGTGTTTCTACATTTAATTACCATAGCGGTAACAAACTGCATGCATTTCAGTGTCTGCTACTTTTTCTCATGTCTATGCCCAGTAGACTACCTGACAAAAGTCTTGTCGCCTATCCAAGTTTTAGGAACAGCAAATAATAACTTGACTTCTAGTTGATCATTTGGTATCAGAAGTGGCTTATATGAAAGGCAAAGACCTCCAGATTACGCTTATTTTACCAAAACAAAATATAATCATGTCTTGATTTTGAATGATTTAATTAGGACAGTAAGGTCTGACTTTGTTTAGACAAATGTCTTGTCACTTAACAGAAGTAATGTACAGTATAGAATATAAAATCATGCTGCAGTGGAAAAAGAATGAATATTGTGTATGACTCCATGAGCTTGGAGGACTGCATCCATACATCTCTGCAATGACTCATAGAACTTATTAATAAAGTCATCTGGAATGGCAAAGAAAGCATTCTTGCAAAACTCCCAGAGTTCATCAAGATTCTTCGGATTAATCTCCAATGCCTCCTCCTTCATCTTACCCTAGACATGCTCAGTAATGTTCATGTCTGCTGACTGAGTTGGCCACGTGGAGGCTGAAGTATGAGAAGAAGCACTATCCTGCTGAAGAATTTGCCCTCTCCTGTGGTTTGTAATGTAATGCACAAGCCTGTTGATGTTGCCATCCACTCTGCAGATATCTTGCACACCCCCATACTGAAGGTAACCCCAAACCATGATTTTTTCCTCACCAAACTTGACTGATTTATGTGAGATTGTTGGGTCCATGCGGGTTCCATAAGGTCTTCTGCAGTATTTGTGATGATTGGGATGCAGTTCAACAGACGATTCATCTGAAAAATCTACCTTCTGCCACTTTTCCAAATGATCATCTAGAAGTCAAGTTTATTATTATTTGTTGCTCTTACAACTGGGATCAACAACATACATGCCTACATTGCTGATCAACTTTCTACTAACATAAACATAACTTTCTAATAGCGAAATCATAACTTTACTTTAGACATGTCTTTCCTTGCTCTCCTTCTTGTGAAGTGAAAGTGAGGTGTGAAAGTAAAACCTTTGAGGGTGGTCTAGTAACTTATACATATATAGGCTGCATTATGAAAAAGATCAAATTTTTAGGCTAATGACTTCATAAACTATGACGACATACATTCAAAGCTTCATTTTAATATGTGAATAGAAGCTAAGAATGTAAATATGATGTGACATTATGACGTCTTATATGAGAACAGTTAGAATGACCTCTATGGTCTTTCAAGAAGCTATAATTCTGGTGGTTCCAGTGTTAAATTTGGCATAATAGTTTAGTAACCACGTCTAAGTAATGAGACCTTGTTTGATATCCTATTTGTATGCACTACAAGCTATATTTGTGACTAAATAGAAACCATATTAAAGTCATGCACAGCATTTAAATATATGAAAGCATCAGTCATTGGCACTTTAACATCTTCTCGTTCATTCCTGTCATTCCTGGACAGTTTAAATGGTTGTTCTGCTCATATGCATTTTTCATACCTTTCTTTCATGGTTCCACCACAGACCACCATCAAAGCCACCAGAGAATTACGCCACATTGCTTCCATTTAAGTCTTTCGGAAAGAAACTATATGTCCCGTGCCATAAACCCATCTCTTAATTTCACAAAGCTTAACATTGTTCCGTGTCCCACAATCACGTGATTTTCTCAGTCCTCACCACATGCCGATGGTAAGAGTATGAGCCTACCAACCTGACTGTGTTTCCCTGAACCGTCACCAGTTTATGCCCATTCAGTTCTTTGAGCTTCCCTTTCAGTGCTGTTTCATGTCTAGAGCTAAAGAGAAACAGATCAGCGCTGCGGTCTCTTCCTGTAAACAGCCATTCAATAAAGTTGTTCTGCTGGATTTTTATAGTGTCTGTGACTAACCAGGCCTTATATTTTAACACTAATTACCAGAAGCTCTCGTGGTTTTGACCGTAACACATAATAAAGGAAATTAGTTATTTCAGTGAAGCCTTATTATAATGGTAATGTACAATATCAATGGAATCACTTTCAGATGTTTCTGTTTTCAAGCTGATGAACAATAAAACTGCTGTAAAGCGCTGAATTAAAAAAAAACTCAAATTACTGTTACTGAGCGTTTATTTTTTTTCAGGAATTGAACTTAGTAGTTTTAAAAATGTGCATTTGCACATTTTTTGTGCGCACTATTTTCCTTTAACCAACCAACAGTCACTACTTTATATCTTCATTTTTCCTTGTCTACAGGGATTGGCTAAGTAGAAATATCAGTTCCATGATTCCTGTCCAAGTATAGAAAAATCAAGATGGTGGCAGCAAGGTGGCTCAGTGGTTAGCACTGTGGCCTCACAGCAAAAAGGTCGCTGGTTCAAATCCTGGCTGGGCCAGTTGGCATTTCTGTATGTAGTTTGCATGTCCCTGTTCTCCCCGTCCAAACACATGCAGAAGGTGAATTGGATAAACTAAATTGGCCGTAGTGCATCAGTGCGTGTGTGAATGTGAAAGTATACGGGTGTTTCCCAGTACTGGGTTGCGGCTGTAAGTAAAACATATGTAAACATAAAACATAAGCTGAACACATATGTTGTCAGTGACTAAGCCGAAGGTATATGAACGAATGAAAATTAAGAAAGAGACACTTTTTAAATGTGTAAAGCATTGAGTGTCCAAGAAGACACACAAAAAACATATGAGTGAGAGAGACTGTTTAGGTTATGATGAAGATCACCAAATGGCCTTAAACATTCCCTAAATGCACTACTGAATGTTGTGTTTTCACACACAAACTGCATGCATTCTCTCAGTTCTGTAGAAGCTTGGTTTGTGACACCACCTGCTGGACACTCAGTCAGGGGTCATAGGTCGTAACCTGAGCATAAACATAATCACGTCTAGATTTTTTTCCATAGATTACACAGATTTAGCGTCACATGTAAATGCTTTAACCTACTTTTACAGTACGTAGTATTTTAAAGGCCATGAAACCGACCCTCTTTTGGTTCAAGTCTACCTCAGAATTATTTCAAAAAATGCTCTGAGACGGGCGTGAAGCTCTGCGAGCAGAGGGAGGAGTGGGCGTGGCCAGCAGAGCAGGTGAAAAAGAGGGGAGCAAACAACTTGTCAGTTGGCTTACAAAATGAGACACAAACCGTCAGGAGACCCATGATTTTGTAGTTTAAATGCAAAGAAATAAACAGTAAGTAATTTAATGCCCTGCTACATTTGTTATTTGTAATTTCATATACACATAACCACATTTTGTTATATCATCATAAAGATAATCATGTTTATATAAACACTATAAATAAGGAGGACTTCTCTCCTCCTGAATCCCCGGGTCTGAATGCAGACACAGTGGATAGCAGTGCAGCAGGTCTCTTTCCCTATCTGTTCAAACCATTAGCCCAGCCATTAATATGCAGGATTTTAAACATAGGCGAACACAGAAGCACTGATATAGGCGATGTGTCTGAATGGTGATGAACTAAACTCCGCCATTCTCCAATTCTTGTACAGCTCATTCATTCATTCATTTTCTTTTCGGCTTAGTCCCTTTATTAATCCAGGGTCGCCATAGCGAATTGAACCACCAACTTTTCCAGCTTTTGTTTTACGCAGCGGATGCCCTTCCAGTTGCAACCCATCAATGGGAAACATCCACACACTCATTCACACTCATACATATGGATAATTTAGCCAACCCAATTCACCAATAACACATGTTTTTTGGGGGAAACCAGAGCACCCGAAGGAAACCCACATGAACACAGGGAGAAACTCCATACAGAAATGCCAACTGATCCAGCCGAGGTTCGAACCAGCGACCATCTTGCGGTGAGAAACGTGCTACCCACTGCGTCACCGTGCAGCCCTTCTCGTACAGCGCTTGGCAAAATTGCTTGCTGCAAATCAACAGCTTTGCTGTATCGGCCCTGACATTCGAACTACATCACCGCCCCAAAAATTATTTTAAACCTGGAAGATGAAATTAGCTGAAAAAAGCTCAAAATTATCCAGTTTTCCCTGCAATTAAAGCTGACAGGTGCTAAAGTTGTCTTAACTGATGCTTAACAGACACAAATCTGTTAAAATCTAAAAAAGCTTTAAAACATATACTGTACTGTTACTTTACTTGCACTACATTTTTTAGCAAGTAATGGTACTTTTACTTGAGTATGATTTTTCAGTGCTCTTTCCACCACATTGATACACTGACAGGCCAGCCTATCTTTAACCCAAATAATCAGAGCATTGGTGTGGATGCTAATACAGTGGTCCCTCGTTAATTGTGGGAGTTACGTACTAAAAATAACCCACAATAGGTGAAATCCGCAAAGTAGCTTTATTTTTACAATTTGTGACATCATTATGACGTCATCGCCAGATGCGGCAACATAACGCGGTGGGAATGGGTGAAACCATTGTGGTGCGTCTGACAAGGGAAAATATGGGTTTTATATGTGTTTAATGACAAAGTGGTTGGTCCAATGAAATACTGAAATTAAGTGTTTAAGAGTTTTCAGGAAGATTTCTTAGTGTTGTTTAGATGACAAATTATGTGTTAAGATTTTACATGTGAAAATTAAACTACTCGTACCTGATACTTACCTAAAAAGTGGTAGGTCCCAAAAAAGGCGGGAATTTGGCCTATATAAGCAGTGGCCAAACCCCAAGACAATTGCTTGTTAACCAAGTCAGTGAGATACCTGTATATATACCTGTGTATATATATATTCTTTACTGTGGACTTGTAACCAAGGATAGATGCTGACAACAGGGTGCGGATTCAAATGCAGGTTTTTATTAAAGGGACGGTCAGGCAAGCAATGATCACTACAGGAGCAAACAGATGTATGAAAGCAATCCAGAATCGTAGTCAAGAACGTAGTCAAGAACACGGCAAGAACAAGACAAAGAAACGCTTAGAATTGTAACTGATAACAGGTAACAAGACTCAGCAACTGGAGTGAGTGTCTGTGCTGTTTATGTACTGTGTGTAGTCAGTTCTTGAGCAGCTTCAGCTGTGGGAAGTAATCAGTGATGATCTGGAACCGGTTGTGTGTGATGTGAGATTAGTGCATGTATGGAGTTGTAGTCCATTAGATGGCGGATTTGTAGTCCAATAGTGAGAGTGCATGTTTACCAGCGATCTATGGAGAGAAGATCGCTGGTGATCGTGACAGGGCTGTTTTCACCTGCCAGCACTGTAAATAAAACACTGTGCACTGGAGTGCTATCGAGTACGCCATCATTTTGTTGTCCCCCTGAACCCAGTTTTCCCCAGCAGAGCGAGCTGAGACGCGCTCTGTTACAAATTACTATAGATGTTTTAAGGCTGTAATTAACATTAATATTTTCACGATTTTCTCTTTTGTTTACAGTTTTTCTTAGTTGGTTACACACATTTACTTGTATTTCAGACACAAGGACTACAACATGTAACTGATGCACCAACCCCCTGAACCAATTCTGCTAAACTACAAGCACAATTCATGCTTTACTCTGAAATTGCAGATTTAAAACACACTTTTTTTTCAACACACAATTCTTTGCATTTGGTACAATTTTCATGCAGAAAATCTCTTGTTTTCACAAGGAACACACTGTCACTCAAAATTGTAAAGTCAGTTGTCCTACTTTGCATACTAACTCATCACATAGGTAAACACCTGTCACACATAATTTAGAAATCAGAGCTTATCTGGTTTATAATTGGTTCACTGCCCACCCATGTTTTTTAGTTGTTTATCTCCGTCCATATTCTCTATTTCTCAATCCTATTGAGGAATTTTTTTCGGCCTGGGGATGGAAAGTGTATGACCGAAATCCACACTTTTTTTTTCTTTTTTACTGTAACTGTATTCAGTAAATAATTCTGTTGATGGCATATGTAGACCACGTTATGTGCAACTTTGTGTTGGTTGGGATGAACACTCTGTACACTGTTTTTGAAAGGGAAAAATACAGCCAAATATATTTGGTACCGTGTATTTGTGTGTTTTGTATAAAACAATATTCTGAAATATTTTACAATAATTTTACATTAAGCACATGAGTGATTTACTGGTTCTTATAAATGTCTATTCATGTGATGGTCTGCGTGTGTCATTTAAAAATAAAATACCCTTTTGAGAAGAAATTACATTGTTTTGAATGTAAAGTTTCATTTTGCAGGAGGATTGAAGGGTTTTGCCCAATGTGTGTATGTGTTTTTTGATTTGTGTGTAGAGTTCTGACAATATGAGACATGCGTTCAGAAAATGTGTGTAAAAAATTGGGGAAAACTGTATTTATTCCGTAATGGCGCCCTACAGCCGCATAACTTCTACCTTCCTTTAGCATGTGCACTTTTTGTGCGATGGTTATCATCTTCCTCTGCCTTTTGGGTGCTACTGCAGGTGTCTTTGATGGTGCAGAACGTTTTGTCAACATTGTGGAGAGAAAACTTGCAAACATACAGTACAGCACTTCAGAGTCACACTGCTAGCGATTGAAGATTTATGTAAAGTTGAACGCATTCAGTACTGTACAAGAGACACAAGGAGATTGATTGACAATGGTCTACAGCCAATCAGGATGCAGAATACAATGTGCTAATCAGGACACAGAACACAATGCGCTGTAGAAAAAAAGCATGTCAAATTGCAGGAAAAAAATCTGCAAAACTGCAAGACTGTGAAAGGTGAACAGCGTTATAGCGAGGGACCACTGTATAATAAACATTGCTGTTAGTATTCTTGATATAAAAGGGTCTTTATGATAATTTAACAACATAAATACATACAATGGAATATTTAATGTGCTTATTAGTCACACAAAGTCAATAAAAGCAGTTAAATCCTCTGCTATGTTTGATTTCCTGTGATCCTACTTTGTGGTGTATTTGCAGTTTCTGCATGAAAGCGCCCTCTGGCCTTTGAAGGAGATTTACTACTGATCAGAGAGCCTTATTTCAATGACAAGCTTTTACTGAATCATGATTTCAGTTTCACTTCAACTTTCATTTCTTAAATCTTAAATCTTCAATTGCCTGAGGGAGAGTACATTAACAGATTTTTTTTTTAGGTGAACTATCCCTTTAAAAAAAATACAATCAACTAATCACACATCAGCACCTGCAATGCAACAAATCTGCAGCGACCTCTTCCCACACTTGATCAAATTATAGGTTTGTGCTTCTGGGAACTTTCATTCAAAAAACCGAAGCAAATCTCTTCAAAATAATAAGGTTGTGCTACAAATAATCCATTTAGGCCTATGTAGTGAAAACTGAGTGAAAGGTATTTACAGCGTTATGCTTTATTTTTACATTATTAAACTAATATTATGCTTGGTGTTCTATCATGATATTAGTATGACAAGCAGATCTGTGGTCAAACTCTTTCTCCAGATTATTTAGTCTTTGTATTCCCTGCAGTCCAGTAATATTCAATAAAGTTACGTCCATAATATTGTGCGAACACTCGTCTTACAGTTTTTTCTGAATGCTTAAGCACATTTTTGTAACTATTGGCTATTTTTGCAAAACTCTACACACAAATAAGAAAACCCTTCACCAAATCTGCAAAACAGTTTAGTTCTCTTGCAAAAGCTGATAAACCTTGCTTAACTGTTCAAACCTTCGTAAAAATGGTATTTTTGTATCAAGCATTTAACACAAGCCATCACAATAATACGCACACAATGCTCCAACTACACACTGATGGAATAAATAAAAACTATATCTGGCTTTTGCTTTAAAAACAGCTCCTCAACTGATCTTTAAATAGGAGTTTGCCGCCAATGTACACTGTAAAAAAATGGCCGTGATTTCAAGGGTAAAAAACTAGAAAAATGCTACAGTACAAATCCGTAACCTGGTTAACAGTATGTTTCCTTAATATATACGCCGAATAACCGTAAATTGACTTTCCCAGAATTTCTTGCATGGCACATCACTTTTTATGCTTTTTGTTGACATTACTATGGATCTTTTTAGTTGTTTCCCCATCAGTAATGTATATTAGTGAGTTATGTGACATCTAATGTTGATAAACAATGTTTATTTCATGACTTTACAGTAATTTTATGCGTGTTATTTATGTGTTGTATGTTTGTTTTGTTTTTGTGTGTGTAATTTTATGGCTTTATTTGTGATTCACTGTATGACATGTCTCAGTCAGTGTGTGCAAGATTATGTTTGAATTGAGTTTGGCCTAAATTGTTATGTTTTTGAAAGGCAAATATAAAAAATTATAAAGAAAATGAAGAAAAACATCTGGCTTTTGCCTTCTCCGAGCACAAGCTAGGCTATGTCAGTTTGCGGTCATACATTTCTCATATTTCTGTAAACATACAGGGATGCAAACTTCAAGTACTGGTGTTTATTTACACACATCAAAACAAGCAAAAGTGTTTTTCCAAATCAAAACACAAAATAGTAATTTCACTGAGAAAAAAAAAATCAGACTACATCGTGTCGTCTCTTTGGGTCCGGCCACAAAATTTTATCTACATCACATGCAATGTCCTCTAGTCCAAGGCACCGGGGAAAGTATCTGATTGCAAATTGAACTAATTATCTAAAACAGTTTTCACATCAAATCAAATCAAATCACTTTTATTGTCACATCATCAGCAGCACGTGTGCTATGATGAGTGAAAAGCTTAGGTGCTGGCTCCAGACCACAGGTGTCAAAGCCAGTTCCTGGAGGGCCGGAGCTCTGCACAGTTTAGTTCCAACCCCAATTAAACACACCTGATCAAACTGATTGAGTGCTTTAGGCTTGTTTGATACCTACAGATAGGTGTGTTGAAGCAGGGCTGGAGCTAAACTCTGCAGGGCTCCGGCCCTCCAGGAATTGACTTTGACACCCCTGCTCCAGACAGTGCAAAATACAGACAGTGCAAATACAACGACAGTGCAAAATACAGACAGTGCAAATACAACCACAGTGCAAAATACAGACAGTGCAAAATACAGACAGTGCAATATACAGACAGTGCAAAAATACAGACAGTGCAAAATACAGACAGTGCAAAATACAGACAGTGCAAAATACAGACAGTGCAATATACAGACAGTGCAAAAATACAGACAGTGCAGTATACAACAACATACTCACAAAAAAACAAGACAATGTAAAATTGGCAATGTTGACAGCGATACGTAGGCAGTATTGTTTTAAGTATGGATTTGTTAAAGTGCAGTGCATGCTACATCTTGACGGTGTGCAGTGCGGGGTATGGAAGGGTTTGTGTGGGGTGTGTTAAGTGTTCATCAGCCTGATAGTCTGAGGGAAGAAACTTTCCTTCAGTCGGCTGGTGCGTGACCGGATGCTGCGGAACCGTCTGCCTGAGGGTAGCAGAGAGAAAAGTCTATGGCTTGGGTGGCTGGAGTCGCTGATGATTCTCTTGGCTTTCCTCATGCACCTCCTGGTGTAGATGTCCTGGAGGGAGGGAAGCTCACCTCCTACTACACGTCCAGCAGTTCGCACGATCCTTTGTAGACCTTTGCGATTGCTGCTGGTGCTGTTTCCGTACCAGGTGGTGATGCAGCCAGTGAGGATGCTCTCCACAGTGCAGGTGTAGAACGAGCGGAGGATGTGGGGGCTCATTCCAAACCTCCTGAGACGCCTGAGGAAGAAGAGGCGTTGTTGTGCCTTCCTCAGCACTGCGTCTGTGTGGGCAGTCCATGTCAGATCCTCAGCGATGTGTACTCCAAGAAACTTGAAAGTGCTGACTCTCTCCACTGGTGTCCCGTTGATGGTGATGGGAGTGTGTTCTCTCTTCTCTCTCCTGAAATCCACCACCAGCTCCTTGGTTTTGCTGATGTTGAGTGAGAGGTGGTTTTCCTGACACCACTGCGTCAGAGCGTACACCTCCTCTCTGTAGGCCGTCTCATCATTATCGGTGATTAGGCCCACCACCGTTGTGTCATCAGCAAATTTAACGATGACGTTGGAGCTGTGTTTGGATGTACAGTCATGTGTGTACAGGGAGTACAGGAGTGGGCTGAGAACACAGCCCTGTGGAGCACCAGTGTTGAGGATCAGTGTGGATGAGGTGATGTTGTTCATTCTGACCACCTGGCGTCTGCTTGACAGGAAGTCCAGGATCCAGTTGCACAGAGAGCTGTGTAGGCCCAGAGCCTGGAGCTTCACCACCAGCTTGGCAGGCACTATGGTGTTGAATGCTGAGCTGTAGTCCACAAACAGCATTCTCACATATGTGTTTTTGTTTTCCAGGTGAGACAGAGCAGTGTGCAAGGTGAAAGCAATAGCATCATCTGTGGAGCGGTTGTTTCTGTATGCAAATTGCAGAGGGTCAGTGTTAGCGGGCAGTACAGAGCAGATGTGGTTTTTAATCAGCTTCTCAAAGCACTTGCTGAAGATGGGTGTCAGTGCAACCGGACGCCAGTCATTCAAGCATGTGGTTTTAGCTGATTTCGGTATTGGCACAATAGTAGCTGTCTTAAAGCATGTAGGAACCACAGACCGAGAGAGCGAGAGGTTAAAGATGTCCGTGAAAACCCCCGCTAGCTGGTGTGCGCATGCTTTAAGTACACGTCCAGGGATGCCATCTGGGCCCGTAGCTTTTCGGATGTTCACGCGACGGAAAGATCTCGTTACATCCGCTACAGAAACGGAGAGTGTGCTGGCGGTTTCTGTGTCGGCCGCGGGAGCGCGCTGCGTGTGTGCGCTGTCCTGGGCTTCAGAGCGGGCGCGCTGTGTATGTGCGCTGTCCTGGGCTTCAGAGCGGGCGCGTTGTGTATGTGCGCTGTCCTGGGCTTCAGAGCGGGCGCGCGGTGTATGTGCGCTGTCCTGGGCTTCAGAGCGGGCGCGCTGTGTATGTGCGCTGTCCTGGGCTTCAAAGCGGGCGTAGAACGAGTTGAGTTCGTCCGGGAGAGACGCAGCAATGTTCACAGTGGCGGATTTATTACTTTTAAAGTCCGTGATGTAATTAAGTCCCTGCCACATGCTCCTTGCATTATCGGTGTTAAATTGACCCTCTACCTTGTCTTTGTATTGACGTTTTGCTGCTTTGATCGTTTTCCTGAGGTTGTAGTTTGCTTGTTTTAGTTCCTCAGCATTTCTGGATTTATAGGCGGAAGTTCGCACTGATAGGGCTGTTCGAACTTCGCGATTGATCCATGGTTTTTGGTTAGGGTAGATACGGACAGTTTTTGTTGGGACTACGTCTTCTATACACTTTCTGATGAAGCACGTAACTGTATCTGAGTACACTTCGATGTCGTCATCAGAAGCTGCCCGGAACATCTCCCAGTCAACGTCATCAAAACAGTCTTGAAGTATGGAATCCGATTGGTCTGACCAGCTCTGAAACGTCCTGAGGGTGGGAGGTTCCCGTTTCAGTTTCTGCCTGTAAGCAGGCAAGAGCAGAACAGAAGAGTGATCTGATTTGCCAAATGGTGGGCGGGGGAGGGATTTGTAAGCATCCCGGAACGGAGAGTAGCAATGGTCCAAAATACGATCCCCACGCGTGTTTGTGGTGATATGTTGAAAGTATTTTGGAGCGATTTTCCTGAGGTTGGCGTTGTTAAAGTCCCCTGTAACAATAAACGCTGCCTCCGGGTGTGCGGTTTCCTGCTCGTTTATGCTCCCATACAGTTCCCTGAGCGCCTGCTCTGTGTTGGCTTGAGGGGGGATGTAAACAGCCGTAATAATCACCGATGTGAATTCCCTTGGTAGCCAGTATGTGACATGTGACAGTGTGCCAGACAGTTGACCAAATAGTGTAAATAATAGCCAGACATGTGTATAGTTTTGCTAAGAGTGTGTTGATCATTTGGAAATTCAGTGTAAAGGAGTGAGTTGTGTTTACAGTTCCGCAAAAAGAGTGCTGTGCAGTGGATTGTACCTATACAATTTTGAAAAGTGTGTGTTACAAAATTGCAAACTTAGTGCAAAGCAGTGTTTGTGCTTTTAATTTTGCAAACTCAGTGAGTGGTTTTGCTATAAGAATTAATCGTTTTCTAAATTGTGCTATGAGAATCTTGGTTAGAGTTTAAGCATTCAGAAAAAAACTGTAAGTTTGTGGATTTGTTCTGGATTTATTTAGTCTGCTGAAACGAATTTGTTCATTCTAATTAACTGCAGGGGCATCACAGTGGTGCAGTGGGTAGCACAATTGCCTCACAGCAAGAAGGTTGCTGGTTTGAGCCTCGGCTGGGTCAGTTGGCATTTCTGTGTTGAGTTTGCATGTTCTCCCTGTGTTCGTGTTGGTTTCCTCTGGGTTCTCCGGTTTTCCCCACAAGTCTAAAGACATTCGGTACAGGTGAATTGGGTAAGCTAAATTGTCTGTAGTGTAAGTGAGTGAATGGGAGGGTATGGGTGTTTCCCAGTGATGGGTTGCAGCTGGGGTTTCTGCTCTGGTGACCCCAGATTAATAACGGAACTAAGCTGAAAATAAAATGAATGAATAATTAACTGCATTTTGTATATTTGATGGATGAACCGTGAGGAGAATATTGACATCTCATTTTACCTTTTAAAACGTTTCATTGATTGTTTATAGTTTAACAGACTCATGTTTACTTATGCAATGCATCATGGGGTGCAGGAAAATGTGGATTATGAGTCAAAATCCCAGAGGAATATTTCCTGCACCTTGTTGAATCTGTGCTTTGAAGTTTTAAGGCCGTTCTGAAGGCAAACAGAAGTCCAATGCAAGACTATCATGAGTTAGTCAAGTGAAGTGACAGCTAATTATTAGTATAACACATACACAAGCACGCATGCACATAAGAAGCAATGAGTAGTAAACACACACAAACATACACATCCATATACACACACATAAGAAGCAATGAGTAGTAAACACACACAAACATACACATGCATATACTCACACATAATAAGCAATAAGTAGTAAACACACACAGCAGAGCTCTGGGAGTAATTAGTGTAGATGCTCAAGGGCAGCAGCAGCACCAGAGCTACTCATTCTCTTCTCCTCCTAAATCTCCATCAGTTCTGAGAATCAAACCTAAAACCTTCAGGTTTACAGCCTGACGTCAAACCATTGACCATAAGACCACAACGTCACCAGCTTCTGTTTAAAGCCGACTCAAAGGCTACGTTCACACTGCGAGGCTTAGTGCTCAAATCTGATTTTTTCTCAGATCTGATTTTTTTGCCTAGCTGTTCACACTGTTGTTATAAATGTGGCCAATATCAGATTTGCAGTGTGAACAGATCATGGTCGTAAACTGACCTGCATCCGCAGAAGTATAGTTACGGACAACACAAAATGTCTAATTATGCACACAATGTGTCTACTGTTTGAAGCACGTTGTCAGATTATGCTTATATTGCCCTTTTCACTGACAACCGTGGTGTATTTCATGAACTGTAAAGGGTTGTTCTGCTACTACTAATGTGTATTTCGGCATTTGAAACCTAAAATAAGTCCCTTGTGATTGAAAACACTGATCATTTTTGACGGCGCGCGTCTGTCTGACCAACGTTGGTTTATCTCCGTTTGCAGTTATTTTATTATACTTCGTTATAAACAACAGACACGTGCAGATGGGGGGTTTGGGTGCTTGAGCTCCTGCCCTTTATTCGCTCGGAGATAATGTTCGTCCTTAAAATGAAAGTGCCCCCTCCTTTGTGCACAGATCCCCTTTCCGCAACACCCCCGACGCTCTTTAGCATCGTGATCATCCCATGCCCCGATCGTTAACCAGAGTGGTTAACAAGCACCAGTTTTGCCTTCAAAATCTTTTTCAAAATAAACAACAAACTTTCTGTGGTAAAGTAATCGCCCTGTGTGTTATTCTACTATGCTGCAGAGGTGTAGATGATGTTTGCAGCACAGAATGATGACGTATGTCGCTCGAAGATTATGTAAAAGTCACATGAAATCCGACATAACCGTTTACACTGCGGTCGCATTGCAAAACATCAGATCTGTGTCTGATTTAAGACTACATATGAAAGTGGCACAAATCTGAAGTGAAAAGATCAGATTCCATGCGATTTGGGCTGTTCACACTGTCAAGACCTGAGTCACATATGAGTGAAAAGATCAGATTCGGGCCACATTTACCTGCAGTGTGAACGTAGCCTAAGGGGACAGTTCACATCAAAAATGAAAATGACTCAACACTTACTCATCCTCAAGTGTTGAACACAGAAGAGGATATTTAGATTAAAGTTGGAAATTGCTATAGACATCTATATTAGGAGACAAATACTATAAAAAATTAAATAGCTATTCATTTACAAGATTCCTCAAAAACAAACTTTTTTTACAAGGTCTGTAAACAAGTGGAGTGTGAGTAAATAATAATAATAATAGTATTATTTTGGATAAAATGCCTCTATAAGAGCCTTCATTGCTAAATGATCTACTATAAAATGAATGAATATTTACTCTCCTATGAAATGCTTTTTAGTGAAGAGAATATTTTTTTCAACACGTTTTTAAACATGATAGTTTTAATAATTAATTTCTGATCGCTAATTTTTTTTATCTTTGCTATCATGACAGTACATAATATTTTACTACTTATTTTGCAAGTTTCTAGTATTCAGCTTAAAGTGCAATATAAAGACTTGACTAGGGTAAATTAGGTTACCAAGTAGGTTGATTAGGCAAGTCAGTGGTTTGCTCTGTAGCCAATGGAAAAAAATAAATCTTCAGGGGGCTAATAATATTGACCTTAGCACTTTTATAATTTTTAAAAATATATATTTGGTTTATTCCGGTCAAACTAAAAGTAATGAGATTTTCCCCAGAAGAAAAGTACATTATTTATATTACTAATACTGTAAACAAATATATTTGCTGTTAAACATCACTTGGCAAACATTTAAAGGAAATTAAAGGGTTAGTTTACCCAAAAATAAAAACACACTCACTATTTACTGTACTGTCCCTCAAGTGGTACCAACTTTTAGAAGTTTATTTCTTATGTTGAATACAACATAAGATATGCTGAAAGATAAAAGAAACTTAGTATGAAAAACAAATACTATGGAGGTCAGTGGTTACAGGTTTCTAACATTTAAAAAAAGTATTTTGTATTGATTTTAAAAAAGAAATTTAAACAGTTTTGTGACAGGTGAAGCGTGAGTAAATGATGACAGAATTGTTCAATAGTATCTGGATGCAGCCATGAGGATGCAAGCTGAGATTGCATATCTCAGAAATGCAATGTCAGAAACAATGCACTCAATGGCGCCAATGATGTCACGGTGAGTGGTAGGGTTAGGAGTGGGGTTAGGTGTGGACATTAAAAACCAATGCATGCAATTTAGATTGCACTGCACCAAGTTCCAGACCCCTGTTGAATTGTAAGTTTTAGGTGAATGATCCCTTTAACATTTCACAGATCTGCTAAAAATTTTGTCTTTAAGTGCAATTGAATAAAAATCACCAGACTGCAAGACTGTGTTTGACAATTTTGTCAAAGAAAAAACAAGTTTAGGATGTGTTCACATTTATCACCGCAAAATTTGTAATATCCTGTCATACCGAAGGCAATTCGGTTTTGCAGGAGGTTTCATTTTGTTATGTTTACAGAAATGTACTGTACTGACCAAGAGAAAGCTGCTTGGTTTGATAGTGACTTTGTATTATTGCGAAAGTTCACAGAAAATTTTACATTTACTCACTATTTACTCCCTCAAGTAATTCCAAATCCAAACCATTGTGAAGATCTTTGAAGAAAGCTGAAAACCTGTAACCATTTACTTAGTAGGAAAAACAAATACAATGGAAGTCAATGGTTACAGGTTTTCAGATTTCTTAAAAATATCTTATGTTTACTTGAATAAAGAATCTCAAACGTTTTTTTTGCAACAAGTCAAGGGTGACTCTGTGTTGAAGGGACAATTCATTCAAAAATGAAAATGTAGTCAGTATTTACTCTCCCTTAAGTTTCTTTCTTCTGCTTGTCATTAAAGAAGAAGGAAAGCTGGAAAAACAAATAGTATGGAAGTCAATGGTTACAGGTTTCCAACATTCTTCAAAATATCTTCTTTAGTTTACAGTAGAAAGAATTTCAAACAGGTTTGGAACAAATGTAGTAAATGATGTAGTAAATGATGTAAATGGAGTAAATGATGACAGAATTTACATTTAAGGATGGACTGTTCCTTTAATTATCCTTTATATATCTCAATGCTCTATTCTACAAAGGGAATGCAGCTGAAGTTTCCAGCTAATGTGAACAAACCGTTGTGAGTCAAATGTTGACCCGCTTTGACTGGACAACCTTAAGCATCCGTGTGAACACCACTTTAGCTTAGAAGAACAAAGAAAGAGTGTAATTCAACCTAAATGAGACGTTTGCCTGCACTGGTTTGATGTCAGTCACTCTACACCTGCAGTGAAATAACACACATTTTTACCGCAATATAATCATTTGCACTGACACTGGATATGCGCACCACTGACACAACAAACAGCATTGTCTGAAGAAGTTGTAAAATTGTACACCTGCTCTAACAAAAGCATGAGAGTCAGAGAATGGCATAAACGATGACACATTGTTCACACATTCCTCTTCTTGAAGTGGTTCATGTAATATAAATGCAATTTTTTTAGGACACCTTCTTTTAAACCCTCAAGCATGCTTTGAGCAGAAACACGAAACCTGCACAGTTTCCCATTATTACTAACACACGTTTTATGGCTTAAAGAATCTCTCTATGAAGAACTTTAGTCTGCAGTGAGTAATCTATTTCGTATTTAATTACAGCTATTGTGGGAGTAATTTATGAGGATGTTATAATGCTCTTTTCAGAAACCTTACCAAAGCTTGCGCAAGAATGCCCTTTACAAGGCCTTGTGTTACTTCCCAGAATGCCCACAATAAATACGCAACTGCTTTTCAAAGCTCAACTATACAACAACGTTTCTATAATGTGATACAGAACAGGGTGTGATATTGAAAAAAAAGATTATTAAACTACAAAAAAAAAAAAATGAACAAAATTTTTTTGTATCTTAGATATATTAAGCTACAGAGCTCCACTTTAATTCAACTTTTACACTTTGGCTTTTTACCTCGGAATCATGCTGAATGGACTCATAACTAAAGCGCTTTCACGGCCGTGCGGTGGTTACAGCTGGACTCAAACCAGCGCTCGGCCACACAATCCTTCCATCACACAATATAACCGACACAGTATGTGAACAAATCAAATAGCCTACACAAGCAGTTATCAAAAAATCTATCGTTGCGGAGTATCTATCTTAAGTAATCACACTCGGCAATGCTTTACAGTAAGTCTAACTGAACCAGTTAGAAAGCAAACTTTTTTTCTCATGAATGTTTACTTTGCCCCTTTTATAAAAACGACAGTAATATGGAGCAATGAAATAATGGCGCTGACTTTCATCAGACATTATATTTGATGCAAAAAATATATAAATAAATAAATAAAATAAGGATGCTAGACCACAATAAGCTATTTTGAATATTAGAAGCATGGATATTAAAGATATTATATCGTTATGGATTTATAGTCAGCTAAATTTCTAAAGAACCTTTTTAAAGGTAAACCCCTATTTAAAGTATTTATTATAAAGCACTAATTTAGGAAGTATTGCAAATGTTTTTTTTTTTGTTTTGTTGATTTTTGCAGCCTGTTTGAACTTTAAAGTTCATATTATGTATAATAATCAAATATAAATCAAATGGTGTAAAATTAGAAAATAATATTATTAGTAAATTGATAATAATAATAATAATAATAATAATAATAATAACAACAACAACAACAACAACAATTTATATATATATATATATATATATATATATATATATATATATATATATATATATATATATATATATATATATTTATATACTTTTGTAAGGTAAAAAAAATTAAAAGGGGGGCCCTTGGATTTGCTTGAAAGGGACCTTGATATTATAGCGCGGATGTATACCTGATCGGTGAGCAAATCTGACAAAAAAGTGTCAAATCAGCAGGATGCCCTTCTGGATCTCTCACTTACTTCAAAGACACTACATTTACATGGACATCTGTAATCTAGTTATTTACTTTATTCATTCATTCATTCATTCATTCATTCATTCATTCATTCATTCATTCATTTTATTTTCGGCCTAGTCCCTTTATTAATCCGGGGTCGCCACAGCGGAATGAACCGCCAACTTATCCTGCACGTTTTTACGCAGAGGATGCCCTTCCAGCCGCAAACCATCTCTGGGAAACATCCACACACTCTCATTCACACTCATACACTACGGTCAATTTAGCCTACCCAATTCACCCAATACACACTCTTTGGACTGTGGGGAAAGCGGAGCACACAGAGGAAACCCATGCGAACACAGCGAGAACATGCAAACTCCACACAGAAACACCAGCTGACCCAGCCAAGGCTCAAACCAGCGACCTTCTTGCTGTGAGGCGACAGCACTACCTACTGCGCCACTGTGTCGCCGTTATTTTCCTTAGTAGACAGTAATATAATTAAGGTGTTTACGTGAAGTGCTTTCATGTAAGACTTTCCTGTAATTTTGGCTGACTTTAACTGCAGTTTGGCAGTTTCACTTTAACTCATGAACATTTCATTCATGCCCCCGTGACAAACTGGGGTATTAGATGCAAATAAGGCGTAAGGACTGGTGAGAGTGTTGTGGACTTTAGTAACACATGCCAATTAGAAAGAAAAAAACTTGTGTGTGTCATTTACTGACAGCCGCGTGTGTAGATCTTGTCGGAAAAAATGGCGAAAAGTCCTACATGACGGTAATAGTTTGATTGTGGTGTTTACTTTAATAATGCCACTAATATATGCATACTCCACATCTTAATTCTATTTCTGTTTAGTTCAATTATGACTTTAGTCGGATTAAGGTAATCAAAAATCGCTGTTTAAAGCTTATGTAGGCCTACAGTTCAAAAGTCATGCTTAACTGAATAAACAGTTAGTAAACTCAAGTACATCTTATTGAACATAATTTACTTTCATCACCAATTATCATAGTAGAACATTTTCTTAAGCAGTTTGTGATGCATTTTGGAAAACTTCTCAAAGACTTATATTTAGTAATTATTTGGGTAGCACACATATTCTGAATGCCTTCGGCAGAATTTAAATGAGCCATTTTAATCTAGATTAATCTAGATTAATTCCAAGATTAATCTAGATTAAAAAAATTAATCTATGCACACCTATAGTTTAAACACAGTTGTGTGGCAGCAGTGTGTGAATATAACCAGCGCCTAAAGTCAATGGCGCAGAGTTTGTATTATTTAAAGAGCGCATTAGATATGTGCCCATGCGGGTCCAAACGCTTACACATTGCTTAATACACACAGGGTGTACAGCAATACACAAATACCTTTACATATAAAAAAAATTAAATATTAAAATGTAATATTATTTTCTACATAAATATAAAAATCACTACCTCCATTCTTCACCTCGGGGGTCTTTGTAATCCAGCTCTGTTGAAGTCAGTTTATTCATGCCAATTTACATTTTGTATAATGTTATTATTATTAGTAGTATTATTTATTATATGCATATTTATGTTTGTTTTAATAAAGACAGGTTTAGATTTGTCCACATGTGGGGTTTTGAAGACCTTTGCATCACCATATGGGGCATAAGAACAGGACGTGTGTTTGGATATAACTTCAATATTATTGTTTATTTATTCGTTTGCTGGAAACTAGACCTGAATTTAGAAATAGTTTTGAAACAAATCTTCGTGCTTAACAAACTAAATAAAGAAATTAAATATGTAAGCTATCTTCAGTAGAGTGAGGTTCCACCGTTTTCTTATCCACAAAAGTAAAGGAATAAAAGTAAAGTAAAGAGAAAGTAAAGAGTGTTGTTCTGTAGAGTGTCTTTATCCTTGCACAGATGGTCTTTTTTCTCGCTAGTGAAGAATTCAGTTTTTCCAAAGTCCCTGTAATTATGTAATATAGTAAATACAAATACACCATGGCGTGACGCAACTGACTCTTAAAGGGAATGGGAGATGAGACTCTGATTGTTTTAATGCACGTTATGCTCAAAACACACCTATAACTCATTAAGAGCATAAGCACAACCCTGTTAGACCATGTGCCAGGGCACAGACCATATTTTTCCATCCTTAAAATAGCAAAAGTAGATTTAGAATTGCCCTAAGTGCTTTTGCTCCATGCGCTTTATACATTAAGGTTAGATTGTTTAAAATCACCCTTTGATTTACATTCTCCCTACTTGTCATCAGAGGGGGAATGCACCACCCATCTCAAATTTGTGATGAAATAACTAAGCAGGGTGCTTATGCTATGACATCACCACTTGCAAATAGCCCAATTTATGTTTTTTATAATTTTATATATTTTAATAAACATATTTTTTATTATTAGCAAATTAATGTGCACGTAATCCCTCTTAATGTTCTAGAAATCATCGTATTGTGTGTTTGGTAGTAAAATATATCAGATAATTTCATTCTGATTTCACCAATAAGTTGGTTTTAATGTTTCAATCTGCATCGAAAATAGTTTAGTTTATCCCAAAAATGTTATAAGAATTCATATTAATGCCATATATTTCTCTTTAACTAACACCTACATAAAAGTGCATTTAAGTGGTCTCTGGTATCCAGATGCAATTTTATGATGAAATCATAGGTTTGCAGTGTTTACAAAAAAAAAAAAACATTACAGACAGGAACTGGAGGAGCAAATTATATTAGAAGAAGATCAGAGAGGGAGAGAGAGAGAGAGAGAGAGAGAGAGAGAGAGTTTAATGTCTGGAACTGCTAAAGTGGATCGTTTTTCATAATGTGCCTCTAATTATGATTAAATTTTGGTTGGATTGATCTAATACAGTAAGTGCAACAGACACACAGCAAACAGATTGAGATGTACGAGACAGTCATACTGCATGGTGGTCTTTTAAACCATATGCTTTCATGATTCTCCCTCTAAATACCACATAATTAACTACAATTGCACTAAAACTGGTCCCAGTCAGTAACGGGATCAACTTGTGGAGAAAACAGGTGAAAACCGCCATTAAACACTTCATTCACACTCAAAAAAAGCAATCTGTTTCCCATCCACTAAACCAAATACATATGCTCAGAAAAGACCCTGACTCCGCATCTGAAAGCAAAAGCATCAGGCAGATGAGGGCTATAGTGATCACATTGTGAATTATTGAGTCAAAAGAACCATTTCATTAATTTTTATTTAGGCACTTATGAAGTGATTATGTCGGCTTTAAAAACCTAGTTATTCAAACATCTTAAAGGAACAGTTCACACAAAACTGTACATTCTGCCACCATTCAAGCCTCTTTCACTTAACACAAAACTGAAGAGTTCCTTCTTCAGTTGAACACTACAGCAGATTTTTTGTCAAGTGTTTGTAAAACCAGTTACTATTGAGTTAAAGTGTTGGGGGTAGCGCATTACAAGTAATGTGAGTTACATAAGAATATTACTTGTCTAAGAAATGAGTAAAGTAAAGCTTTACTTTAAAAAAGTTATAATATTTGAGTTACTATTTTTTTATTTAACACTAGACACTTTTTTGTTTAATTAATTAGCTTAAAAAGAAAATGCTGAATTAAAATGATGAGGCACGTTGAAAAGACAGAAACCAAGATGGCAGGTCAGAGCCTTACATTTCTGCAATTATTATCTGCATGTATTCTCATTATTTTGAATGCATTGAAGAACAGGAAAAGGGGATTGTTTTAATATGCAGTGATTTTACGTATCTAATAAGACAAAAAATACAAAAGCAAACTTATTGCTTTAAACTTTCATTAATCTGTATATACAGCATTTAAAGCTTTGGGGTCAGGAAGTTCTCAGAAAACAACATTATCCTAAATTATTATTTTTGATGAGTTTTTTTTTTTTTGAGTAAATGAAGGTCATACAGTGAGTGCCTTGTTAATTTCTGAGTTCATCCATTAAAAAGCAAACAAAAAACTCCCTGGAAGTTCTGAAAGAGATCAAAGGAAAAATAACACAAAAGTAACTGAAAAATTAACATAACGCATTAGTAACAAAGTATTGCAACTAGTTATTGCTAGTTATTGCCAGTCACACTGCACTTTTTGCCCTATAGATTTCCATTTATACACATGCAAATGTTGGCGGTTCATTCCGCTGTGGCGACCCCAGATTAATAAGGGGGCTAAACCGAAAAGAAAATGAACATACAAATGTGGCAGACCGGAAATGCAAGCGCGCACAAAACGTTCTGCAAGTCACTGCGTTGCAAAGTTTAAGCTTGGTGAACTCTGACCTGTGAAATCACATCACGTAATTGCATGAGACCAATCGAAGATCAAAACATGACCTCTTTGTACAGAAATTTAAAATAATCGCTTTTTAGTGTCTAATCATCTTGTTTAATCCTGCCCCTTTTCGTATCGCCGTACGACAGAATTTCGCATACTTAAACTGTGACCAAGGCTTAACTCAATATTGTAATGCATTACTTTCAAAAGTATCTTTCCCCAACACTGTTGACTTTCATAGTATTTGTTTTTTCTACTTTAGAAGTCAATGTTACCGGTTTCCAACTTTCTTCAAAGTATCTCCTTTTGTGTTCATCTGAAAAAACAAATAAATAAGTGAATAAATGTTCATTTTTGAATAAACTATCCCTTTAAAGATCTTAATTAGTAAACATCTTAGGAACATATTAAATTATACTACAGTATATTAGAGCAGGGGTTCCCAAACTTTTCAGCACGACCCCCAAAAAAACAATGCTAGTGACTCGCAACCTCTAATATCCTCTGAAGTGGTTATAAATATAGTACCTTGCATGCTACAGCGCACACACACACACACACACACACACACACACACACACACACACACACACACACACACACACACACACACACACACACACACACACACACACACACACACACACACACACACACACACACACACACCAATAGGCCCAAGTCTATTATTCATTTAGTTTTGGAGAACGTCACTCTGAGACCTTCCTCTATATTCAGTCATGGCTTTCATTTTTAAAGTATGAGAGTGTCGTAATGGTGTCAGAAAGTTTTACCTGGTGCCAAAAAATGAGTCTGCTGCATCTAACGCATCTGGTGTTTTTAATATAACATAATCACCCCAGTGGTCGCAATTAAATAGAAACAAATTAATAAATAAAGGCTGATGGCTTTTTATTTGCATGTTGTTTTTTTAAAATGTAACTATTAACTACTTTTTTTTCTTTCATTCATTCATTTTCTTTTCGGCTTAGTCCCTTTATTAATAACGAGTCGCCACAGCGGAATGAACCACCAACTTTTCCAGCATACAGTATGTTTTATAAAGCGGATGCGCTTCCAGCTGCAACTCATCACTAGGAAACACCCATACACACTCATTCACACACATACACTACGGACAATTTAGCTTACCCAATTCATCTGTAGAGTATGTGTTTGGACTGTGGGGGAAACCGGAGCACCCAGAGGAAACCCACGCCAACACTGGGAGAACCTGCAAACTCCACACAGAAATGCCAACGGACCCAGCCAGGGCTCGAACCAGCTTTTTGCTGTGTGCTACCCACCGCGCCACTGTGCTGCCACTATTTTTTTCTTTATGGATAAAATATAATAATTCTAATAGTTTAATAAAATGAATTAGAAATCCCCAAATGACCCCCACTTTGGGAACCACTGTATTAGAGCATGGTTTTATGAACTAAAACTCTAATGCCATCAGATATGGCATCATACATATGTTAACATTCATTCATTCATTGTCTTTTCGGCTTAGTCCCTTTATTAATCCAGAGTTGCCACAGCGGAATGAACCGCCAACTTATCCAGCATGTTTTTACACAGCGGATGCCCTTCCAGCCACAACCCATCTCTGGGAAACATCCACACACACTCATTCACACTCATACACTACGGACAATTTAGCCTACCCAATTCACCTGTACCACATGTCTTTGGACTGTGGGGGAAAACGGAGCACCCGGAGGAAACCCACACGAACGCAGGGAGAACATGCAAACTCCACACAGAAACGTCAACTGACCCAGCCGAGGCTCGAACCAGCGACCTTCTTGCTGTGAGGCAACAGCACTACCTACCTGTTAACATTACCAACAAAATTTGTTCAGTAGCATTAAGAAAATGAGTGTCCATATCTATTTTTGCTAGAGGAAATTAGCATTCTGGCACGCAACTTCTTTTTTAAATGTATATACTTCATGTATTACGTCATGTTCACACTTTGGTGAACCGTGTTTTTGGGAAGTCAACATTTTAATACTTTTCCATCAGCCTGTCCTTTCAATTCTGTGTCAAGAACAAACAAGTTATCATAACCGACTATAAGTGTCAGTAAAGATTTAAGATTAAAAGCGTGTATTGTCATATACACAGTAAGAAAACAGGTTCCCTGTATAATGACATTTCTACTGTGCTGCCCACACTGAATGCCAAGGAAGGTTTAAAGGGTTAGTTCACCCAAAAATGAAAATCCTCTCACTACATACTCTCCCTCAAGATGTTTCAAACCTTTATGAATTTCTTTCTTCTGTTAAACAATTAAAATATATATTTTGAAGAAAGCTAAAAACCTGTAACTGTTGACATCCATAGTAGGGAAAACAAATTCTTAATGGTTACCAGGGGTGGAGAGAGTACTGAAAAATCACACAATTACTTGCTCAAAAATGTAGTGCAAGTAGAGTAAAAGTACCTGTTGTAAATATTGCTCAAAGTATGAGTAAAAAGTAGCCCTTTTAAAAGTACTCACGAGTAGTGAGTATTATGCTGTAAAAACCTGATGCATTTAAATGTAATTTGTGAATGTGTGTGTAAACGTAACATTTTGTAGTGCATTTAATTAATGTTTAAGGCCATTTCGGTCATCTTACAGTAAACATCTCTCATTTTCTCATCAGTGACATGCATCTAAACAGTCTCCGGATTATTGGGTCTAAAGATTTATTTTGGACATCTTTTTAGACACTTTTAATGCTTCCAAACAGTTTGCTACATTTAAAAATTGCCAGTATAATGCGATTTACTTTCTATGTGCAATTTGATTGAACAGGAATCACAAGATGGATTTTTCTAATCCTCGTAAACAGGAAAAAATAAAGTAGTGACTGCAGGTTGAATACAGATACTGCACAAAAATTTACTTAAGGGAAAGTAAAAGTACACATTTTTAAAACTACCTAGTAAAGTACAATTCCTGAGGAAAAACTACTCAATTACAGTAGTATGGGTTTTTGTAATGTGTTACTTTACACCACTGATGGTTACAGGTTTTCAGCATTCTTCATTCTTTAAGAGTACTGAGTAATGAGTATGCTGTAAAAACCTGATGCATTTACATTATATATATATATTTTTTTTAAGTGTTTAAAAGTTTATTTGTACCAAAAAAAATAAAAAATAAATTGTTTTGCAGTCAAGAGTCCTCATTCATGACACAATACAACACAAGAAGACTCACATATAGTAACAACAACAGCAACCGACACCAAAAAACTTAAGACATGAAGCATAAAACACACAACATAAATCTTCATGTGTCCAGTCCTCTCCCAAAAAAATTATAAAACACATAGCATAGCATGCAAGGAAACAAAAACAAATATAAACAATGAATAAATTAAAATTAAGTTAAATAATGTTAATGTTTACTCGCTGTGCATTAATGTTAACCAGCACAACTTTGAGGTTTTTAATAATGCTTTATTAAATGTTAAACTATGATTAATAGATGTTTGCTTTTCATGATTATTCATACTTAGCAAAGTGTTACCAATCACATGAAGGTGTAAATGTTAAAAACCATTGTGCAAAATCCAGGAAATGAATGATTGTGCAAAACTGTCAGGAGTATCAGCATAATGCAGTAATTGAATATTAAGGTGCATTTTAAATGGAGCAAGGACATTTTAACAGTATTTCCTTTTTTTTTTTTCTTCTAGCGAAAGTCCTAATTCTTTTCTGTCAGCTGGAATCAAAGCAGTTTTTTTTATTTTTAAAACCATCTTAAGGTGAATATTATCCGCCCCCTTAAGCAATATTTTTTTCTCAATTGTCCACAGTACAAACCACTGTTATACAATGACTTGCCTAATTATCTTAACCTCCCTAATTAAGACTTAAATTGCACTTTAAGCTGAATACTAATATCTTGAAAAATAACTAGTAAAATTATATACTGTCATTATAGCAAAGATAAAAGAAATCAGTTATTAGAAATAAGTTATTAAAACTATTATGTTTAAAAATGTTGAAAAATCTTCTCTTGGTTAAACAGAAATCGGGGAAATTTAAAAAAAATCTTAAAAACAGGAGATTAATGATTCTGACTTGTATTCAATTCAGTTATTTATTTCTATAGCTTTTTTACAATGTAGATTGTCAAAGAAGCTTGACATAGATTTAAACTGCTTCAGTTTAGTTTTCACAGTTGAAGTTCTGTCAAATGCGAGGTAAATGTCACTGCTGAAAGCCAAAACACTAAAGAGGGTACAGCACATTGTCTAAATGTTATTGTTTGCACAAAAAGAAGAGAATAGAGAGAATAGCTCATAGAGAGACGAAAGAATAGCCCATAGAGAGGCGTGTGTCTGACCTGCAGGTGTCTGAAGGCCGCGGTGATCTGTGTGATGTGCAGCGTCAGGCAGCGGGACACGCAGCGCGCGCTCTCCATCTTCTCCAAACTCTCCGCTTCCTCAGTCCTGCGCGCAACGCTCACCTCAAACGCACAGTAAAGCAGAAAACAGAAGAAATTTCCCAAAAACAGCATCTTCTCTGTGGATGTTCGCGTGAATGCGTGTGGATCCAAGCGATGTGTGAGGCTGAATGCCCTGCATGCGCGCGCTGGAGACTCAGGACACTCCCTCTCGCGCACAAACCTGTCATCTGAACTCAACACATCCACTGTCTGTCTGTCTGTCCCGCATTTAGAACAATAAAAAAAGCTGTCAACACGACTCATCAGAGTAGCGTCTCTTATATGTATATATAAACATGGAAAAACTGTTGTTTATGTGAAGTGAATCGCAAAAATAGAATAATATCAGAACACATTTGTAAAACCCATGAATAAAAAATGAAAGCCCTGCCAGAATCTAATTACAAATACTATAATTCTGACAGTAGGTTCTGATAAACTGTTATTATTATACTAGCATGCTGTTTAAGTTGTAGATAGCGTTGGAAATACAGTATAATACACTTTTATATGAAATGGTTCAAAGCACTAGTATTTACTATAATAACTATTTTTTAGCTATATAAGTTCAAATATATAATATATAATAAAATATATAATAAATATATAATAAAACTTCAAATATCTGTGGTTTATTGCTTTACTACAGTAAACTGTAGGTTTAGTGTAGTATCAGATACTCTATAGTTGTAAAAAAAAATATATATATATATATTGTTGGGTCGTTTATTTATATTAATATAGCTGTTGTGTCACCATAGCAATTACAGAATTACCACAACATATTAATTAAAGTTATTCACTATGGTTTAAAAACACTATACATATCAGCATTTACTCTAAGTTACTATATTATTTTTTACACATAGATTATTTTCAGCTCTTTAAGGGATGTCTGCTTTATTTCTCATTGAATTATGATAGGTGCCAAATTAACAGTTTGGCTGTTTGGGAATTTGACCGTTGGGAAAATATAAGACAACAATTTCATACATATAACTGACTGCAAAAAAATGTATTATGTAAATAATGATAAGCATTATGATCAGTGTACTGTACGTATCTGTGCATCCACAGTTCCCAGTTTCCACAGGCATCTGTTGATCAAACTTTGCTGTTTTGCAACAGTGCCATCGTGTGGCAGAGTGACCACCATCACTGAGAAAATGAGAAATGAATCTAAGTAGTAAATAATTATAACATCTCTAAACAAACTCGCCTGAGCCTGACATTTGAGGTATGTTTGTTTCTGCTTTTTTTTCCAGATGTCGTATTTGTTTTTGCTTTACTTTTGCTAAAACCTCAATAATCTGGCATAATGCAAACTTTAGATAATCAGTAGTCTTAATTTTCTTAAATGTGCTTACAGTTTTTTCTGAATGCTTAAGCACATTTTTTGTAACTATTGGCTATTTTTGCAAAACTCTACACCAATAAGCAAACCCTTCACCAAATCTGCAAAACAGTTTAGTTCTCTTGCAAAAGCTGATAAACCTTGCTTAACTCTTCAAACCTTCGTAAAAATGGTATTTTTGTATCAAACATTTAACACAAGCCATCACAATAATACGCACACAATGCTCCAACTACACACTGATGGAATGAATAAAAACTACATCTGGCTTTTGCTTTAAAAACAGCTCCTCAACTGATCTTTAAAAAGGAGTTTGCCGCCAAAGTGGAAGCTTTAAAAAATAATGAAGAGTGAGAAGACTAAACAATTGTATGATTTGTTTCAAGAATATGCATTTATTTAACCCCTTCCAGAGTTTCTATTTGATGTCTGCACGCTATGTTGTTCTTTTTTTGTCAAGTTATTTTATATATATTTTTGTTGTTTGTTGGTTTATTTGTATGTTTGTTTGTTTTGTTTTTGTGTGTAATTTTATGGCTTTATATTTGATTCACTGTATGACATGTCTCAGTCAGTGTGTGCAAGATTATGTTTGAATTGAGTCTAATTTGAATTGGCCTAAATTGCTGTGTTTTTGAAAGGCAAATATAAAAAGTTCAAGGCACCGGGGAAAGTATCTGATTGCAAAGTGAACTAATTATCTAAAACAGTGTGCCAGACAGTTGGCAAAATAGTGTAAATAATAGCCAAACATGTATATAGTATTGCTATGAGTGTGTTGATCATTTGAAAATTCAGTGTAAAGCAGTGAGTTGTGTTTACAGTTCTGCAAAAAGAGTGCTGTGCAGTGGATTGTACCTACAAGTTTTGTGTTTTACAAAATTGCAAACTTAGTGCAAAGCAGTGTTTGTGCTTTTAATTTTGCAAACTCAGTGAGTGGTTTTGCTATAAGAATTAATTGTTTTATAAATTGTGCTATAAGAATCTCGGTTAGGGCTTAAGCATTCAGAAAAAAACTGTAAATGTTTGATACAAAAATAACATTTTACGAAGGTTTGAGGAGTTAAGCAAGGCTTATTAGCTTTTGCAAGAGAACAAAAATGTTTTGCAGATTTGGTGAAGGGTTTTCTTATTTGTGTGTAGAGTTTTGCAAAAATAGACAATAGTTACAAAAAATGTGCTTAAGCTATCAGAAAAAAACTGTAATATTACAGTTTTTCCCAATTGTTTACACACAATTACTTGTACTTCAGACACAATGACTACAACATGTAACTGATGCACCAACCCCCTGAACCAATTCTGCTAAACTACAAGCACAATTCCTGCTTTATACTCAAATTGCAGATTTAAAACACACTTTTTTCAAAACACTACACACAATTCTCTGCATTTGGCACAAGTTTCATGCAGAAAATATCTTGTTTTCACAAGGAACACACTGTCATTCAGAATTGTAAAGTCAGTTGTCCTACTTTGCATACTAACTCATCACATAGGTAAACACCTGACACATAATTGCAATTTAGAAATCAGAGCTCATCTCATATTCTCCATTTCTCAATCCTATTGAGGATTTTTTTTTTACTGTATTTTTCCCCACAAAAACAGTGTACACAGTGTTCATCCCAACCAACACAAAGTTGCACATAACGTGCTCTACATATGCCATCAACAGTAGTATTTACTGAATACACTTACAGTAAAAAAAACAAAAAAAGTGTGGATTTCGATCATACACTTTCCATCCCCAGGCAGAAAAAAATTCCTCAATAGGATTGAGAAATGGAGAATATGAGATGAGCTCTGATTTCTAAACTGCAATTATGTGTGACAGGTGTTTACCTATGTGATGAGTTAGTATGCAAAGTAGGACAACTGACCTTGTGAAAACAAGAGATTTTCTGCATGAAAATTGTGCCAAATGCAGAGAATTGTGTGTAGAGTTTAGAAAAAAAGTGTGTTTTAAATCTGCAATTTGAGTGTAAAGCATGAATTGTGCTTGTAGTTTAGCAGAATTGGTTCAGGGGGTTGCTGCATCAGTTACATGTTGTAGTCATTGTGTCTGAAGTACAAGTAATTGTGTGTAAACAACTGTGAAAAACTGTAATTCAAAAAATAGAAGTAAGTAGTGAATGCAAATATGCAAATTGACATGTGTATGTACTGTAAGGGTCTAAATTATCCTATGCATTTGTTTATATGGCAAAACATGTCTTTTTCACCAAAAAAGGCCCATGCTGACTCCAAAGGCAGATACTGATAAGATCAGGGCCTGGTGTGTGGACTTTGGGGGTTTTACGATGTGGTCACATGTTGATTGGTCAGTTTGAATGTCTCAGCATTTGGGCTTTGGTCACATGGTCAAGAAAGGTACAAAATAGCTGGTAAACTTGGCTCTGGCTTCTTTTTTGTCTTCTCTGTGCTTTCCTGAGCTCTGCTTCTCTCCTTCTCTGGAGGTTATCTTCTCTGGCTCTCTCCTTCTCCCTCTCCCTCTTTGTCTCTCCCTCCCCCTGTCTCTCCCTCTCTCTCTGGTAACTTTAAATTTACATTTAAGCTGGGTACAATTAATATTATATCGTTTTATCATTTCATGTTTTATCATTTTATGCAGTTATTTCTAACTAATTCAGTTGTAATCATAGAGAATTATTGTCATTAAATCATTTCATTTTCAAGTATTTGTGAATTACTTTTGATTTAACATCAACACTTAATTGCTCCATATTGCAATACAATACAATCACATAATATCAACGCTCTCCCACATTTATAGCTATTAATACTGCCCTTATTTCCGTTTTTGGTATAAGATTGCAGAAGAATGGTTTGACTAGAAATGTACAGTTTTTTACCATCATGCTGATAACTTTTTAGTCGCTCGGCAGAACTACAGTTCGAACCGCTGTGGTCAAAATACCATTCTTACAGTACAGGTATATTACTATATACAGCATTATATGTGCAGCTGTTATGTGCAAATTGGCATGTAAAGTATTGTTAAATAAATAAGTGTATATGGTGTATAAAAAGTAATATTAGTTTCACAATTACTTTCATCAAGTGTTCGTAAGATGGATTACCTGAGAGAAGTGCACTGGAGCACAGTTCTCTGTAGTGTCGACCAGAAGTAAATGTTGGTAGCTGAGCTAACCCAGACAGTTTTTGACGTGCAGAAAATTCAATGATGGAAGTGTAGAACTGTTCAGCAACTCCTTTGGAAGGTTGAACTTCCTCAGCTGAAGAAGAAAATATAGTCACACTATATTTTGATTGTACATTTGTTGAATTTAAGTAACATTGCATATACATGCCAACTAATTCTCATTAGATTATAAGTAGACTGTTAGGTTGGGGTTAGGGTTAGTGTAAGTTGACATGCACTTGCAAAGTTTCTTATAGTCAGTTAAATGTCTGTTTAAGGAGCAGTATCAACAGATATTAATCAGACAGTCTACTAATACTCAAGTGGACCATCAAAATAAAATGTTATCGAAAATACAGCCTCTGTTGAGCTTTTTTGACAATGGAGTCAATGTAAGTGTCCCACTTCAGGTCCTGAGAGACGGTGGTGCTCAGGAACCTAAATGACTCCACTGCTGCCACAATGCTGTCCATGATGCTCAGTGGGGGGAGAGCAGTTTTTTTTTCCTGAAGTCCACTATCATCATGTTTTGAGCGCGTTTAGCTCCAGGTTGTTGTGACTGCACCAGCCAGTCAGATCCTTAACCTCCAGTCTGTAAGCAGACTCGTCACCGTCCTGAATGAGGCTAATAAATGTGGTGTTGTCTGCAAACTTCAGGAGCTTTACAGAGGGGTCCTTTGAAGTGCAGTCATTCATGTACAGGGAGAAGAGCAGAGGGGAGAGGACACAACCCTGAGGGGCATTAGATTAGGGTAACTGTAAATTGACATACTTGCAAAATAATTTATA
The DNA here is from genome assembly GCA_903798195.1 of Danio kyathit. NCBI lineage: Eukaryota > Metazoa > Chordata > Actinopteri > Cypriniformes > Danionidae > Danio > Danio kyathit. The sequence goes on from LR812540.1 coordinate 39,924,298, forward strand.
GTCAGAGCTGGGTATTAACAGATTATATGTAATCAGTTTTATGTCATCTGACTCCAAAAATTAAGCACTTGTAATTAGAGTAAACTTCTTTTTAAAATACTGTAATCAGATTACAGTTACTTTTTTGGTTAACATTATTACATATTATCTATTCAATGGCAGAATGTTGTTCATGATTCATTGATTCCTCTTATTTTTCCTCTTTTTAAAATGGTTATATTTTCTCATAACAAACCTGCTGCTTATATGTAAACAATATGTTTGAGATTCTTCACTTTGGTTTGTTTTTTATTGATACTGCCATCAGTTTTTACATGAGATATCTGATGTTGCAGTGATTTTGCTGTCAATTTAATGTTTTAATATAGTTTTTTTTGCAATTTGATGTTTTCTAAATCTATTTAATCATAAGTAAATATTTTAAATTGGAATTTACTTTTATTAAGCCAGAAAAGGTGTATGTATTGTGAATTAATTGTCCATCATTGCACTTTAAAAAGCAGCTGTTGAGGTTCTTGTTGCTAAAAAATAAAAAAATTTATATATATATATATATGTCCAAATAGTACAGGATTGTTCTCCTTCTATGTATCGTCACCTTGGAATTATAAGCTTCTATCTGCGTTTTTGCATTCCATACAGCAAACAATATGTGTGTAACAGTTCTCTTTCATACATTAACATGACAGAGACCCTAAACGTACTTTAAAATTGTAAATGATCAAAGTTTTCTTACATTTGCAAAGTGGAGTAAAAAAACCACAGTAAATGCAGATAAAAGCTTCTTGGAATTATAAGGTTCTATCTGGCAGATTATTAACTGAAGCCTTACTTTTCAAGAAATACAATAAAAAAAATGTATAATTTGGTGTTGTAACAATATGTTGATGCTTGAGAAAGTAAAGTGTTTGCTTACTGTAAAATATTTTCATGTTTTAGGATAAATATTTTTTTCTTGTTCAAATTCAGTGGCGGCTGGTCAATAGAGGGTTGCTGGGGCGCCGCCCCCCCTTCAAGTTAGAGCCCTTTAATATGTTAATGTTTATTATCACAAATATTAACAAAATAAATTGATTTAATTATAACATTCTAACATTTATTGTAGTCATACTAACATTTATTTAAAAAAAATGTATGAACAATATTTTTTTATATGTGTGCGGGGCGCCGGACTAATGGGTGTCTATGTAGGTACACGAACTTTTGCAAAGCATGTGACATGACGATAAGCTCTAATTGGCCTGTTTTAAATTGTCTTTGGGGCGCAGCGCTCTGCGTCCCGAACCCTCCCATTTTTGTTGTTAGAACGAATCATATTTGTTTTTATATGATTGGCCTTATGTGATTGGACCATTCTCACCAAGAGCTTAGAATGCATTTTCTCGAGATGAAGGAAAATTCTGTTGTATCTTTGCAAAGATATCCGTTCACAAGGCGTTTGGATGAAGAAAAAAATAATCAAGAAGCTTGGACCAGATCGACCTTCCTTGCAAATTCACCAGTGGTCAAGTGATGGCGAGCGCGCGTATATTCGGGGCTTTTACAGCACTTGTTATGACAAACGGAGTTGGCTGCCAGGTTCATGTAAGATAGAGGTAAAGTTGGTTTTATATTTGGATATTCAGACATTCTCCTTAGTAATATAATTTCAGAAAAGTATTCTTTGCAAATTCTAAATATGGATATCATATTAGCAGCCAATGACTATCAAAGTACAACATTGTTTACAGTTCATCAGGTAGTGTTAATGTTGTTTTAAAGTCATACTTCCTTGCGAATTCCGATCGAATATTCAAAGTAACATGGTAAAAATATAGAGACTTCTAAATGAACGAATGTGCGAATATAAAACCAACTTTACCTCTATTCATGTAAGTCATACCTTTTACTATTTCCGTGTTTGCTGTTTCAAACAGCATGACTCAAGAGAGGCTGAATGCATTGGCCATGCTGTCAATAGAGAAGAGACTGGTGACTGAGTTGACTAACTTTAACCAAAAGGTTATTGAGAAATTTTCAAGCCAGAAAAAAAGGTGAGCAAAATTTATTTTCAAGTAGTGCTACTGGCCAGTGATTAGAACATTTGTTTGTGTGTGTGTGTGTGTGCGTGTTTACTGATTATCTTGATTACTTCATTACTGATAATAAACCCAAACTGAACTAAAATGAACTGATTTGTGCTGCATTTATTGTATGCTTTAGTCATATTTTAGTTTTTTGATACATCACCTGAAAAATGGCTTTTACACTCTTACTTTACCAAGTTAGATTTTTTTCTGGTGTTTGCGCCCTCCCCACATTTTTTAACACCAGCCGCCACTGTTCAAATTAAGCATACACTGCTGTGCTAAATATTTTGTCCAGTGCAGATGTTAATTTTATCTAATTGATATGTTAATATTCATTACATTTTATGCTTTATATGAATTTTTTAATTATATTTATTGAATTATATGCTCCATTAAATAAATTAAATATTTGTCCTTCAAGGCTTATATTAAATTTAAAGACTTTAAAAGAAAACAGAGAATGAGCAAATGAGTTTAATAAACACTGAAAATGTTTCACTTACCATATATACAAAAATAAAAATATTTCACATTCACATTTCACCGCTGTCAATGGAGCAGTCCAGCAAAATGACTAAGAAAGTTCATCCTGATTGGTCCTCGTGCATGCATTAAAAATGCTGATTGGCTCACAGAAAGAACCTTATAGAGCCAAGCTAGAGTTTGACTTTGTAGATAAACCTTTTTTGTTTTTTAAACAAAAAGACCTAAAATGTAAACAACTTATTAAAAAAAAAACATCACAGAATGTAAATAAGTTGTCATTTAATAAGAATAAGTGGATAACTAAATTTTGACAAAAATTTCAGATAGAACCTTATGATTCTAAGGTGATGGTATGTGATATCAAATAATGGTGTGCACAAAAGTAATCTACCAGAAATGTGTAATCTAAAAGACTATACTACTGACTATATTTTGTGAAGTAATTTGTAATCAGTAACTAAATAAGTAATCAAGCCATGCTTTGCTTATAATCAATAGAATATCTGTTGGTGGAGCATCTAAATAAAGTGTTATATAGATATTTAGCAGACTTTTCATACTCTGTCTATTACTGAATGACGAAAGAGACCATCAAAATAAAGTGTTGAGGTACATTTTGATCCTGTAGACTATGGCACACATGCTGTTTACATCACAGTGAGTTCACATTGATCATCTTGTTAATGTTTATCAAGCCTGATTCCAAAGTCACATTCATCTTCTGGAATAAACGCATGCCCTATTAGAGCGTTAGAATTAAAGCAGGTTACCTTGTGTCGATAACACGAAGCAAATATGTTGTCTCTGATTGGGATTTTGTCAGCTGCAAACATTTTGTGTGTTTATGGGACAAGTTTAGTTCCTGTTCATGTTCCATGTGATGACAAGACTGTGGAGAAGTTGTCCAGACTGGCCGTCACGTACATAAACGAGGACAGACAAACAGGTTACAAATTCGCCCTCAACAGAATCACAAACGTCCAGGTGAATCAACAGGTTGGTAAGCAGTGCTGTTATTTTTAATAGAGGAAAGACAACCACACATTATTTATTATTAAATTAATATCATAAATAACAGTATGTACACTATAAAAGATTAGATACCTAAATTTAAAATTGAGTGAATCTTGGAAATCTATTAAGTTGAATTAACTTTTGTAATTATGCAAAGAGTTCATTAACTTAATCATTTTAAGACAATGGGTTTAAGCAATTTTTAAGTAAAGTCAACTAATCGCTGTAAAAAAAATCAACAGGTTTACTACCTTGATTGTAAAGTCAATTAATCACTTTAAAAGCAACAGGTTTATTAACTTTTAAATATTAAAGTCAACTAATCGCATTTAAGCAACAGGTTTATTCACTATTGTAAGTAAAGTCAAGTAATCTCTTTAAAAGCAACAGGTTTACTCACAAAAATAGAAATTCAACTAATCGCTTTAAAAGCAATAGGTTTACTCGCTTTTATATAGTAGTCGACTAGTCTCTTTAAAAGCAACAGGTTTACTCACAAAAAAAAAAACAAAGTCAACTAATCGCTTTAAAAGCAACAGGTTTACTCACAAAAATAGAAATTCAACTAATCGCTTTAAAAGCAATAGGTTTACTCGCTTTTATATAGTAGTCAACTAGTCACTTTAAAAGCAACAGGTTTACTCACTTTTTCAAAGTAAAGTCAACTAATTGCTATTAAGCAACAGGTTTATTCACTATTGTAGGTAAAGTCAACTAATCACTTTAAAAGCAACAGATTTACTAACCTTTTAAAAAGTAAATGCAACTAGTTACTTTAAAAGCAACAGGTTTACTCAGAAAAAAATTCAACTAATTGCTTTAAAAGCAACAGATTTACTCACTTTTTAAGTAAAGTCAACTAATCGCATTAAAAGCAACAGGTTTACTCACTTTTTCAAAGTAAAGTCAACTAATTGCTATTAAGCAACAGGTTTATTCACTATTGTAGGTAAAGTCAACTAATCACTTTAAAAGCAACAGATTTACTCACTTTAAGTAAAGTTAACTGATCGCCTTAAAAGCAACGTTTACACACTTTTTAAAGTAAAGTTGACTAATTGCTTTAAAAGCAACATATTTACTCACTTTTAAAAAGGTAAATTTAACTAATTGCTTTAAATCCAACATATTTACTCAATTTTTAAAGTAATGTCAACAAATCACTTTAAAAACAACAGGTTTACTCACAAAAAAACAATTCAACTAATCGCTTTAAAAGCTACAGATTTACCCACTTTTTAAAGCAAAGTCAACTAATCACTTTAAAATAAACAGGTTTACTCACTTTTATAAAGTAAAGTCAACTGATGGCTTTAAATGCAACAGGTACTCACTTTTTTAAAAATAAATGCAACTACTCCCTTTAAAAGCAACATGTTTACTCACAAAAAAACTAATTCAACTAATCGTTTTAAAAGCAACATGTTTACTCACAAAAAAAACTAATTCAACTAATCGTTTTTAAAGCAACAGGTTTATGAATGTTTTAAAGTAAAGTCAACTAATCGCTTTAAAAGAAACATATTTACTCACTTTTATAAAGTCAAATCTATTAATCGCTTTAAAAGCAACAGGTTTACTCACTTTTAAAAAAGGTCAATTTAACTAATTGCTTTAAATCCAACAGATTTACTCACTTTTTAAAGTAAAGTCAACTAATCACGATAAAAAGGGCCATGAAACCCCCTGTCTCAGCAGGGTTTTTTCGCACCTCTAGTTTGGAAAAGGTCAGGAAAGTGGGCGTGTCCAGCTCTGTTTAGGTGGGAGTGTCGGGGGAGGGAAAGAGGGAAGGATTTGCAAATATAGGAGTTTCCGTTTGGGCACGCAGACGCAGAGGAGAAAGACAGTGACTGTGTTTACATGGACATCAGTAATCGAATTACTTGCCAAATTATTAATTTGCAGTTTGGCACTTTCACTTTTTATTCAAGAACATTTCCTGCATGTCGCCCGTGACAAACTAGATATTGAAATCGAGGAACTGCTGGAGAGTGGAGTTTTAATGGAATGTTTGATACCGCACAGCGAATAGGAGAAAAAAATCCTCTGCATTTCTCGGTAACTTAGATGCACTCGGTAGGTTGCATCAGAAAGCCGTGTGTATATAGACTATCCTGTCACAAAATACAGTGAAAATCCTACACGACAGTAAAAGTTAGATTGTGGTGTTTACATGTTTACACTCAGAGAGCAGCATTTACAGCGGATCTTTCAGTCTATAATATTGCAGTGATATTAACATACTGTAATCTGAATAACTAAATCATGTTGACTATGGTATGTCTTTAAAAACTAAAAGAGCACTGCTGACGATACGAAGTTACTTTGCCATCTGAATGAACAAACAAAGGGCACTGCTCTTTCACACACTTAAATCTGTAGCGACAGGACAATCACACTAAAACTCTGTCTTTTTTTAAAAGGAGACGAGCGGCAAATCCGGATTTCATCATTTCCAGATGTGAAAAGCTCTCGGGTAAAAAATATTCCTTACAAACGCATTCTGTCGCGTGCACTGTAATCCACACGTGAGTTCAGCTATGCTCTCATAGCGGGAAAATGAAAACAAAACCTTCGTTGCAGCACAATAATAAACGCAGCACACTAATAAATGCAACACTGATGACCCGTGTCTCCAAATTATCGTTCTTTCACTTGTTTTGGCAACACAACGTGGCATCTCTCTGTTGTCTGAACACTGTAACAGGTAAACAGTCTTCAAAGCTATCATGCATTTTAATGAAGTTGCACCGCATACACAATAGAGCGCGCTGATTGAACAAAGTCTTTCTCATGAATTAATGCCGCACACTCAGAGACGTCACGATGTACTCGCAGGTACAGACATCCACTCTCCACACTGGATTTACACACAAGTATCTCATGGCCGTGATGCAGCTTGAAAAATTAGTTTCAAACCGGAAGAACGAATTTGCTCAAAATAACGCAAAAACAACCAATTTTCACTTTTTACTGAAATATATGTGTCCTGATAGTGTTTATAGCAGCGTGGGACACATATATGACTGTCAACAGCTCAAAAAATGTGTTTTGGTGTTTCGTGACCCTTTAAAAGACACAGTTCTACTCACTTTTATAAAAACAACTAATCGCTTTAAAAGCAACAGGTTTACTCACAAAAAAACAAAATCAACTAATCGCTTTAAAAGCAACAGGTTTACTCACTTTGTATAAGTAAACTCAAATAATCGCTTTAAAAGCAACAGATTTACTCACTTTGTATAAGTAAACTCAACTAATCGCTTTAAAAGCAACAGGTTTTGTCACAAACACAGTCATGCGACAGACATAACAACAAGAGGAGAACACAGATATATGAACCGTGACAGGTTTACTCACTTTAAGTAAAGTCAACTAATGCTTTAAAAGCAGCAGGTTTACTCACCTTTTAAAAAGTTAATGTGACTACTCACTTTAAAAGCAACAAGTTGAAGCAGCAGTCACATTGCACTTTTCTCCCCATATACTTCGATTCATATGCAGGCAAATGTGTCAGACTGGAAATGCAAGCTTGTGCAACAAGTTTCACAATTTGCTGCATTACAAAGTTCAAGCTTGGTGAACTCTGACCTTTGAAAAAGCATCATGTGACTGCATGAGACCCACCGATGATCAAAATATAACATCTCTGAACAGAAATGTAAAATATGGAGCAATCCCTTGCTTTTTAAAATGTCTAATCATCTTGTTTAATCCCGCCCCTTTTCGCAGCCCCGTACAACAGAATTTCGCATGCACAAACTCTAGTGTGACCGCAGCATTACTCACATTTAATTGTTTTAAAAGCAACAGGTTTACTCACTTTAAGTAAAGTCAATGAATCACTTTAAAAGCAACGGGTTTACTAAATTTTCTAAAGTAAAGTCAACTAATCGATTTAAAAGCAACAGGTTTACAAATGTTTTAAAGTGAAGTCAAATAATCACTTCAAAAGCAATGAGAAAACTATATCTTAAAAGTAAAGTCAACTAATCACTTTAAAAACAACAGGTGTACTCACTTTTTATAGTAAAGTTAACTAATTGCTTTAAAACCAAAGATTACTAATTTATTCATTAAGTGATGTCAAGTTATCGCTTAACAGAGTGTACATGCAATTGTCATGTTTGCAAGGTATTGCTTACATAATAGGTCCACTATTTTGTGCTGTAGGGTCCAGCTGGAAAGATCTATTATCTGAATTTAGATGTCCTTGAGACCAAGTGTCATGTCCTCAGTCCCAAATCATGGAAGAAGTGTGCTGTAAGACCCTTCATGGAAACAGTAAGGCAGCTTCAGCTTCTGATTATAACCTGTTATTGGACATTTTAGAGAAATTTTGAAGGAAATTTAATGCCTCTGGATGACAGTATAGTAGTGTTGATTGTATCTGTTCAAAATTGTATTTACACATTTGCAAAAATAAAGGTACAAAAGCGGTGACATGTTTTCACTTTTTATGCACAATTGTACCTTTTAGAAAGTTACCACCCCAGTTACAGCATTTGTACCTTTATTTCTGAGATTATTTATTATAAATTTATACTGTGAATGTTATAAATAATAATAATTATGTAATTAATAATAAATATATACAGTATATACAATTTAGTATAAACTTATCTAATTGTAATTTGGAAATCTGATGGCTGCACACCTGAATCATCCTGAACTCCTTGACTGTATTTAAAAAAAAATGTGTATTGATTTTATTTTATTTTTGTTAAAAAAAAAAAAGCTGTTTAAAATAAAAATAAAAAACATTTATCAAGCGGAAGTCGATAGATATACAGTTGAAGTCAGAATTATTAGCCCCCCTGAATTATTAGCCCCCCCTGTTTATTTTTTTCCCCCAATTTCTGTTTAACGGAAAGAAGATTTTTTTCAACACATTTCTAAACATAATAGTTTTAATAACTCTTTTCTATTATCTGATTTATTTTATCTTTGCCAAGATAATAGTAAATAATAATTCCATAGATGTTTTTCAAGACACTTCTATACAGTTTAAAGTGACATTTAAAGGCTTAACTAGGATAATTATGTTAACTAGGGAGGATAGGGTAATTAGGCAAGTTATTGTATAATAATGGTTTGTTCTGTTGATTATCGGAAAAAAAATTAGCTTAAAGGGGCTAATAATTTTGACCTTAAAATTGTGTTAAAAAAATTAAAAACTGATTTTATTGTAGCCAAAATAAAACAAATAAGACTTTTTCCAGAAGAAAAAATATTATCAGACATACTGTGAAAATTTCCTTGCTCTGTTAAACATCATTTGGGAAATATTTAAAACAAGAAACAAATTCAAAGGAGAGCTAATAATTCTGACTTCAACTGTATAATTCTAAAACATAAAATAAGACATTTTTAAAAAATGTTGGAAACAAACAAGAAAAATGTATAAAGGGTTTGAACAGCTTGAGGGAAAGTAAATGGTGGAATATCCCATTGCTCATCAGGTGTTTTTATTATGTGTAAGAGAATATAAGATTGCTGTTACAGTTACATGTTTTTCTTGTGTTGTAGCAAATTTCTGGCAACTGTAACACTACAGTACTTCACACACCAGAGGGTTTCTCTTACCTTTACAGCTATGACTGCACTCTTGTACCAGGTGAACCGTTTTTCCCAGTCGGACTGCATATACCTTCAAGAGTTACAAATGAACATTCCTGTTTTCCTAGAATTCTTTATACACCGTTCAGCCTTTACAAAACCTACTAAAAACAAAGCAGCTACATTTCATTTCAATCCTCAAATCTATTTTGCATATAGAAACAACCTCATCGTAATTACAAAATCTGTTAATGTATAGATTTGACATCATTAGTGTGCTTCATCGTGTACTTCATTAGTGTTTATTCAGTGGAGAACACAGTGGAGTTTTTGACTAAAGTAAAATGTGTATTTTCTAATGCTGTAAGTTAAAGCAGCAAAATCTTATTGTGTGTCAGTATTTTTTGTAGTGTAAAAATATGTCTACAGCATTAATAATTTTATATATATATATATATATATATATATATATATATATATATATATATATATATATATATATATATATATATATATATATATATATATATATATTAACGTTGGGGTCATTTTAGAAAAAGTCACCAAATTTCAAGATGAACATTATTTAGGTTTTTTTTCTGCTGTTTGAATAGGGCACAGGTCACTGTTGAGTCACAATTCTAAAGGAGGGTTAAAAACTCATTTTAATCCATTGTTTACACATTTTTTATTCCAGTTGAAAGTTGTCCAATAAAACAAATTTACTGAAAGTATCAGTGCAGGCAATGTTTGACTAAACATCAAGTTCAAAAAGTGATGAAAAAAACATTACATTTCAAAGTCTGGTGTTGGAGCTATATTAGTCCAAGTCTGGCAAACATTATGTAAATATGAATGCTTATTTACTTTTTTCTAAGAGATCTAAGAGTTTGTAACTTAAAATGTAATTTAAAGCCTTGACAAGTTAATTAGGTTAACTAGACACATTTGCTTAAGTAAACAAGTCTTAAGGGGGATAATAATATTAATCTTAAAAATTTATGTTCTAATATACACTTAAGTGAAACTTTGACACATCATCAGTGATGTATCCCATAGACATATACACTAGATATTGCATACAGACCCTGAGCATGTGTCAATAGCACCGCTACATTTGTACAGTGCTCCCTGGACAAAATATCATTCAACCGCACTAGTCAAGACTAAAGCCAATGTGAAGATGCTGGACTTTAGTGCTGTGTACGGGTGTAATAACAAGCAAATGAAGAATAAAGGCATAATATTTCATATTTGTTTTTGGTAACGCTTTCTTTTACAACCCACAAAGTACCGTGTAAATACAGTGAAATAACTGTGAACTTTTCTGTATGTATAGTATAAGTATAATGAACGTATGTGTAGGTATAAGGGAACAAACTGTAATGATTGGGTAATAAGGGGGTAACAATAAGATATTCAACACGCAAAGTACCGTGTAAGTATATTGAATTTACGATGTAATTTTCTATAAATTGCAAAGGAACAAATCATAATGTTTGGGTAATAAGGGGATAACAATAAGATATTCAACACGCAAAGTACTGCGTAAGTATATTGAATTTACGATATACTTTTCTTTAAGTATTGTATACATAGACCTATAAAGAATTATGCAAGGGTGGTGACAACCTTATGCCACCTGCAAACACCTGCATAAGTACATTAATAATAGTACCCTTATTCAGTGCTTGAGTTTTATATGGGGTGTTTAATAAAAAGGATTACAACCTGTGAAATTATGAAACTATATTGTATACTGTATGCATTTTAAATCTGCAATTCAATATAAAAATACTGTATGCTTCCATACACTACTTACCTTATGAATGTTTACTCATCGATCTCACCTCCGCCAGCAATATCTCAACATCAATATTAACAAAAAGCTTTGCATGATATAGACCTACCGTCAGGGAGGATTGTTCCCCCCTTGTTCCCTGTAGTTACGGGGTAAATACAGCATTTGCGGGTTGTAAATTAAAGTGAAGCATTGTTCCCCCTTGTTCCCTGTAGTTACAGGGTAAATACCGCATTTGCGGGTTGTAAATTAAAGTGAAGCATTATTCCCTTCTTGTTCCCCCCTTGTTCCCTGTAGTTACGGGGTAAATACAGCATTTGCAGGTTGTAAATTAAACTGAAGCAATTGTTCCCTTCTTGTTCACCCCTTGTTCCCTGTAGTTACGGGGTAAATACAGCATTTGCAGGTTGTTCAAACAAAACTACTATCATCAGATCATATGGGAGATTGTGCTAATTTATAGTGATAATAATTAAAGCGCAGAGGGAAAAAGTTTAAATATACTGTATGTGCAGGCATTATAGACTTTAAGGTAAAGATTGTTTGTAGTTCAGTATATATTTAAATTCTGTGTTACTTAGTAAATGGCAAGTAAATTTTACATTTGGGTGAACTACCCCTAATGTTAGTTTGATTAAGTACATGTCTTAACTCATCATTAGTCCTTAATAAAGTAATAGATTACATAATAATACGGTTGATGATGTACTGTAACATGCGATGTGTGCAACGCCCTTAAGGGGCCTTTTTTACATTTCCGGGTTTCTCAGCAGCAAACGCAGTGAATAGGAATGTACAACACATTTCTACAATCTTCTTTGCTAAAATAAAATAAAAACTTCACAATGGTGTTATCTCGACAAAAAAAAAAATGATAACGGCAGCAAGAAGAGAGAATAACATCTAATTTACGGTCCTGCCCATATACACTGCCTGAAACAACTTGCATATGTAATTCTATGCAAACATCAACTTTACGTATATTTACAATACATACGTAAATACAAATAAATGCCATTTTAAAAAATATATAAATATTAAAAACTCAAGGATTTCATATGCTGATGACCGTTAAAATGCATCATAACAGTATTGTGAAAAGGGTCTAATGGTTAAAAAATAGGAACAAACATCACATAGAACAAAAAAAAAACTAAACCAACACTTCTATTAACATAATGTGATAAAAATACTTGTTTTATTTACCTTACGCTACCATCCTTGTACTGCCGTGAACAGGAAATTCTGTCACAAAATGCGAAAGAGACCCAATTGCAAGTGAATACAAGCTGGTTTATTGAACAGGGATCACAGAGAAAACAGCTGGGATTGAGTTCGCTAATATTAGCGAGGGTAAAGTAGATCAATGGTAAATCTATATATCAATAACGCTCAACAGCGGTAATAATGTTCTTCAGTGTAACAGATCTAGGGTTAATCTCTCATAGGTATCGACAATGCTCAACAGCGATAATAAATGTTCTTCAGTACAGCAGATCAAAGGTGAAATTCTCAAGGGTATCAACCACGCTAAAACAGCGGTAATAATGTTCTTCAGTGCAACAGATCAAAGGTGAATCCCTCATAGATATCAACAACGCACAACGGCGGTAATAATGTTCCTCAGTGCAGCAGATCGAAGATGAATCTCTCATGGGTATCAACAGTGCTAAACAGCGGTAACCGTACAGGAAGTAGCCATAAGAAGTGCAGACAAGTCCAAAAGCAAAAGCCTCTACAGCCACTCACCACCAGCGAATTCAACGAGGAGAGCCTAGCAGGAACAGACACAGACATGAACAAACAACATAACCAAACAAACACCCCTGGCGCCTCCTGGCGCTCCCCGAAGAGCCTACCTGGCGATTGTAATCATCGATCAGAGAGTGATCCAATATATCCCCAGCAGGAACCCAACGTCTCTCCTCAGGACCGTAACACCTTCCCAGTCCACCAAGTACTGGAATCCTCGTCCCCTCCGTCTTGAGTCCAGAATGCGCTTAACTGAATAATTAGTCTCCCCATCTACGAGGCGCGGCAGGGGGGTTGAGGACCAGAGTATGCGGATTAATTGCCGTATGAAAAACGGGCTTGACTTTAGATACATGAAATACGGGATGAACTCTCCTGTACACTGGAGGTAATTTAAGGCGGATTGCCACAGGACTAATGATTTTAGTGACAATAAATGGGCCAATAAATTTAGGGGCCAGCTTATTACAAACGGTGCGAAGAGGAATGTTCTTTGAAGAAAGCCACACTTTTTGAACGACAACGTAAACGGGAGGCTTAGACCGGTGGCGATCGGCTTAAGCCTTGGTGCGTACACCCACCTGGAGGGTCTGTCTGGCCCTGCTCCAGGTGTGGTGGCACCTCTGAACAAAGGCGTGAACGGAGGGGACCACGACCTCAGATTCCATACTGGGAAAAATTGGTGGCTGGTAACCTAAACTACACTGAAACACAATGAGGCCCGTAGCTGACACCGGTAATGAGTTATGTGCGTACTCAACCCATGTGAGCTGCTGACTCCAGGAGACGGGATTCTGAAAAACCAAACATCGCAATGTGCGTTCAAGATCCTGATTGGCTCTCTCGGTCTGACCGTTACTCTGGGGATGAAACCCAGACAAAAGACTAACAGTGGCCCCCAATATACGACAAAACTTTTTCAAAAATTTTGAAACAAACTGAGGCCCCCTGTCAGAAACCACGTCCGTCGGGAGGCCATGAATGCGAAAGACGTGATTAATGACCACAACCGCTGTCTCTCTGGCTGAAGGTAATTTGGGCAGAGGGATGAAATGAGCAGCCTTCGAGAACCGGTCCACCACGGTTAAAACCACTGTGTTGGCGTTAGAGGATGGAAGACTAGTAACAAAATCTAGCGAAAAGTGAGACCAGGGTCTCGAAGGCATTGACAGCGGCTGAAGAAGCCCAGCAGGAGGGTGATTGGAAGTCTTAGAAACTGCACAAACAGAACAAGCCAAGACAAAATCACGCACAACACGAGCCATAGCTGGCCACCAGAATCGTTATTTTATAACAAATAATGTGCGACTCACCCCTGGATGACATGCTACTTGGGAGGAATGTCCCCACCGGATAATGTCAGACCGAAGTTCCTATAATAATCGACCCAGTGGGCATCCGATCGGGGGCGTAACCCCTTCAAAGGCTGCACGAACCCTCGACTCGATCTCCCATGTAATGCTGGAAACAAACATCTTCTGTGGTACAATGGGTTTGAGTGACGATGCGCGCTCCAAAAAAATCAAAGAGACGGGATAATGCGTCAGGTTTGATGTTTTTAGAATCTGGTCGATAGGAGATGGTAAAATTAAATCGCCCGAAAAATAATGTCCACCGAGCCTGCCTAGAGTTGAATCTTTTGGCGGATTTGATGTACTCAAGATTTTTGTGATCAGTCCAAACAATAAAAGGGACCCCCAACCCTTCTAACCAATGACGCCACTCCTCCAAAACAAGCTTGACTGCCAACAACTCACGATTACCAATGTCGTAACTTCTTTCCACCGGTGATAATCGATGGGAATAAAACGCGCACGGGTGGATCTTGTCATCCGAGGAGGAGCGCTGGGACAGGATAGCTCCAACCCTGACCTCTGATGCGTCGACCTCAACCACAAACTGCCGGGAGGGATCAGGGGCTATAAGGATGGGGGCTGAAACTAAGCAACCTTTCAGTTTAGAGAACGCAGCTTCGGCTGCGCTCGACCACCTGAACGGTGTTTTGGAGGAGGTCAAATCGGTCAGAGGTGCGGCGAGCTGGCTGAAATTGCAAATAAATCGCCGATAGAAATTGGAAAAACCCAGAAACCTCTGCAGAGCCTTACGGGAATCCGGGGTTAGCCAATTTACCACAGCCTGAATCTTCTCTGAGGGAACACTTCAATCCTCTGCTTCAGAAATGGGAAACAACCACAAAAGTAAACTTAAATCTTTTATTCTTTTTTGCTCATCAAAATCAACAATAAATGAAGCATAAGTCTTCAGGAGAAGGAATAACCAAAACAACAAACAAAACAGAACTAGCTTAGGAGGAGTACTAAATAACCTATGGGGTAAAAGAAAATAAATAAACAACAAAGGCTTTCCTCAACTCCCTTACTATTAATAAACAGTCAAACAGTATAAAATAAAAATGGCACCCTCTCCCTACAGCTTCCTGAAACAAATCAAAAGTCAAAGAAACCACACAATTACCTCTTAAATACCGAACAAAGAGTGCGCATATATATATATCATTCAATGAAGCAAACACACTGCTAATAAGTTCTACAACACCAGGCCCACAACAAGTTTCTTCAAATTACACAGAAGCAAAATTGTACTCACTAGCTCAATAAACTTCTCACAATTCACAACAGGTAAATACCCACAAAGTATGCAACAAACACACAAGTCTGGAGCAGGGGAGAAGTGAACCTCTCCTTGGGTTGGGGCACACTGCTCTTTTGTAGCAGCGCATCACTGCAGCACGCTTGCAATGATGAGCACCACCTGGGCCTAATCAGCTCTACCTAACAGGCAGAGGGAAACATAGGAAGAGTGAAAAAGAACACACAAGCACACAACATAACCACTCCCAATGGACAGTAAACAAACATTAACAAAAATAAATTAAATATATAATAAATACATCCAAGGGATGTAACAGTCATCTAAGGTCTTCGGCAGATCCATCGCGTAAATCTCATCCTTTATATAATCCGCTAGTCCATGAAAAAACATATCACACTGTGCTTCAACATTCCATTTACACTCAGCTGCTAAAGTACGGAAATCAATGGAGAATTCAGCAACACACAGATTGTTTTGTCTAAGTTCAGCGAGTCTCCGAGCCGCCTCTCTGCCAGAGACTGCTCGGTCAAAAACAGTTTTTAGTTCATCAGAGAAAGACTTAAAAGAAGCGCAGCAGGGAAGTTTTCGCTCCCAGACAGTAGTATCCCATAGTGCCGCCTTTTGAGACAGTAGATTGATAACGAACGCCACCTTACTCTCCTCGGTGGTAAATGATGAGGGCTGTATTGTAATATAAAGTGAACATTTTGCTAAAAATGATCGACATAACTGAGATTCACCCGAATAACATGCTGGTGGTGGGAGTCGCGGTTCAGTGGTTCGAGGACTCTCCACTGGAGCAAGACTTACGAGTGGCATGGTGGGTGGAGTTTGTAAAACAGTCGCGGAACTTAGCCCAGAACTTAGTCTTTGTACCTGAGCGGTGAGCTTGGACACTTGTGTGACTAAAGTCTGAATGGCGGGAATGGCCTTGCTTGTCCTGTTAGTCTAGACGAGCAGAGCTGTGTGATAAAAGGTCCTGGATCTCCGAAACACTTGCTGGGTCCATAATGTCAGTTTGTTCTGTCACAAAATGTGAAAGAGATACAATTGCAAGTGAATACAAGCTGGTTTATTAAACAGGGATCACAGAGAAAACAGCTGGGATTGAGTTCGCTAATATTAGAGAGGGTAAAGTAGATCAATGGTTAGTCTCTCATAGGTATCAACAACGCTCAACAGCGGTAATAATGTTCTTGAGTGTAACAGATCCAGGGTGAATCTCTGATAGGTATCGACAATGCTCAAAAGCGGTTATAATGTTCTTCAGTGCAGCAGATCAAAGGTGAAATTCTCATGGGTATCAACCGTGCTAAAACAGCAGTAATAATGTTCTTCAGTGCAACAGATCAAAGGTGAATCCCTCATAGATATCAACAACGCACAACGGCGGTAATAATGTTCCTCAGTGCAGCAGATCGAAGGTGAATCTCTCATGGGTATCAACAGCGCTAAACAGTGGTAACAGTACAGGAAGTAGCCGTAAGAAGTGCAGACAAGTCCAAAAGCAAAAGCCTCTACAGCCACTCACCACCAGTGAATTAAACGAGGAGAGCCTAGCAGGAACAGACACAGACATGAACAAACAACTAACTGACAACATGAGATACGAACATTGAACAGATATAGGCGCAGTAATGCGCTGCACCTGTGGTTTGTAGATTAACAGCTGAGCGGTGCTGAGCAACAGCAGAGCATGTGACCACCCAGCTGACGACATGTAAACACATACAGCCACGCGGTGAAGAGATACCCAAACAAACACACCCACACACCCACGCACACACACACAAGAGGAACAGACAGATCCACAACCGTGACACCCACCAATCAGTGGGAATTCAAAGTATCGCGGGAACAGCAGACAGCTGCGTATATATTTGAATCCCTCTCGCGATATTTTATCACTTCAGGCAAACTCCTACTGATTCGTTGATTCAAACAAGTTGTGAATCAAGTAGCTTCTAAAGATCCGAATCAAACTGCAGTACTTTTGGGACATTTGGAATTGCTTCGTCTCGTCACCATGTAGCAAATGTGAGTAAATCGTTGTTAGTAAATGGAGGCCACTGTCACGATTAGAAATTGTGCATTAACTAAATTATATTTATTTTATTTTCCATTCGTTTTAGCGTAACGTTAACGTTATAGTTCATGCCCGAATCTAAATGTCCAGCACCGAATATTTACCAATGTTGACTGTCGTTTACTTTTTTTGCACATCTTAGAGATGTTGCCAAAGTTCTTCTGGATTTAGTTTGTCTCAGTTTCTTCATTTCATTCCAGACAGACTGGATGATGATCAGATTCAGAACGCAAAAGTCTTCACAGCAACATGGACACCTCTGAATGGCGTTAAATGTGTCACATACTGTATTTATAAAGTATAATTCACCCAAAAATATAATTTCTGTCATCATGTAATGATGTATTCGCGGCTGCGAAATCACACGTAAGCTGACCGCAAGCTGTTTGTTTATGTTACTACCGAGAGAATGCGCGCGTGGCAGCCAATGATGCCTACTTTAGTGAACATAACCTGCATAGGCTGTAACAGGTAATGAAGTTGTAAATAACGTTTAGTTTGTTGCACAGAGCAATCGTTTGAGAGCCGCGAGGGAAGTATGATTTGCATGTGTGTGTTTTTTTTCTCACAGTGACGGCAGCCATGAGCCACACTCCGGGCGCACGAAACCGGGCGCACATCATTTAAATGATCATATCGCATTTTAGAGTTATGATTACGACAAGCATTTGATATGTTTTTTCTTTCATAGCGAACACAAAATGTTGTGCGTGAAAATAAATGTTTACTGGATCAGCATAACTACTCTAGCCTATATAATGTTGAATAAAATGCAAGAGGGAATCTGATAATGACAAAGGTCTCATTTTACCAGTGAAAAAAAATGGTTTAATAATGTTGTCAATGACAAATGACAAGCATATGTCTCAAACATAATAATTTAACGTTAAAATTATGAATAGAGGCAACGCAGTGGCGCAGTAGGTAGTGCTGTTGCCTCACAGCAAGAACGTCGCTGGGTCGCAGGTTCGAACCTCGGCTGGGCTGGGTCAGTTGGCGTTTCTGTGTGGAGTTTGCATGTTCTCCCTGCGTTCGCGTGGGTTTCCCCCGGGTGCTCCGGTTTCCCCCACAGTCCAAAGAAATGCAGTACAGGTGAATTGGGTAAGCTAAATTGTCCGTAGTGTATGAGTGTGAGTGTGTGTGTGGAAATTCCCAGAGATGGGTTGCGGCTGGAAGGGCATCCGCTGCGTAAAATCGTGCTGGATAAGTTGGTGGTTCATGCCACTGTGGCGACACCGCAAGGGACAAAGCCGACAAGAAAATGAATGAATGAATTATGAATAGTTGTATTCTGATCTAAATCACTTTACTGTGAATTAACAACCAGGACATATTTAAAGTCTGTTAAAGTCCACCATCGCAAGTCAATACAATGTTTAGCATTTTAACCAACAGTAGAACTACACATAAGCCTAGTATTGTTAGTGTTGTTTCACCATTTTTGTGAAATAACAATAATAATAGCAGTGGTGTTAGGTAACTAATTACAAATACTCAAATTACTGTAATTGAGTAGTTTTTCTCAGGAATTGTAATTTACTAAGTAGTTTTAAAAATGTGTACTTTTACTTTCCCTTGAGTACATTTTACTGCAGTATCTGTACTTTTACTCCACTACTTTCTTTCAACTTGCGGTAACTACTTTATTTTTCTTATCTATGTGGATTAGAAAAATCAGTCCTGAGATTCCTGTCCAATCAAATTGCATCATAATGAACTACCTCAAGACATGTGCCCTTTGTAATTGCAGCAAACTGTTTGGAAGTATTAAAAGTGTCCATGAAGATGTTCAAAATCTTTACGCGCATTGACCCAGAGACTGTTTAGATGCATGTCACTGATGAGAAGATGACGGATGTTTACTGTATGATGACTGAAATGGTCTTAAACACCCAGCAGGCAGAGGACGTCAACATGACGTCTGATTGACGTTGAACCCTAACGTCATGGGGACTTTGCATTTTGTTTGGAAATGAAAATCGGGTTGACGTCAGAACTCAATGTCAGGCCAATGTCAATGTCCAACCAAAAACCAACCAAATATCAACGCCTAATCATGTTACAGCTTGTCATTGTGTGAACGTTACCCCTATGACATCTATCAGACGTTGGATTTTGGTTGCCATACCTGATGAATAAATGTCAGTATTTGACGTCATATATGACGTTGGTTTAAGATGTTGGCTCGACGCTGGATTTTAGTCACTTTCTAACAACCTAAAATCAACCAAAAAATCTACGTCATTTGACGTCATTATTGGACATCAAAATAAGATTGTCCTTAGCTGCTGGCTTGACAATTGATTTTGATCACCTGACATTACAACCTAATTTTATCATTACTAACCTAATATTAATGTCTCATGATGTTGTGTGCCTGCTGGGCAATAACTAAATGCACTACAGAATGTTACATTTACACACACATGCACAAATCACATGTAAACATATCAGCTTTTTGCAGCGTAATACTCACTACTCACTACTCTTGAGTACTTTTAAAAGGGCTACTTTTTACTCATACTTTGAGTAATATTTACAACAGATACTTTTACTCTACTTGCACAACATTTTTAGGCAAGTAATGGTACTTTTACTTGAGTATGATTTTTCAGTACTCTTTCCACCACTGAAGAATAGGCTACTTATATTAACCTTTATTTTACATCTACAGAATCGTGAGAAAATCGTGATCTTGATTTTAAGCCAAAAAAAAAATTGTGATTCTCATTTTAGCGAGAATCATGCAGCCCTACTAGTAGCCTAAGACTTTTGCACAGTAGCCTACTGTATATTTAAACTTTTTCCCTCTGCGCTTTAATTATTATCACTATAAATTAGCACGATCTCCCATATGATTTGATGATAGTAGTTTTGTTTGATAGTAGTGTATAGTATCCATATGGTATCTGTAAATGTTTAGTGTGTGAAATTGTTAGACAACCAACACACGCATATTAAACAGCAGAAGGAACATGTCTATAGCTTACTAAAAGCCTTTATGTTTATTATAAAATGCAGAGCAGCAAGACCCATGGGATTCCATCAGCCACTCAGAATCAGAGTCCTCAGTGGAAGTTAAGAAGAAGAAGAGCAGAAAAAAAGAGGAAGCCAAGCAAGAGATGCCAGAAAAGGGGGGAAGGAAATAATCTATTTTGTTGTTTAGGTATAGGCAGGGCAGCACGATGGCGCAGTGGGTAGCACAATCACCTCATAGCAAGAAGGTCACTGGTTTGAGCCTCGGCTGGGTCAGTTGGCATTTCTGTGTGGAGTTTGCATTTTCTCCCCATGTTTAATAAAGGCACTAAGTTGAAAAAAAAATGAATGAATGAGTATAGGAAATGATAGATGAGACAATGTTTGATTAAGTGTTTTAAAATGCTTATTGCCTATTTAGTCAAATAAAGGTTACGAAGTAAAGAAATATATTGTGTGTTTGTATATTTATTTCACCACCTTCAAAAGTTATCCTGTAAACTACAGGGAAAAAGGAGGGAAAAAATTCTGTGTTTACCCTTTAACTACAGGGAACAAGGGGGGAACAAGGTGGGAGCAATGCTTCACTTTAATTTACATCCCGCAAATGCTGTATTTACTCTGTAACTACAGGGAACAAAGGGGGAACAATACTTCACTTTAATTTACAACCCGCAAATGCTGTATTTACCCCGTAACTACAGGGAACAAGGGGGGAACAAGAAGGGAACAATGCTTCACTTTAATTTACAACCCGCAAATGCTGTATTTACCCTTTACTACAGGGAACAAGGGGGGAACAAGGTGGGAACAATGCTTCACTTTAATTTACAACCCGCAAATGCTGTATTTACCCAGTAACTACAGGGAACAAGGGGGTAACAATCCGCATTGAACCCTGACGGTAGGTCTATATCATGCAAAGCTGTTTGTTAAAAGTGATGTTGAGATATTGCTGGCGGTGGTGAGATCGATGAGTAAACATTCATAAGGTAAGAAGTGTATGGAAACATATTTTTATATTGAATTGCAGATTTGCAATGTCAGTAACTTTTGTGCTAAACAAGTAACGTTATAGATGATAATACAGTCACTTTCTGCACAGACCATGCTCTAAATACTAGGCTTATGCTAGTTTTGTTGAATAAAAAAGCAAACAATGTAAACGAAATATGACAACAAGATGCTGGTGCCAGAAACTTGTATTATTGTCGGCTATAAGAAGTAACGGCTAGTTTTTGAAGTAACTTAATGGTGCATGATAACATAACAGTGCCTGCACCTCAATGTGCATACTGTCCACCCTAAAATATTGAATATTATAAATGTTATAAACCACTTAGAACAGAAAAGTGGATATGCACATTGAGACGCAGGGATATCGATGGTTCACACGAGTCGTTCATAACCAGGATTTATTCACAAACAAATCGCTCTCTCTGTTAGAATGAGAAGTGAAAGCAGGAGAGGGTTGTGTTTCAGTATACGGATTAGATCAAATTTAACAGGGAGGGAGGATAATACATTTCCATGAACTCAAACATACCCTCTTTGATGGCAATGCCTGTGTGGTCACTGATCCATCAATGTAGAAAAGTGATATCAAATTAAATTATTTTCATAATTTAAAAAAATATATTTGCATACTGACCACCGGGAAAACTCACAATCATAAATATGTGTATATATCTCTGGCTCTGGATGGCCAGTCCTCCACTGCACCTTGGTCGTGGCTCTATTGACTCATTCCTTCCAATAGACAATGATAGCGTCAACAGCCATCTTGATGCCTTTTCTGCCATATCAGTGATAAGCAATGATGGCTCTTCTGTTTTGCAGTCCCTTCACTCTCAGCATCTTAAGTGCCTGATGAGAGACTGGCCAATAAAATCTCTGCATCAGCATCCTCATACAGTACTTGGACCTCTTTTTCTCGAAAGCCTCCTTCATCCAGTCTTCCTGATGAACAATCAACGGGGAACAGAACAACTTGCTTTGTTGTTTCTGACACCAGGACCATGTCTGGCCTGAGAGAGGCCACTGCAATCCTCTCTGAGATTTTGAGCTGCCTCTCTATGTCGACCTTCAGCTGCCAGTCCTGAGCTGTTGCCAGCAGCCACCCTGCTTGACCCATGCGCTGCTGTGGCTTCTCCCCAGCCTTGACAAAGGTGATGGACTGCCTTGTTGTTTGTTAATGTTTATTGGAGGAGATCTCTGTCCTGATGGCCTCTGCGATAACCTGCAGCACTTGATCATGGTGCCCTTGGGCAGCAGCTCAAGATGTGCTTCAGCGATCCTCCTCTCTGGCAGAGAGTGCACAGTGGGGTCTCAGCCAGGCCTATGCAGAAAAGGTTGGAAGGGCCTGGGAGGACATCACACACCAACTGATTAAGGAACTTAATCTGGTGTGAATCAGATCTACATAGCTCTGTCCACAAAATCTGTCAGCTGCCTTGTCTCATTGGGTCCACGTCCCCTGCTGCTGCATCCCTACTGTCCTACTGCAGTTGGTTTATTAGGATCTATATACAGCCCAGGACTGATGTTTTAGTAAGATCATCTATAAATGCTCTGAATTGCCTTCACATGCTTCAGCATGGATGAAGACTCCTATATGTTCAATAAGTCCTGGACCCTTTGGGAATTGCCCCTTGTTCACAGAGGTGTCGATGTAGGTATTCCTCAGGAGGAACTCCGTTATGCACCAGGCAACGATACTAAAAAATATCTTGAGTTGAATTGACTGAAGAGGTCAATTCTGGCAGATTTATCAAGGCCCTACATGGCCCTTCGTTGCACTGTCACTTCAGATGGCAACGAGGTACTTGTTAACATCATCATCTGTCTGAAAATATTCTTTTATTCCAGCCAAACTAAATGAAATAATACTATATGCAGAAGAAACGAATATAATGGTAAATTCGGTGAACATTTTTGCTCTATTAAAGAGCACATAAATGTTCATTGATAATTAAATTCACAAGCAGAAAAGGCAAGGCATTTACCCCAAACTTCACATTATCTATAGTGCCGTTACTGTTTATCTCAAATTAAATTGTTACAAATAAAAATGTAAATGTTTTATATCATACAATGCATATTTGTATCTACAGTATTCCATTGAATTATATCTCGTGTTCCAGAGTTTAGAAGCTACTTCATTTTCATTTGCAGGAAATTTGTCTTGGACTCAAACTGCATTTGTCATGAACTTAATCCAAATATAACAATAGACAAAACATCACAATATTATTAACAAAACCAGCAAAAGTGACATTTAAAAGTACCATTAAGGTCATTTACAATTTAAAATGGCAGAGGTATTAATTACTTCTTGAACTGTACAGAAGATAAAATTGTTTATTTGGCCATTAATACAAATGTCACTTAGTAAAATGCATGAATGTTTAAAATCTCAGAATGAAGGATGTTATTAGTACTACATAGCAAATACTAAGCCTTTTTAAAAACAAAGACCACAATGAAAATGGACATCTGTGGAAAATTAAAGATGGAAAATGGAAGTCTGTAATATGCTATAATTAACAAACAAGTTTCAGTGTCTTGCTATCTGCATCTCCTGATTTATTAATTTCAATTCCTGATGTTTCTTTTCTCTGACTCACTTCATAATGTTTTGCTTTTCTTCGTTAAGATCCCCCAGAGAAGTTACGGTTGACATGTCCGGATTGTCCTCTGCTGTTGCCGGTAGATGGGGTTGAAGCTGCCTCCGCAGCCAGAACTGCCCTTCTCAAATACAACACACAGAGCACACTTCCAACCAGCCTGACAGTGCACACCATCACCAGAGCCTCACAGCAGGTTACAAGACAGCAATTTTTAATTTCGGTCACACTTTATTTTGATGGTCTGTTTGTTGAATTTAAGTTACATTGCAACTAATTCTCATTAGATTATAAGTAGACTGTCAGAGGTTGGGGTTACGGTTGAGGTTAGTGTAAGTTGACATGTACTTGCAAAGTTTCTTATAGTCAGTTAAATGTCTGTTGGAGGAGCAAATCAACAGATATTAAGCAGACAGTCTACTAATACAAAATGGACCATCAAAATAAACCTTCATTTCAACCTTCAACCTTCATACCTTCATTTCTACACTTCAGGTTTGCAACTGTATGTGGTAATACTGATAATAAACTATTGAAATGTTATAGTTCACAGAGAAAAATATTATTTATGAATCTTACAACAGTTCCTATTTCTGTTAACAAATGAAAAACCACTAATAATAATAATAATTGCTTCAGTATTTCTTTCGATTCACAGCTTTCAGCCTTACTCTGCTTTAAACTACCATAATAATAAGTGTTGAATACTTTACTCGTCCATCAACATAATTTCTGCAGACGTCCTGGAGGATGACCACAACTCCAATGACTGCACACTTTAGTGGCCAAAACCACTAGAAAAGGCCAAAAAGTCCCTACACCCGCGAGACCTGGGAATTAGGGCAAGAGGAAAGGAGATGGAACAAAAGAGGAGAGACAGAAGTGACAGAGAGGGGAAAAAAAATTGGGGTTCGGTTCTCCAGACATGTTGCCACTCAGTCCTCAACCAGCTGAGAAATCCGACGACGTGCTGGAGGCCCTGTGAAGGAATCTACCCACCTTCCATTTCTGGTGTCCGGCGGTGGTTCGTCCGGCTCGCGGCACTTCTTGTCTCTTGCTCCGCTCCTGCTTTGGTGAATGGCAGCAAGCTTTGGCATCCTGGCAGACAGCAGTGACTCTCCCGGTCTTTCTGGGATGTTTCCTCACAGCTTTTTCCCACAGGGTGGTGAGCCCCGCGTCCCCTGCTCCTCCCTATGCTAGGAGCTGGCAGCAGGCAGCCTTGCCAGCCACTGGCTGCCCCGGCACTCCGAGGCAAACGAAAGGGTTTCTCCCCCACTCGGGTTAACTCCCAAACACTCGCCCTTCCTCAAAGAGGCAAAGGCACCTGGACAACGTATCCCTCCTTCTCCTGGATTTCGGCACCACTGTTACAAAGTTACTGGCCAGCTGGCCATCGGGAAGAAGGAGGCGAAAAACCAACAAACTTTTAAATAATTTTTCATGAGAAAATAAAACAAAACAGATGGCAGCTCATCACGGAGACTGCCGTCAAACTGAAAGCAAAAGTAAAACAAAATGTCTAGGCCTGTGCTGCGTCCCAATCCGCATACTATCCGTCCTAAATAGTATGTGAAAATAGAATTAGTATGTCCCAAATCATAGTATGTTGAAAAGAGTATGCCAAAAATTCCAGGATGGTTTACTATTTCTGGTCAAAATTTTAAGTGTAGAAGCGTCCATACTCTAACCGCTGATATTGCCCACAGTACATTGCGCATTGGACTTGAATTTGATTAGAACTACAAAACGCGGGTGAAAAGTGTAAACAATTTACAAACACGATGGATGCGCGAGACCAACCGTCAAGCAGAGAGGCTTCAGTAATGACTGTTAGTTAATATCTAACTGTTACGGCCCAAAACTGTCTCACATGACAACATCAAAGTTTGAGCCGAAACATAATGGACACAGACGCTTGAATTAATTAATTGACATCTTGTCAATAATTTTTAATTCCCCAAATCAAAGGTTTCAAAAGATACAACAGAATATAAACAAAATCATGTAAACAGGTAGGGTAGCTAAGAAAAACAGGTCCCTGACTACAACTGCATTAAAAATGGGCATCTCTTACCTATTCCTCCCGAGGAAAGAAATATAAACAGGTGAGTCTTCCGGGCCACTGCTTTCCTTTACTAAACTAAATAAATACAAAATGTGCCTATGAAAAATAATCCACTACCTGCTACGAAAACAAACAAAGTATCAAAATAAACCAACTAGAGAACACATTGAAAAAGCTAACGGATTAAGAATATAACTAGAAACAAAACACTAAAGAGAGCGGCATGTAGACCGATCCTGGCCTGCAGAACGCCAACAGCCAGACCGCCCGAGCGCAGGCCACCACCAAGCACAGTGAGCGAGAGAGAGCGAGAGAATGAGCCGCCATTGCCGGCAGCCTTAAATACAGGAAATCCCGGTGACGTCACCAGTGTCAACCAATCCTGGAAGAACCATTTGGAAAACTCCACCTACAACTCAAGCAGGCAGAAACATACAGCCGCAACAAATAAATAGAATAAAATAACACAGAACCACGTAACACTAACCCACTGGAGAATATTTAAATGGTGTTGTCTGTGTTATATTTAATCTGCAACAACAATACTGAATTTATATAAAGATGTGTTTGGACATTACCGTCTGAATGCAGAATTATCCAAAGACCTGAGGAGATTTCTCTGCATGAAAGACTCTTGAATGGGAGATTATCCTGCTGCTGCTTCTCCAATAAGGTAGGAAATTAAATACGATAGAAATGTGGATGATTGACAGGGCTCTTAACTAAGCAACACAACGATCTGTTTATGAGGAAGTAGTATGTCCCAAAGCTTGCATACTCTTCTGTTACACACTCAAAAGTATATATTTTTCCTTCACAAAAAAAGTATATACTTTTAGGGCGTAGTATAAGTATGCGAATTGGGACGCAGCACTGGTCTTCTCTTGTCTTCCACTGCTGTCTCTCCCTCTTTTATAGTCAAGAGCTCCTCCATAGGACTCCAAGGCCAGTGTGCGGCACAGGTGCTTCTCATTCTCACTCAAGCTCCAGCCTCATTCCGTTCCCAAAGCTCTCAGGCCTGCCCACTCGCCACAATGAAGCCGCAGTCACACTAGAGTTTGAGCTTGCGAAATTCTGTCGCACGGCGCTGCGAAAAGGGGCAGGATTAAACAAGATGATTAGACATTAAAAAAAGCGAGCGATTGCTCCATGTTTTAAATTTCTGCAAAAAATCACTGCAAGAAACAAGCTACTATACATGACAGTCACAAAGATTTTTAAAAGTGACTGCATTGTGGACAACAAAAAATGAACCCATAGCATCTTTAAAAAAAATGCTGCATGTATGTGATGACAGTATTTCTTTAACGCTCTGCACTGATCATTGCCTTCACCAGAATAATTGAATCTTCTCATATTTGATTTCTTAGAGCACTCCCTTTCCTGCTAGTTTTGTGGAGTTCATTGTTCAGGAGTGTTCAGAGGTTCAGTGTGAGCCAGCACTCAAAGGAAAAGAGGTGAGATTCCTCCTAAAAGAAAATTTGCCACTGTTAATTCCTTCTGTTTTGTTTTTCCTTTATGGATGTTTCAATTTATAAATGTTCTCTACTTTATCAAACTGTCTGATTTCATGTTAACATTAGTATTTATACTGTATTTGCTTTCATTTTAGCCTGTTGGATTCTGTGTTGGAACGGTTTTTGGCACTGGCCATGGATTACAAGATGTGAAGGTGTCCTGTGAAATATTTCGCCCACAGGTACCCCAAATATCTATATTTGTTTGCCAGGCTTTTTCTCCAGGTAACATGAAAAATTTACAACTTTAAAAGCCGCTTACAGTTAACTCAATGTTATGAAAGAAACTGAGCCAATCCCAGTAGAGTATTTATTTTATTTAGAGAAGTTTAAAGACTAAAATACACCCTCTCTTTAGTTTCTTGCCTTGTCATTGTCAAAAAATGTGTCACAAGACAGATGATGCAAGTGCATTGATTTATTAAAGAAAAAAGGGTAATCCACCTTTAGTTTTTCTAGTCTGTAGTAAATGTTTCTAATTTGTACAGCTACCCCTTCCCCTTCCCCTTGGTCCTTAAAACCGAGTGTGAAGGCAAGGCAAGTTTATTTATATAGCACATTTCATACACAGTGAAATGTGTATAAACATAAGCACATTATGTTTATACACATAAACATAATGTCTGATTTCTTAAGTTGTGGTTTAGCTTGTCTGACGTTGACACAACTTGGCTGATTGGATGAGCTGATTGCTTTTCTGATATTATTGACCTTATCAGTAAAGAAATAAGCGAACTCATTACATTTACTTTCCGAGATTAGTTCACTGGGAATCCTACTGTGGGGGATTTGTGAGTCTCTCTACCATTGCAAAGAGTGTACGCGCATTATTTAAGTTGCTGTTTATAAGGGTTGAAAAGAAAGTCTGCCTAGCGATTTTTAGTTCCACATTAAAAGCATGAAGACTGTCTTTATAGAAATTATAGTGGACTACTAGTTTCGTCTTCCTCCACATACGCTCAGCTTTTCTGCACTGTCTTTTCATCATTTGAACTGCTGTTGATTTTCTCCAAGGCCCGTTTTTCATCCCTGTTTTCTTCCTGACTAACAGGAGCAATGTCATCTATGACATTCTTAACTTTAGAGTTAAACAAATCAAGGAGAGAGTCAACAGAGTCTGCAGATATACTTGGTGCTAGCGAAATGGCCTTCATAAACTGCTCACTAGTGTTCTCATTTATGTATCTCTTTCTGACAGAGACAGATCTGTCTTTAATGGCTGGAGTGATCAATATATCAAAGAAAATACAGAAATTATCAGATAGTGCAACATCCTTAACAACAGTGGATGAAATGTGTAGACCTTTAGTTATAAGTAGATCAAGAGTGTGTCCACGATTGTGTGTGGGTCCTTGAACATGCTGAGTCAGATCAAAAGTGTTAAAAACAGTCATGAGTTCTATTACAGCATTGATTTCTGGATTATCAATGTGAATATTAAAATCCCCAGCAATAGTAAAATAGTCAAACTCAAAGGTTACTATTGATAACAACTCCGTAAAATCATCAATAAAAGTTTTAAAAGTTTAAAATATTTTGGAGGTCTGTAGATAATGATTAGTAAAATGCATGGAGCACCCTTTAGTGCTATACTCAGATATTCAAAGGACAAATAGTCACCAATGCAGCGATGTCTCCACCTCTCCTATTAACTCTGCAAACACTCAAATAATCAAAGTTTAAAGGAGCTTTTTCATTCAGAACTGCTGCGCTACAACTGTCATCTAGCCAAGTTTCATTTAGAAGCATAAAATCAAGGCAATTTGTGCTGATAAAATCACTGACTAAAAGTGACTTATTGTTAAGTGATCGGATGTTTAAAAGTGCTAATTTAACAGTTTTAGTTGTTTTCCCTACACCAGTCTCAGATTTACATTTATTAGACACCAGATTTGAATGATTTGCTATACGGCCTGAAGAAGTCTTCAGTTTTCTGTCACATAATACAGCACATATCTGCGAAGAGAAAGCTACAGGCACACTGGGTTCCTGCTTGTTCTGTAAACATTTGATAAAAATGCTGTTATATAAGCAGGCACCCGACACACATCACTGTGAGCTGTTGTGTTCATCAGCTGAAGATGGGTCGTTGTTTAAACCCTGGCGGTGCGGTAAAAGTCGGAGGGCTCTTCCAGGTGGGCTCAGAGGCGGTTGTGGAGCAGGCTGCTTTTTTGGGATTGATAACTGGGGGCTTGCAGCAATGGAGTGTGAGAGTTTAGTTCCAGCAAACACCAGTTCCTCCATCTTTTTTGAAAAATTCAAGAGAGGCGAGCATGGTGACAGTGAGAATGTGTCTGGTGACAGAGGCTGTGGGTCTGGGGTTTCTGGCTGTTGAGGTATGTTGACCTTGCTGTTTTTCTGAAGATCATCCATGAGCGCTGAGATTTGGTGCTGTTCTGGTACGTCAGAGTCTCTCTGTGTGCAGGGCTCAGACAGCAGTTTGTCCGTTATCAGTGGTTGTTGTGTCTGTGTGGTGTTATCGCTGTCCTTGTGGGATGCGTCAGCCACAAGTCCACTCAGAAAAGTCCTGTGATCATCCGGACATTTGCTAGGTGTGTGTGTGCCATTTGGGTTGAGTTCAGTGGCACACACAGCCGATGGATGATGGAGGGAAAAATAGATATTGTCCTTCAGCACTTTTGCACCAAGTTTGTTTGGGTGATGACCGTCTGATGTAAACAGTTGTCTTTGGTTCCAGAAGAGATTGAAGTTGTCAATAAAATTCAGTCCTTTCCTGTTGCATGTTTTCTGCAGCCATACATTTAGGCCAAAAAGCCGTGAAAACCTATTTGTCCCTCTTGCAGGGAGTGGTCCACTGATGAATGACTGAATCTTCAATCTTTCAACTCTTTACAAAAGCTCACAGAAATCTTTCTTGAGCAGTTCTGACTGTTCCTTCTGAACATCATTCTTCCCCACATGGATGATAATTCGTTTTGCATTCTCATGTTTCCTTAATATGTTCTCAAGTTCTTTGTTTATATCAGAGACTGTTGCATGAGGAAAGCAGTATGTCATTGTTGCTCTGCTTCTAAAATTTTTGATTATTGAATCTCCAACAATCAATGTTCTTATCTTGGCTGCAATCGGAGCAGAATGCCGCTGTCTAGTTGGCCTTGAGCCTCTGTTCTGTGTAGAATTAGCTGCTGAGTCATGTGGTCTCTGTCTGACTGCATTTGGGGATTCTTTACCCATATTACTGAGAACCTCATATCTGTTCTGAAGCTGTATTTGAGTCCGAGCTGTATTTGAGGTAGAGCACGCTAATGCAGCAGCGTATGATCTTTGTGATCTGACCCCGCGAGGACCCTTTGGTCTCGCACCTTGTTTTTGCCATTTGTTATCACGCTTATTTTCAACAGTTTTATTCTGTTTTTCTGAGCTCAAAACAGTAGCTGGAGTAGATTTATGGGACTTACCGGCTGTATGCTGTGAGGGTCCACAATAAAGCGGTCCTGTGTGTTCAGACAGTTCTGGTCGGATCGCAAGTAACTTTGTTTCAAGGACTGCAATCTTTTGTAGAAGTTTGT
This sequence comes from Danio kyathit, assembly GCA_903798195.1. Taxonomy (NCBI): domain Eukaryota; kingdom Metazoa; phylum Chordata; class Actinopteri; order Cypriniformes; family Danionidae; genus Danio; species Danio kyathit. The sequence goes on from LR812540.1 coordinate 39,955,392, forward strand.
GGCAGTTTGTGCAGCAGGGAGATTCTAAATCAATATGTTCCAGAGCCATTTTCACAGCCTTGTTTTCCCGTCTCAGGAATGTAAGCGGCTGGTAGCGGGAGGATTGTTTAGACGATAATTCCCCTCTTGTTGGTAAAGTTGTATTCCTGAAAGTTTGTAGATTCGATGTTGATCTTCAAATGTTTGACCACTGTGCTGATAGGCTCAAGTTAAAATTAGAGTATAAAATATAAAAGCAAGAGTGCAAGGAGCGGAGCGGTAGGCAGAAGCGTCCAAACAGTAGCAAAGCAGGAAGTAGTCGAAGGGGAAGAGATGCAAAATTTACCCCTAAGAAATGAAACAGCACTACAGCACCTGCACACGTCATCAGATGTCATTACAATCTCTTGCTTCATATGAGATCAGACGATCGAGACTGCTGTAGTTATTCCAGTGGTGTTATTTTTTGGTATTTATCTTCAGGAAATCACTGGAGGCATATATTATGTTATTATTACGATCTAATGTGGCAATAAGAGTGTAACTGTACTGTGCATTTACACAGTGGTCATATTCATCTATGTAAACACACCAAAAACAACATTAACATTATAGCAGACATTGTAAAAAGCTCATTTCCAGCCACTAGACTTTTCTGACAGGGTATTCCAGTTTCATCGAGTGACAGAATGTGGTGGGACTGCTATACAGGAGTTATCATTATGGATTATAGATAGCGAAATTTAGCGGTTTTTATTTTAGCGTTTTTTTTTTAAGCATGACGGTAAAACACAAACGCGGTTATGAATATATTAAAACATGTGCTTGTTTGTTGTAAAAAATTTAATAATGACAAAAAATACTAATTTGTGGATCTCCTTACGTCCGGGTGGAGCTATACTGCCATTGTGGCTGGTGTATTCTGGGAAATTTTCTTACCCCTTGGTTTCGAGTGTTGTCCTGAAAAATCTCAGTTCAAAGGGGTATCTACCCCTTCCCCTTAATAATACTTTAAATTTAACATTTGCTAAGTTCTGTTGCATTTAAACAGTTTTGACCAGCAGGTGTGCATAGGATCTCTGTTTAGAATGCTTCATAACTTTGGCATCGTTGTTTTGAAATGTAGAAAAAAATGAAAGGTTTCTCCACTGGGTGGCGAACTGTATAATGCCATAAAATCCTTGTAGATCCAGCAGGTTAATGAGAATGTCCTCGCTGCAGCCTGCAGCTTGATGATGTACTGGACCAGGTCCAATTCGTAGTGGACGTGGGAATGGGCGTTTGTTGGTAGAAACACCAATTATTTATATAAATTATTAAATTACATGATAAATTGTGTGTTAATAACCCACCCCAACCCTAAACCCAACCGTGACAGTTATAAACATCTATGCCTCACCCAACCATCACAGTAGCATGGGCATTACCTTAGCAATCATTACAATGTCCACTAGGTATTGTACCTGGTCCAGTACATCATCGTGATACAGACTGTGGTGAGAACATCTTGGGGATAACTCAGATCCTGTCCAGTAGTAACTCGCTGAACAAGTTTCATAGTTTTTTCCTCATCTTGGATAATTTTTACAAATTTGCAGACATTTTTTTGAGACATTTGTAAAGTGAATAGGAATAGTAGTTCATGGTTTCTTGTTTACTTCTTGCAGAGCCCACCATGCAACAAACAATAGATACATCTTAAAACTTATAAAAGAAACACATATTGTGCAGACATTTAATATTTGATGATATTGGATAAGCTAAGTGCATTTATAGGTTATACTTTAAATTTAAAGTTTGCAATATGTTTCGATAGCCTTGTGGTAGATTTTTTGGTTGGTATACAGTAATCATCACTATTAAACAATGAGTCTCTCTAACTTACAATTGTGTAAATTATTTGTATTTATATGCACATTGAATCTCCTTGAGCAATGACAAGTGTGCTATTAATAAAGTTAGATCAAACCCAGTGCTAAGTAGTTAACACAATGATAAAAAATAAACATTTTATTCCAAACGTATAACTGTTAATGGCAGATCCAGATAACCTATTATAACTGTGATGTACTAACTAATGAAATATATATAGGCAGCATGGTGGCTCAGTGGTTATCACTGTCGCCTCACAGCAAGAAGGTTGCTGGTCTGAGTCCTGGCTGGGCCAGTTGGTTTTTCTGTGTGGAATTTGCATGTTCTCCGTGTGTTTGCATGGGACTCCCAGTACTGGGGTTATAGCTGTAAGGGCATACACAGCATAAAATATATGCCAGAGTTGATAGCGGTTTATTCTGCTGTAGCGACCCCTGATAAATCAGCGACTAAGCTGAATAAAAATATATACGTATATAAACTATTCAATTGTAACTAACTATAAATAATTTTTTAAATAACTTTTTTTGTACATTTAGAATCAATTTTAAAATAAAAGTTTCATCATATGTTTATTTATGTAAAGGGCAAAGCCTTTTTTATTGTGATTATCTGGTGTATAAAGATATAAACATGTAGATCTATCTATATAAATGTATATCTAATGAATAAAAGTGCATATATAGTGTTTTAGTTTTGTATATGAGAGGTGGTGCAGTAGCCTATGTGGTATTTTTATCTCACAAAAAACTGTACTGCATCTTTAAGAAATTATATATTTACCAATAACTACTTTTTTACCACTTGCCAACAGGTTCATGTTGTCAGTCCGACACAGCTAGAGGAAAAGTCCACAACAGTTTCTAAAACCCCAACTCTTGATGTTCATGTTCCTCATTACCCTGAGCCCTCATTCCAAGATGGCGGTGCAGTAACACCTCAGTTTGCAGATCCCGTGTACCAGGCCATCCCTGGAGGACCTGGGTCACGTCCCACCTCCTCCAGTGAATCCAGCGAGTCTTCAGAGACCAGCTCATCTGAGGAAACCAACAGTTCTGTCCGCGCCGTCAAACCTCCGCTGAACTTTCGTTATGTGCTTCAGCGTCAGAAGAGACAAACCGTCTCAAGCACCACAGCTCCTCATACACCTGTGTTCCTAAGTGTCTTTCCCAGCATCCTGTCTCCATTCCGCTCCTGTCCCGGAGTCTCTCGCTACACCACTGTATGAGAGGATTTACCATTAAACAGAAAATCTACAAGACAAACCAATGAAAAGTTTCAGAAAAGACCTTCTAATGGTTTCCATTACAAATATAATTAAATTATGAGAAAACCATTAAATCTTCTGTGATAGTTTCATAATACAAACACCACCAAAAACAAATATTACGTTTTAACCATTATCAATCACCAATCATTATATTTTAACGGTTTCTACTAGTGTGAATTTTAAAGGGGAAAGTTCACCCAAAAATGAACATTTCCTCACACTCAAGTGGTTCTAAAACGTCTTTCTTTTATTTGAAGTTATCTCAAAAAAATATCTGAAATCTCAACACCCTCATTCACTAGTCCCTAAATTAGTTCCTTAGTGTAGTCCATTAGACAGAGTGAATGACCACAAATGAGGGAATTCAGACACTGATGAACACCTGCTGTTAACAAGCACGAACACTGAAGGAAAAAATGAAGCTGTGGTCACACTAGAGTTTGAGATTGCAAAATTCTGTAGTCTGGTGCTGCGAAAAGAGGCGGGATTAAACAAGATAATAAGACATTTAAAAAAGCGAGCGATTGCTCCATATTTTAAATTTCTGTCCAGAGAGGTCATGTTTTGAACCTCGATTGGTCTCACGCAGTTAAGTGATGCGATTTCACAGGTCAGAGTTCACCAAGCTTGAACTGCAATGCAGTGAACTGCGAAACTTGACGTATGAACTTGCATTTCCTTTCTGACGCATTCACGTGCGTATGAATGGAAGTCTATGGGGAGGAAAGTCCAGTGTGACCACAGCTTAAGAAATAAAACTATACAGCAACAACATTACACCAAACCAACTAAATTAAAACACAGGATTAAACCACTCCATTAAATAACAGCATTACCAGCTTCACTGATTACAGTTTGACTTCATTTCTGTCATATCTGAAATAACATCTGATGATTAACAGCAGGGCTTTACATTAACACCCGCCAAATGCGGGTAGATTTTAGCTGTGGCTGGTTAGACAGACTCTCCCACTAGCCACTTTGGCTGATTGAAAATAATTTTTTAAATTGTAGTTTTCTTAAAAGCAAGGTTCGACAATAAGGATGGCCCAATATGCGTGCAAATGCGATCTTAGAATCGAGAAGCAGCATGACTGACAAAAATAATAGTGTTCGCGTGAGCAAAAGAATACAGGTGAATACCGAAGTCTTTCAAACAGACTAGACAAAATGTTATGCTCATGCACCCACAGTCTTGCTGCTTTCAATAGCTCTAGAATGTCTTTTTGTAAGCAGCAATGGTTGCTTTCGCTTTAACCATTTTTAACAGATTATTAATAGGCCTAACATTAACCGTGTGCGTCATCCTTTCATTATCACACAGTGTTTGTCACCTTCTTTCTTTTGCTTACAGTTATTTTTGTTAATATGGTTTAATTATCCTTTTTTACAATAACATTGATTTAATAGGATATTAACTTCCCATTTATGTGTAGTTAACTGATGATCTGGGACCTTAAGCCAGGACAGATTACTGTGCATATTTTAGATACATGACAATAATTATTTTATAATGTCAATTGTTTTGTTTTTAAAGGGCCATGAAACCCCCCTGTCTCAGCAGGGTGTTTTCACACCTTTAGTTTGGAAAAAGTCAGGAAAGTGGGCATGTCCAGCTCCGTTTAGGTGGGAGTGTCGGGGTAGGAAAAGAGGGAAGGATTTGCAAATATGGGAGTTTCTGTTTTGGCACACAGATGCAGGGGAGAAAGACAGTGACTGTGTTTACATGGACATTAGTAATCAAATTACTTGTCAAATTAATAATTTGTCAACTTTAACTGCAGTTTGGCACATTCACTTTTTATTCAGAAACTTTTCCTGCATGTCGTCCGTGGCAAACAAGATATTGAAAGCGAGGAACTGCTGGAAGAGTTTTAATGCAATGTTTGATACCGCACGGCGAATGAGAAAAAACAAAATCCTCTGCATTTCTCGGTAACTTAGATGACTCGGTAGGTAGCGTCAGAAAGCCGTGTGTATATAGACTATCTTGTCAAAAAATGCGGTGAAAATCCTGCACAACGGGAATAGTTTGATTAAGGTGTTTACATGTTTACATTTGGTGAGCACCATTTACAGCAGATCTTTCAGTCTATAATATTGTACTATAATATTGCTGTGATATTAACATACTGTAAACTTAGTAACTAAATCATTTTGACTATAGTATGTCTTTAAAAACTGAAAGAGCACTGCTGACAATACGAACTAAATTTGCCATCTGAATGAACAAAGAACTGATCGCACACTTACCAAATCTGTAGAGACAAGACAATCACTCTGGAACTGTGTCTTTTTTTAAAAGGAGACGAGCAGCAACTCCGGATTTCATCATTTCCAGATGCGAAAAGCTCTCAGGTAAAAATGTTCCTTACAAATGGATTCTGTCGTGTGCATTGTAATCCACATGAGTCCAGCAGCGCTTTCACAGCGGGAAAATGCAAACAAAACCTTCGTTTCAGCACATTAATAAACACTGCGCACTAATAAATGCAACACTGACGAGCCGTGTCTCCAAATTCTTGTTCTTTCACTTCTTTTGGCAACACAGCATGGCGTCTCTCTGTCGTCTGAACACTGTAACAGGTCTCCGAAGCTATCATGCATATTAAAGAAGTTGCACGTCATACACAATAGAGCGCGCTGATTGGTTTGAACCAAGTCTTTCTCATGAATTAATGTCCACCCTCAGAGACGTCATGTTGTACTCGCAGGTACAGACAGCCACTCTCCACACTGGATTTACACAGAAGTATCTCATGGCCATGACGTAGCTTCAAAAATTTGTTTCAAACAGGAAGGACGAATTTGCTCAAAATAACGCAAAAACAACCAATTTTCACTTTTTAGTGAAATATATGTGTCCTAACAGTGTTTATAGCACACTGTTAAAAATTGTCCCGTTAAAAACAGTAAGTTACTGGCAGCTGCAGTTGCCAGCAATGTACTGTTATTTTACAGTATGTTGCTGTAAAAATACATGGACTACATTGATATACACAATACTCAAGTGAACTCATTTTGTTCATTGAAAGCGACTGCCTCAAATTGGCCAAATCTGTATGAGTTTATGAAGTAATGTGCCATATATGCTTAGAAGCATACTTATAATGATAACTTATTTTAGTTCATTTGAAAAGTTCCTTTTAATACATTTACCTTACCTTGTCTCACATTTCACAGCAGCACACAAACTTGTAAAGCTGGAATTAACACAGAGAGATTCTTACTGCATCAGCAACTAAACAGCCACTGTCTTTAAGTAAAGAAACATGCAGAATAACATCAGCATTTCATTGTTCATCTTTGACTCAAACACTGGCTCTACTCTTCTCCACAACGGTGACACACAGAAGAAATTTGCTTCAGATTTTACAGTAAAATACTGTTTTTTCCTTGATTTAACGGTAAACTACTGGCAGCTGTGGTTGCCAGCAATCTACTGTTTTTTTACAGTCTACTTCCGAAGTTTAAATTAACATCATATTACTGTTAAAATATATTTTTACACTGTGTTTTTAACCTCTCACACCTTTAACCCTTTAAACCCCAGAGCAAATACCTCAGTTTTAATTGAACACTTCCAAGTGTCCACACTACTGAGTGTTCAAGAAACATGGAGCAAAGCTGAAGTAAATGAACTAATTAAATGACTAATTAAATGATAATTGAGGATTAGCGATGAACAAATGAAGAAATACTGAAGGGCAAAAACAAGAACAGAACATAAAGTAACAAAAAACTGAAACTTCAGTCACAGCTTTATAATGAAATAACCTGAAGGTCAACAAATGATTAAATCATTAAAATGATCAGCAGATGATTAAACAACTCCACAAACATCATCAGCAGCTACACTTATTACTAAAACATTTATTTTTGTATAACATCTACTAAAATTCTTCTTGAGATAAAGGTTAACATTTTACGTCACCATCATGGAGAACAGAGTTTGCTTTAGTTGGGCTCTTAGCCCTAACATTTTTAACACTAATTTATTTTAGCTGCTGCAGATGTTAAGAACTTTGTTTAAAAAGCTCTTTTGATATGGCAAGCAAGCCAAAAAACTAAATAAGATCTGCTGATTTTTAATAAGGCAGAACCTGTTCTAAAATAATATAAAATTTATCCAATGTTTAATGTATTGTTAAATGTAATATAACATGCCTGTATGTGTCATTGAAATCTGGAAGTTGTTAAGAATATCTTGGACAAAAACACTTTGCTCTATGGTGTAAGTTGCACTTAAAGAGACATCAATAATCAGCGTATGAACCTCAACAACGGTGACAACTAACAAAATTAACAGTTTAACTCACAAACATCACTAACTGGCTAATGAAAGTCTAAACATAAACAACAGCAGAATCAAACGCAAATAAAGTAAACTGTAAGACCATTATACTACATCATTTATTCATGCCCCAATGCATGCTGGGATATTTGTACTGTGCCACACCCAACATGCATTGTGGCATGAAACATTTTAATTGTTACCATTGTTGAGGTACAAGGTCTGATTCATGAGGTCTGAGTGTGACTTTGTCTTAACTGAACTGTTTTTGTATGTTATTTCTTGACTCTGTAAAAGAATTAGGCCTCTCTCCTGTTTCCACTTCTCATTAATAAATTAATATCTGCAACTATGCATTAAAACTATCGCATTCGGCCCGTCATCCAGCCCTTTATCAAAACATTTATCAGAATCAATTTCAGACAAATAGATTTATCTATTGGCTTTCCAGCTTTATTGCTACATTAAAAGTGTTTTGTAAACTCTGTATTGTTGGACTCTCAAAGGGGTCCACAGCATGCTCAAAAATGGGATGGAGGCACTCTGGTCAAATTTCAAAGTTTTATTTTGACAGCGACAAGAGAAACCATAATAATATGCTCTGCGCAGGAGAGTCTTCAGCTCTGTCTTCTGTTTCCGTAACACAACTCTTTATACCCCAGTTTTGACTCCTTCCTCATTGTCTTTTCTTGATGATTGACCTTTTAAGGCAGATGCTTCACCTTCTTCTTGTCTCCTCTTGACAATTTACCTTTTAAGGCAGATGCTTTAGAGCACGTAGACACAGCTCATGCATCCTGTCACTTTCTTAGAATCTTCTGCATGTTCCAGATACCCACACTCAAAAACAGGATGTGCTGCACTTGCAACACTTAGCACTTCTCTATTCTGTGCACATTAAGATGCCATTTAACACAATTTTACAGTAATTAATACTTTATAGTTTGATTGTTAAAGCCTTCTTATGCATGGAAAATATAAATATAAAATATAAAATATAAATAATATATTTAAATATAAAAGTTTTATCTTAACTGAAAAACACCACAGTAAACTCTGTATGAAAGCAGCTGGAGAGTCTGAATTAATGAGTTCAAGGGTGAAGAGCCCAACTAAACCAGCTCCTCACTCCATTACGGTGACACAAAAAACAAAACACCTAAATTTCTGTTGGTTCTCAATAAGAATGGTATGGAAGTCAAAGCGTCAGTAATAAGTGTGTCTGCTGTTGTTTGTGTTGTTTAATGATCCTCTGCTGAGACTGAAGGTGTTTTATTTTACTTGATTTTATTTAAAGGTGCTGTATGTAAGTTTTTTAGTCTTCTAAAGCATAAAAATACCATAATATGTGTGCAGATATTTAACAAACATCCCAAGTGAACATACTTGTTTAACTGGCAAACATTGCTAAAGTCAGATATTCTGCTTTGAAAATGGTTTTTCCGTGCCGGAACGCTGTCTTTGTTTAGGTCAATTTCATATGCAAGATGCCAGTTTAGCCAATTATAATTCAGCACTCCGGGTTGCCTTGTTGGAAAACAGCGTATTTCATTCATTCATTCAGAAAGGCTCTGAAAGCATGCATCCGTGAGCGAAATGCGACAGTGTCAGTGGACAGTATCAGATGTCAAAATGAGACAGATTCAGTTCCACATGAGGTTATTAATTAGCAAATGACATAAATATTACAAACGTGAGCAGGTTACATTGTAATCGCATGTCCTAACAACACGCTGTGACGAGATAGTGATGAGCTGTTTGCACCAGACGAAGCACGACAGGAATTTAAATACAGCCTTTCAGAAGCACAGAATATGCACTTACTCACGAAACGGTAAGGTTTAGAATCTATTTAATACATATTAAGCCTCTTTAACATCATTAAATGTAGATGCTGAATCACTCATATGTGTTTCAAGAGTTCACACTTAGATAATGCTTGACTATATTAGCTAGTTTGGCATGCTGTCCCGGGAGAGAACCCTGAGCTCAGAGATAGGTGAGCCCAAGGCTCCCGCCCGGTCAAATAAGCATTAAGAGTGAAACGAGATCAGGTAGTTCTCGATAACCTCCTGAGAATGTACCACCAGTTGTGTAAGTTTGTACTTAGTAAGTGCTTATGACTTTAACTGTAGTTGCATGTTTTTTGAGTGTGGGAGGAAACCGGAGTACCCGGGGAAAACCCACGCGAACACGGGGAGAACATGCAAACTCCGCACAGAGAGTGACGACTGGTTCAGTTGGCATTGAACCAATTCGACCTCCTTGCTGTGGGGCAACAGTGTTAACCACTGAACCACCGTGTTGCCCGAAGCTAAACTGAGGAGGAGGGAGAAGGGATGGATGGGGGGGGGTTTCCAAAACGAAGATGAGAAATGAAGTTTAGGCTGGGTATTTATGTTAGGTCTTGAATGATCTGATTGGCTAGCTAGTGATTGGTGATAGGGATCAGCTGTAGTCAATCCTATCACGTGCTCCTCTCGAAATTAGTTTGAGAAACTTCACTTCAAGAGTTCACACTTAGATAATGCTTGACTATATTAGCTAGTTTGGCATGCTGTCCCGGGAGAGAACCCTGAGCTCAGAGATAGGTGAGCCCAAGGCTCCCGCCCAGTCAAATAAGCATTAAGAGTGAAACGAGATCAGGTAGTTCTCGATAACCTCGCAAAAATGCTATTAGTTCGGGACAGCAGCCGTGTATTCGAAGAACGCCCCCCAAAGTTTAAAGAAGTGCTATATCCGGCTGCTGGATATAGTGGTAGAGGAAAGAATAGATAGGTGGGAAAGAAGCGGACTCTGAGTCTTAGCTGCACCTTGTAGGTGAAGACTTCCGCTAGAGGTGATGAGCTCGAGGACCGCCCCGGCTGGGGTTAGAGCTTGAGGGTGACAGCGCTATGTGTATAAATATATATCTGTATATGTAGCCATATCTGGATATATATGTAATATACACGCATTTGACTAGTATATGCATATGTCCTTTGTTATTACATACGCGTAAGTACAAGAACGTACGCGTACATGAAAATATATAATTTTTTTTTTTTTTATAACACACCAAAATATGCATATTAGTAGTCAGATGTATGAAGCTAGGGCCGGAGGCAGTGACGTGACTCGGGCTCGTAGTCACAGCTGGGGAAGTTGGGCTAGTTCTAGCAGAGGTCTTGGGAATTTAGGGCGGTGAAGACTCCTGCTAGAGGGGTGACAGCACTAGTATAAGTATACACGTCCTTGCGCGTTAACGCGCTTGGACGTGTATTACATTGTTCGTGTAGGCATACGTGAACGTGCCATGCGTACGCTCAGTATAAGTGCGTACACGAACAAGCAAAACAAAATAAAATAAACAAAAGAAGCTAGGGCCAGAGGGGGGTGGGCGGTGACGTGACTCGGGCTCGAAGTCACAGCTGGGGAGGTTGGGCTAGTTCTAGCAGGGGTCGTGGGAATTTGGCGATGAAGACTCCTGCTAGAAGGGTGACAGCACTAATATAAATATATACGCGTCACTGCGCGGTGATGCGCTTAGACGTGTATTATAATGTTCATGTAGGCATATAATTACGTGCCATGCGCACGGTTAATATATGCGTACATGAACAAGCAAAAACAAAAATGAAATAAACCAAAGAAGCTAGGGCCAGAGGGGGGTGGGCAGTGACGTGACTCGTGCTCGTAGTCACAGCTCGGGCATTGAGCTATCAAAGGCTGATTCCAGCAGGAGTCTAGGGAGAGGGAATTGGGCAGTAAGACTCCTACTGGAGAATAAAAGGGGTTTAAGCCCGGGGACCGTTTTAGCGGTGACCAGGGCTTAAGGGGTGACAGCACTAGGTTTAAATGTACGCGTCCGTGCACGTGAACGCACGCGGACGTATACGAATTGTTCGCATAGGCATGCATATATCCATATGGCTGTATATGCGCGCGTGCGCACGCACGGCAATCAACGAGCATACTTAAGGAGCGCGTCCGTTCGTCTAAACGCTCGTTCGTGCTCCTAATACCTGCGTATGCGAACAGGCAAAAACAAATATAAAGGAAAATAAAGAAGCTAGGGCCCTAGGAGGGGGCGGTGACGTGACTCGTGCTCGTAGTCACAGCTCGGGCATTGAGCTATCTAGGCTGTTTCCAGCAGAAGTTAGGGGAAAGGAATTTGGGCGGTGGAGACTCCTGCTGGAGGAATTAAGGGGTTAAGCTCTGGGACTGCCCCCGCGGTGGCCAGAGCTTAGGGGTGGCAGCACTATGCATTAAGTGGTACATCCACGCACGTGGGCGTGCGCGGATATATCGTTGTGTTATTCACATAGGCATATATGTATGCACGCGAGTGTCGAACGTGCTCTTGATATATGCGTATCTGAACAAAAAATAAAAATAAAAGAAATAAAAGAAGCTAGGGCCGAGGGGGGGGGGGGGGGGGGGGGGGGGGCGGTGACGTGACTCGTGCTCGTAGTCACAGCTGGGGAAGTTGGGCCATCAAAGGCTGCTTCAACAGGAGTCGGGGAAGGAGGGAGGGAAAGGGGTACCCCTGTGAGCAGAATATTTGGGGGGGAGAGGGGGGGGGGGCTTGGCCGGGGTGTTGGGGGGGGGGGGGCAGTAGCTGAATTATAAGCTAGGATGATGGTTACTTCTGGACAGGGTCTTCTGAGCTTCTTTGAGATGATTCTGGCTGAGGCGGATGTAAGACTTATAAGCATCTGATGACCATCTCCCCAGAGTTTGTATGTGCTGTTGTGATAGCCCTCTATGTGCTGCAGTGGTGGCGGCTCCAATTCTAAATGAGTGGCTAGAGTATGATTCTGGTGGAAAGCCTGAAAGGCGAAGGACTGCTTTGAGGTGTTTTTGAAACCAGAAGCGTGTTACTGGGTGTGATAATTCGTCTATGAAGAGCGGGGAGGAGGGGGAGGGACTGAGGGTTTTCCTGTAATGCATATATGCTCGGAGTGTTTGGAATGGGCGTGTAGGAGAGGGGATGTCGAAAATGTAAATAAGGTGTCCTTTGCGGGATGGATCGGTTTTGCTTTGTTTAATGAGGAACGATATTGTTTCCTCATCCATCAAAGCTAGATCTGATATAATGGGGTGAATGCTGGGCTCGAATTTTGAAGTTATGGAAATTTCGGAACTTCTAAGGAATCCGAAGAAAGAAAGTATGAACATAGCATCAAGGGTACGGTCTGTATGAGTGGATAGGTAGCCTTTGCGGAGGGTGGAAATGCATTTAGCCAGTATATGGTGTGTGATGGGCAGCCTAGTGTCTGGGCGGGAGGGGTGAGCTTTTTGGATGCCTTTAATGATAAGGCAGATTTGCGAATTTGTTATGGAATCTGATGTAGAGCCGTGTATTAATTTGTAAAAGAAATGAATGCCACTTAAATAGCTTCTGATGGAGCTGGCTTGTAGGTTTTTGTATGAATGGAGGTATGTTATGAATGAAGCGATAGTGAGCAGGGAAAAATTTGGAAATGGGGTGTTGTAAAGGGAATGGAAGTGTTTAAATGCATTCCAAGCTGTGAAATATGTTTGAAGTGTTCTGGGAGCAATGGCGTCTAGAATAAGGGAAATAGATGTTTGGTGTAGGTGATGCATGGGGTGGCCTATAGGAATATCATCTCTGAATAGGGAGGCACTGGATGCGGATGTCGGTCTGCTTCTGGTGCAAGCATTCGAAATCTCTGAAACAGAAAACGAGAGAGAGAGTCAGCAATTTGATTATGAAAACCTGGTACATGCTTAGCTGTTATGACAAATTGTTTTTTAGCGGATATCCAAATAAGGCGGCGAAGGAGCGGCATTAGCGCGGGAGAGTGTGAGCTTCTTTTATTAATGCATTGGACGACGGCTGCATTGTCGCAATGGACTAGGATACTGGAGGCGGACCATTCATCTCCCCATAATAAGGAAGCGGCTACTAGAGGGTATAATTCGAATAGGGCTGATGATTGTTGGTGTGGAGGAATTTCGAGCATTTGGTGGGGCCAGGAGGATGCGATTGTAGACGACGAGATAACCTTGCTGCTGTTGAACGGATAGGCCTTCGGCCTCTCACTGTGGCTTCGAGCTCGAGTTGATTCCCAGTCTGGGTAATATGGCACTGGTCCTCGGCTGGAGTTTCGTGCCGAGCTCTGCTTTCGCTGGTTTGGTTGGTTTGGTTGTTGTTGTTGTTGTTGTTGCTGCTGCTGCTGCTGGTGAGCGTTTGTTGCTTTTCCATGTTGAGAGTTTTAGCTTGCTAATGCTGTCGCTAGCTATCTCCCGGGTCTTCCAAAACGAAGATGAGAAATGAAGTTTAGGCTGGGTATTTATGTTAGGTCTTGAATGATCTGATTGGCTAGCTAGTGATTGGTGATAGGGATCAGCTGTAGTCAATCCTATCACGTGCTCCTCTCGAAATTAGTTTGAGAAACTTCACTTAGTTCTAAAGTTCAATTTCAAACGGTTTATTGTATTTTCAAGATCTGAGGTGAACTTTCTGCTTTCAGTATATGGCAATACATGTCATGTAAAATGCATTTAAACTCACACTGTTAGCATTTAGCACTAAATAAGGCACACGAGGCTTACCTGAGGTGATCTGTCATAGGTTTCTGTTGTTCAGCTGTTTGAAATAGAAGCCACTTCTAATATCAATTCGAGGTGTTGGTTAGAATCAAAACTGCTTTTAATATGGAGAATATTCCCTCTATCGCGTGTCGTTGCTTTTATTTAGAACAGTTTAAATCGCTCCTGTACTCAATCTGGCATCCCGGCGTGTTTTTATTATGATCCAGGAGTGCAATACCTAGTTCAAGCACTGGGTGTCAAACTTAGATACTGCACCTTTAATGTTGTAACTGAAGTCACTCTTTGTGTTTCTTGTTTCTTTCTTCTGTGATTGTGATTATTAACAGCAGGTGTTCATCAGTGTCTGAATTCACTCATTAGTGTTCATTAACTCTGTCAGGTGAACTATATTAGTGAACTAGTGTATGGAATAGTGAACAAGGGCACAAAGTGGGATTTCAAACACAGACTTGAAAAACGTCGAATCAGAGCTCTGTTTGTCACGACACCAGACAGAGAGGATCCAAGTGCAAGTAATTTAATAAAAGGATATCAAATGTCTAGTAGCCAGCGCACAAGAGAGAAAACAAAGTTTCAAAACAAAGAAAACCAACTGACCAAAAGAAGTCGTCATCCAACAAACACAGCAGAGAATCCTGAGAGACAAACAGACAGGGACAAGAACCAACAACGGACTGATAAACAGCAGTAACCACAGACTGAATATATAGCCAGTGAAAAGATGATCAGCTGGAGGATGATTCGGTCAGCTGATGCATCAGCTGACAATAGCACGCTGTCAACACAGAAGGTAAACAAGCACACACCCACGCACACGACAACACATAAGGCCTGACACATAACATACAGGAGGAAAACACAGATCCATAAACCGTGACAGTACCCCCTCTCCTAGGAGCGCCTCTAGGCGCTCCCAGAAGAGCTTACCTGACGATTGTAATCATCGATAAGAGAGTGATCCAATATGTCCCCAGCAGGAACCCAACTTCTCTCCTCTGGACCGTAACCTTCCCAGTCCACCAAGTACTGGAATCCTCGTCCCCTCCGTTTTGAGTCCAGAATGCGCTTAACCGAATAAGTAGTTTCCCCATCTACAAGACGCGGCGGGGGGGGAACCGGAGTGTGCGGATTAATGGCCGTATGAAAAACGGGCTTAATTTTGGACACATGGAATACGGAATGAACCTTCCTGTACGCTGGAGGTAATTTAAGGCGGATTGCCACAGGACTAATGATTTTTGTGACAATGAATGGGCCAATGAATTTAAGAGCTAGTTTATTACAAACGGTGCGAAGAGGAATGTTTTTAGAAGAAAGCCACACTTTTTGACCGACAACGTAAACGGGAGGCTTAGACCGGTGGCGATCGGCTTTAGCCTTGGTGCGCTCGCCCACCTGGAGGAGGGTCTGTCTGGCCCTGCTCCAGGTGCGACGGCACCTCTGAACAAAGGCGTGGGCGGAGGGGACCGCGGCTTCAGATTCCAGACTGGGAAAAATTGGTGGCTGGTAACCTAAACTACACTGAAACGGAGTGAGGCCCGTGGCTGACACTGGTAATGAGTTATATGCGTACTCTACCCATGTGAGCTGCTGACTCCAGGAAGCAGGATTCTGAGAAACCAAACATCGCAATGTGCGTTCAAGATCCTGGTTGGCTCTCTCGGTCTGGCCGTTACTCTGGGGATGAAACCCAGAAGAAAAACTAACAGTGGCCCCCAATAGTCTACAAAACTCTTTCCAAAATTTGGACACAAACTGAGGACCCCGGTCAGAAACCACGTCCGACGGGAGGCCATGAATGCGAAAGACGTGATTAACGACCGCAACCGCTGTCTCTCTGGCTGAAGGTAATTTGGGCAGAGGGATGAAATGAGCCGCCTTCGAGAACCGGTCGACCACGGTTAAAACCACCGTGTTGCCGTTTGAGGATGGAAGGCCCGTAACGAAATCTAGCGAGATATGGGACCAGGGTCTCGAGGGCACTGACAACGGCTGAAGAAGTCCATCGGGAGGGCGATTGGAAGTCTTAGAAACTGCACAAACAGAACAAGCCAAGACAAAATCACGCACATCACGAGCCATAACTGGCCACCAGAATCGTTGTTTAACAGAAAAAAGTGTGCGACTCACCCCTGGATGACAAGCTACCTTGGAGGAATGTCCCCACCGGATAACGTCAGACCGAAGTTCCTCTGGCACGAATAACCGACCCGGTGGGCATCCGATCGGGGGCGTTACCCCTTCCGAGGCTGCGCGAACCCTCGACTCGATCTCCCATGTCATGCTGGAAACAAAAATCTTCTGTGGGACAATGGGGTCGAGTGACGATGCACGCTCCGAAAAATCAAAAAGACGGGATAACGCGTCAGGTTTGATGTTCTTAGAACCTGGTCGATAAGAGATGGTAAAATCAAACCGACCGAAAAATAATGCCCACCGAGCCTGCCTAGAGTTTAATCTTTTAGCGGTTCTGATGTATTCCAAATTCTTGTGATCGGTCCAAACAATAAAAGGGACCCCCGACCCTTCTAACCAGTGACGCCACTCCTCCAACGCGAGCTTGACTGCCAACAACTCACGATTACCAATATCATAATTTCTCTCTGCAGGTGATAGTCGATGGGAGTAAAACGCGCACGGGTGGACCTTGCCATCCGAGGAGGAGCGCTGGGACAGGATGGCTCCGACCCCCACCTCTGACGCGTCGACCTCCACCACAAACTGCCGGGAGGGATCAGGGGCTATAAGGATGGGGGCTGAAACAAAACAGCCTTTCAGTTTCGAGAACGCTGCTTCGGCCGCGCTCGACCACCTGAACGGCGTCTTGGAAGAGGTCAAGGTGGTCAGAGGTGCGGCGAGCTGGCCGAAATTGCGAATAAAACGCCGGTAAAAATTGGCAAAACCCAGAAACCTCTGCAGGGCCTTACGGGAATCTGGAGTTGGCCAATCTACCACAGCCTGAACTTTCTCTGGATCCATGCGCATCCCCTTGACTGACACGATATGCCCTAGAAAAGGAACAGACTGTGCATGAAAAACGCATTTCTCCGCCTTGACATAAAGACCATTCTCTAACAGCCTCTGAAGCACTCGTCTGACGTGCTGAACATGTTCCTGGAGAGAATGAGAAAAAAATCAGTATGTCATCCAGGTAGACATAGATAAACTGATCTATCATATCTCTCAGCACGTCATTGACGAGTGCCTGGAAAACAGCCGGTGCGTTAGAAAGACCGAAGGGCAGAACGCAGTACTCAAAATGCCCTCTAGGGGTGTTAAACGCTGTTTTCCACTCATCCCCCCCCCCCTTATGCGGACCAAATGATAAGCATTGCGGAGATCTAATTTTGTGAAAAATTTCGCCCCCTGCAGACGTTCAAAGGCTGAAGACATCAACGGCAAAGGATAAGTATTCTTTACCGTAATGTTGTTCAGCCCCCGATAGTCAATGCAGGGACGAAGGGAACCGTCCTTCTTTTTCACAAAAAAAAATCCCGCCCCCGCCGGTGAAGAAGAGGGACGGATGATCTTGGCTGCCAGAGAATCAGAAATATATTTCTCCATGGCCTCCCTTTCTGGGGCAGAAAGCGAGTATAATTTGCCTTTAGGCGGAGACGTACCTGGTAATAGATCTATGGCACAGTCATAGGGACGATGCGGAGGAAGAGATGCAGCCCGGGACTTACTGAACACTCCCTTCAGGTCAAGGTACTCACGAGGCACGTTTGATAGATCCATCTGTTCCTCCTGCAACACAGAACGAGACACAGCAGAACAGGCAGACAACAAACACGTAGCATGACAGCTCTCACTCCAAGAAATTATTGATTCCTGTCTCCAATTAATATGTGGATTGTGCATTTCCAGCCAAGGATGCCCAAGGACCACTGGAGTGACAGGAGCTTCTGTTAAAAAAAAATGAATAGTTTCCGAGTGGTTACCAGAGGTGATCAGTGTTATAGGACCAGTGGAATGAGTAATGGAAGGAAGAGAGAAACCATTGAGAGCATGAACAGAAATAGGTTGAGAAAGAGAAATCACAGGAAGTTTCAGTCTTTGAGCTAAAGCAGAATCAGTAATATTTCCCTCCGCACCAGAGTCAATAAGTGCTTTAGTCATAAAATTCCCAGATGACCACTCCAATTTGACATTCAAAAGAGTGGCCGCAAGAGAGGATTTGTTCAAAGAAACCCCACCCGTCAGTAACTTCTTTTCTACTGGCGGGCTCTGGTTTTTATACTGAATCGCGATGTGAGCCGCACCACCGCTGTGCAGACATAGGCCCTCGCTGCAGTGTCTGTGCTTCTCCTCCAACGACAGCCTAGAGCGGCCCTTCAGCATGGTTTCGGGTTCCGAGAGGGGCGTGTCCTTCAGCCCCGGAACTACAGTAACAGCCGGAAGAGGTGAGTGGGTGTGTCGCATGTTTCTCTCCCTGAGCTGTAGACGATAATCCACATGGATGGCCAGATCAATGAGTCCGTCCAGGGTCTTAGGAAGATCCAGAGCAAAAATCTTATCTTTTATACGCTCTGCTAGCCCGTGGAGAAAGACGTCCCACTGCGCCTGCGCGTTCCATTCGCTCTCTGCCGCCAGAGTACGGAACTCAATGGAGTAGTCAGCGACACTCCGATGCCCCTGCCGCAACTCCGCAAGCATCCGGGCTGCCTCTCTGCCCGCCACGGCTCGATCAAATACCTTTCTTAGCTCTGCTGAAAAGGTGTCAAATGAAGAACAACATGGGAGCTTCTTCTCCCACACCGCAGTTCCCCACAGCGCTGCTCTCCCAGTGAGAAGCGTGATGATAAACGCCACTTTAGATTCCTCCGTGGAAAATGAGGAAGGCTGCAGGGAAAGGTACAGTGAGCACTTCGCTAAAAAGGCGCGACATAACTCAGGTTCCCCGGCGTAGAAGGCTGGAGGTGGAAGTCGCGGCTCGGAACATACAGCAGTTCGCTCGGGAATCAGCATAACAGGAGGACTAATGTTAGCTGCAACAGAACGCTGGACATCGGCAGTATGAAAACGTTGCAGCCGTGTGGTGAGTTCAGACACCTGTGTTACCAGCGCCTGGATAGCGCAACTTGTGGTGCTCATCTGATCATCATGTCTGTTCATGCGTGTGGTAGTATGTGATAAAAACTCTGCCAGACCAGGGATACTCGCTGGATCCATGTTTGATCAGTCCGTTCTGTCACGACACCAGACAGAGAGGATCCAAGTGCAAGTAATTTAATAAAAGGATATCAAATGTCTAGTAGCCAGCGCACAAGAGAGAAAACAAAGTTTCAAAACAAAGAAAACCAACTGACCAAAAGAAGTCGTCATCCAACAAACACAGCAGAGAATCCTGAGAGACAAACAGACAGGGACAAGAACCAACAACGGACTGATAAACAGCAGTAACCACAGACTGAATATATAGCCAGTGAAAAGAGGATCAGCTGGAGGATGATTCGGTCAGCTGATGCATCAGCTGACAATAGCACGCTGTCAACACAGAAGGTAAACAAGCACACGCCCACGCACACGACAACACATAAGGCCTGACACATAACATACAGGAGGAAAACACAGATCCATAAACCGTGACACTGTTAACTCACAGTTTTCTGCTGTTGGTTACTTTCTCGAAAACCAAAAAATGCACTGTTTTTAACAGCATATTACTGTTTTAGTGAAAAAACGTTATTTTACTGTTGAATCTGACCGTTTTTTAACAGCAATTTTTTACAGTGCAGCGTGGGACACAGATATGACTGTCAACAGCTCAAAAAATGTGTTTTGGTGTTTTGTGACCCTTTAAGAAATGTTTTGTTAAATAAAAAGTATAGTATACAGCTATATTTTGCTTGTTTTGACACATTTAAAATTTTGTGGCTAAGAAATAATATTTTTGTAATTTTTTGTGTGGTTAGTGAAAAATTTGGTAAATCCTTAATTTTGAGTTCTGAAAAGTCATACGAAATAAAAACTAATTGTAATACACTATGAAACCATGACCTATTTTTTGCTATTTCTGTGGAGAATTTTGGTAAAAAAAATATGCGTTTTTATGCTGAATGATTTTGGGAGTATTATAACTAAAAACTTAATATATGAAATAAAAAATAACACATTTTTTACTTTTATTTAATGTTTACAACGCAAATCCATCTATAACCACTTATTTGGTAAACAAAGCAAGTCTCTCCTTTTATATATCTACTAAAAGACAGAAAATATCACTTTACAAACTATTGTAATTAAATCATATGAACATTTTAATATTACTATTATTATTATTTGATATTTATTCATTGGGATAAAGCCCTTGAGATGTACCATCACAATAATACCAGTGAAATAATTTGAAAACTGAATATATATAAATTTACACACATTTACACAAGTAAATACATGACTCAATGATGGGCTAAAAATCTGCGGAAATCTGTGGATTTCTGCGCGCGCAGATTCCGTGTGGGTCTACTCATCAGTTATTACAAGAAATGTTATGAGAAATTGTGCATAGATATAAAATACCAGAAATTATATCTGCATTAATAAGTTAAGTAATAAAAAAGATAGCAAAATTATTTAATGTGGGTTGTTTGTTACCATACTACAGCTTTGCATGGGGAGTCAACAAACAATTATGAAAGAATTCCTAATTCCTAATTAGAGTTTTATACGCAAAACCTTAAGAGCTCCAGCAACATGTTTAACATATAAGACACACAGACATGTCATCGCAATATCTTGCTCATAATCATATGAGATTAGACGATGGTGACTGCTGTAGTTATTCCAGTTGTGTTATTTTTTGATATTTATCTTCAGGAAATCACTGAAGGCATACTTTGTTATTATTATAACGATCTAATGCGGCAATAAGATCGTAAATGTACTGTTCATTTACATCGTGGCCATATCGATATGAACACACAAACACAACATTACCATTACCTATCAGACACTGTAAAAAGCTCAGTGTCATCGAGTGACAGAATGAAACTAGCGGTTTCACTAGTAACTAGTGAAATTTAGCGGTTTTTATTTAACGTTTTTTTTTAAGCATGACGGTAAAAAATGAACGCGGTTATGAATATATTAAAACAAGTTTCTTTGTTGTAAAAATTCATATTAATGACAAAAAATACTAATTTGTGGAACTCCTTAAAAAAAAGAAAAGAAAAGCAATACATGCTGGGTGCCAGCATAGTACAAAACTCCCAGCATGCATTGCAGCATGAATAAATTATGTTCTTAATGTTCTTACAATTTCTTTCTTTGCCTTTGTTTTATTTTGTTTTTGATGGTTAATATTTCAGTAGCTTGTTTTTGTAATGTTCTGGGATGTTTTTTTATTTTTTGATTGTCGCCAATATTGAGATTCAAAGACTAATTGTTGATGTCTGTGTGTTTTTAAGTTCTGCCATAGCTCAAACATTTCATTGTGAGCTTAGGCCTGTTAAACAATCATTGATTGCTAAAGCTCTAGTGGGTTCATTTACGTATATTATTCATTTCCCACTTGTAAGGTTTCTCTCCACTGTAAATCCTCAAATCAAATCAAAATCAAATCACTTTTATTGTCACATCATCAGCAGCACGTGTGCTATGATGAGTGAAAAGCTTAGGTGCTGGCTCCAGACAGTGCAAAATACAGACAGTGTAAATACAACGACAGTGCGAAAAACAGAGTGCAAAATACAGACAGTGCAATACACAGACAGTGCAATATACAACAACATACTTACAAAAAAATCAAGACAATGTAAAATTGGCAATGTTGACCACGATACGTTCGATGGATAGGTGTACACATAGTTGTAGGCAGTATTGTTTTAAGTATGGATTTGTTAAAGTGCAGTGCATGCTACATCTTGATGGTGTGCAGTGCAGGGTATGGAAGAGTTTGTGTGGGGTGTGTTAAGTGTTCATCAGCCTGATAGTCTGAGGGAAGAAACTTTCCTTCAGTCGGCTGGTGCGTGACCGGATGCTGCGGAACCGTCTGCCTGAGGGTAGCAGAGAGAAAAGTCTGTGGCTTGGGTGGCTGGAGTCGCTGATGATTCTCTTGGCTTTTCTCATGCACCTCCTGGTATAGATGTCCTGGAGGGAGGAAAGCTCACCTCCTACTACGCGTCTAGCAGTTTGCATGATCCTATGTAGACCTTTGCGATTGCTGCTGGTGCTGTTTCCGTACAAGGTGGTGATGCAGCCAGTGAGGATGCTCTCCACAGTGCAGGTGTAGAACGAGCAGAGGATGTGGGGGCTCATTCCAAACCCCCTGAGACGCCTGAGGAAGAAGAGGCGTTGTTGTACCTTCCTCAGCACTGCGTCTGTGTGGGCAGTCCATGTCAGATCCTCAGCGATGTCTACTCCAAGAAACTTGAAAGAGCTGACTCTCTCCACTGGTGTCCCGTTTATGGTGATGGGAGTGTGTTCTTTCTTCTCTCTTCTGAAATCCACCACCAGCTCCTTGGTTTTGCTGATGTTGAGTGAGAGGTGGTTTTCCTGACACCACTGCGTCAGAGCGTGCACCTCCTCTCTGTAGGCAGTCTCATCATTATCAGTGATTAGGCCCACCACCGTTGTGTCATCAGCAAATTTAATGATGACATTGGAGCTGTGTTTGGATGTACAGTCATGTGTGTAGGGCAGGGAGTACAGGAGTGGGCTGAGAACACAGCCCTGTGGAGCGCCAGTGTTGAGGATCAGTGTGGATGAGGTGATGTTGTTCATTCTGACCACCTGGCGTCTGCTTGACAGGAAGTCCAAGGTCCAGTTGCACAGAGAGCTGTGTAGGCCCAGAGCCTGGAGCTTCACCACCAGCTTGGCAGGGACTATGGTGTTGAATGCTGAGCTGTAGTCCACAAACAGCCTTCTCACATATGTGTTTTTGTTTTCCAGGTGAGACAGAGCAGTGTGCAAGGTGAAAGCAATTGCATCATCGGTGGAGAGGTTGTTTCTGTATGCAAATTGCAGAGGGTCAGTGTTAGCGGGCAGTACAGAGCAGATGTGGTTTTTAATCAGTTTCTCAAAGCACTTGCTGAAGATGGGTGTCAGTGCAACCGGACGCCAGTCATTCAAGCATGTGGTTTTAGCTGATTTCGGTATTGGCACAATAGTAGCTGTCTTAAAGCATGTAGGAACCACAGACCGAGAGAGCGAGAGGTTAAAGATGTCCGTGAAAACCCCCGCTAGCTGGTGTGCGCATGCTTTAAGTACACGTCCAGGGATGCCATCTGGGCCCGTAGCTTTTCGGATGTTCACACGACGGAAAGATCTCGTTACATCCGCTACAGAAACAGAGAGTGTGCTGGCGGTTTCTGTGTCGGCCGTGGGGGCGCGCTGTGTGTGTGCGCTGTCCTGGGCTTCAAAGCGGGCGTAGAACGAGTTGAGCTTGTCTGTGAGAGACGCAGCAATGTTCACAGTGGCGGATTTGTTAAAGTCTGTGATGTAATTAAGTCCCTGTCACATGCTCCTTGCGTTATTGGTGTTAAATTGACCCTCTACCTTGTCTTTGTATTGACGTTTTGCTGCTTTGATCATTTTCCTGAGGTTGTAGTTTGCTTGTTTTAGTTCCTCAGCATTTCTGGATTTATAGGCGGAAGTTCGCACTGATAGGGCTGTTCGAACTTCGCAATTGATCCATGGTTTTTGGTTAGGGTAGATACGGACAGTTTTTGTTGGGACCACGTCTTCTATGCACTTTCTGATGAAGCACGTAACGGTGTCTGAGTACACTTTGATGTCATCATCAGAAGCTGCCCGGAACATCTCCCAGTCAACGTCATCAAAACAGTCTTGAAGTTTGGAATCCGATTGGTCTGACCAGCTCTGAAACGTCCTGAGGGTGGGTGGTTCCCGTTTCAGTTTCTGCCTGTAAGCAGGCAAGAGCAGAACAGAAGAGTGATCTGATTTGCCAAATTGTGGGCGGGGGAGGGATTTGTAAGCATCCCGGAATGGAGAGTAGCAATGGTCCAAAATACGATCACCACGCGTGTTTGTGGTGATATGTTGAAAGTATTTTGGAGCGATTTTCCTGAGATTGGCATTGTTAAAGTCCCCTGTAACAATAAACGCTGCCTCCGGGTGTGCGGTTTCCTGCTCATTTATGCTCCCATACAGTTCCCTCAGCGCCTGCTCTGTGTTGGCTTGAGGATGGATGTAGACAGCCGTAATTATAACCGATGTGAATTCCCTTGGTAGCCAGTGTGGTCGACACCGAAGCATATGGTTTTCCAGATCAGGAGAACAAAATGATCTAACTGAGTGTATGTTTCTCTCATCACACCATAAGTTGTTAATAAAGAAACAAACACCTCCTCCTTTGCTTTTCCCTGTGAGTTCCTTCGTTCTATCCGCGCGGTGCACGGAGAACCCCGAAAGTTCAGCAGCTGTGTCTGATACCTCCGCAGATAGCCAGGTTTCTGTAAGACAGATAATGCAGAAGTTTCTTGTTTCCCGTTGGAAGGAAATGTGCGCCCGTAGCTCGCAAAGTTTGTTGTCCGGTGACTGAACGTTAGCCAGCAGAATGGTGGGGTGCGGGGGTCAAAATCCATGGCGTCTTAGTCTGACCAGGACGCCGGCTCTCTTTCCTCCTGCTGCGTTTGCGTCATCGCCTCGGTTGTGTGGCCCAGACAAAGGGCTCTGTTGTTGTGTTTGTAAACAGAGCGTCGTTGAAGAACTCAAAGTCCGGTCTTCAGTGTGCGACGAGGGAGCCAATTTCCCGAAGTGTGTGTCTGTCGTAGGCAATAAGAGTGTGTACATCCAGCACAAAAAACAACAAAAATACAAGTAAAACATACAAAACACAATGAAGTTTGCTGGGAGCTCGCAACACGGCGGCCGTGCTCGGCGCCATCTTGTGACGTCACCTCTGGTGCTGTTTGAAATTTTGAACTGAAATAAACGTCTTCTCACACTCAAAACACATATACTATTTCACACCAGCATGGATCTTCTGATGTAGTCTTAAACTTGACAGCTGCAATGATCGCATTTGTGTATTTTCTCTCTAGTGTGGATCATCATGTGCATATTAAGGCTTGATGAGTGTGTCAAACTGTTCCCACACTCAGTACATGTATGGTTTTTCTTCAGTGTGGATCCTCATGTGAATGTTAAGACAAGTTTTGCGACCCAAACTCTTTACACACTGTGAGCAGATGAAACGATTCTTTTCCCTTCTTTGCATTAAATATGTACCCTCAGTCAGTGACTTAGGTATTTAACAAGCTTTTACAAATGTATAGATTTCGCCCTCCTCATTCTCTATAAGGTCTGAAATCAAAGTAAATATGATGGGTCAGTTTTTAGTCATAAAAAAATCTCAGCAAATTCTAGTGAAAATACATTGGAGACATTGGATACACAAACTTTCACTCTGATGCATTTTCTTTCTCTAAATCAATTCCAAGATTGTAACGTATTAGGGATCATGTATAAAAATCAGTGCGTTTTCCTAATAATCTGTCTTAATACACAAGGAAGACTACAAAACTTTTCGGTGTTATCTGAACATTATATTAACAGGGACCTGTCGTAAGTAATTGGAAATCCGGCTACCACAATAATCAAGCTCTCCTCTATTTGGCTTGACAACTGCAGGTTTCCCGCGGGTCCTTAAAAAGTCTTAAATTAAAATTCGGGAAATTAAGGTCTTAAATTTTCCGTAAAGTTGCTGACAGGCATTAAATTTTTAGCCGGTGTGCTTAATGCCGGGGAAGCACAGTGGTCCACCGTAAAACATCTAATAGTTGATCAAGTTAGTATGTGTGAAATGACAGTTTCTGTGATTTATTAGCTTATTAATAGCTTATTAGTAGGTCGGCTACAGAGGCTGATGTCGGTCTGCACATGCGTGCTGCCATTATGCGGTTGTTGTGGTGAGGTGACCATGGAGCTCAAAGCCGGTGTAGCAGTCGATTTTGTTCCCTACTGGAATTCCAGTTCCCCCTCTACGGAGCGTGTCCGCTAACAGCATACGCAAACACACCCAAACACAACTGGATGTACGGAAAGCAATGTGGTTCCAAAAGTACGTATTTTTTCCGAACTTGAAAATGAAAAGAACTAACACAACTGTAGGCCTACGTGCAGTATTAAACTAGGGTGCATAAACTCAGACATTTGAAAAAGCTAAGAATACAAACAAGAACCACAGAAAATATGTAATGGGAGTGTAAGATTCATTTTATTACGCTACTTTGATATTGCAAGACATGAAAGTATTGCAGATACTTTTGTCCCTTTTAGCTTTCCGTACATTCAGTTGTGTTTGAGTGTGTCTGCATACGCTGTTATCGAACACGCTTCGTAGAGGGGGAACTGGAATTCCAGAAGGGAACAGAATCGACTGCTACACCGGCGTCGAGTCGCACATGAAATGAGAAAAGCTCCAGCGGTACGTTGCAGCAGCTAATCATAGCTGGTCCAGGTTAATCCTTGCATTGTTTGCAGCTTGACCTAACGATGTTACTAGTTCAGACGCCACCTCAGTCGGCTATAACAAGTTTCATTTCACCGCCAGACACCCAAAAGCAGGGTTCGACAATAAGTACTGCCCGATAGCCCGGGGCCAGCATGGAAGACGCTCGGGCCAGTGTACAGAATGGCCCGATCGGGCCAGTGCTGCCTTGTCACAAACGTTTGGCTGCGACTGTCTGTCAATTGCATGCAAATACAATCTTAGGGTGCTTTCACACATAGACGTTTGTTTCGGAATCTGTCTCATTTTCCCCCTTTAGCGCGGTTCGTTTGGCATATGCGAGTCCAGGAATCGCGCTCAGATCCGCGCCAAATCAATCGGTCCGAGATCGCCTAAATGAGGTGGTCTCTGCTCGACTGAGCGGATCGATTGTAGTGAGAAAACAAAACAATCCAACGAACTAAGGACCCAGGCTATATCACAGTGAATTATGATTGAGGGAATGATGAGTAGGGCGAGATGTCATTCCTACCGGCAAATGTGCATTTCATGTCTAGTACGAAAGTGAAAGCATGCTGAAATATTAACGAGAGCTGTTTATCCGTCAGGAAGATTGACCGAAATTACCATATGATAATCTTTCCATATCTTATAATACTGTATGTTGTATTAGGCCTGTTGTTTTGTTCATTTCTGCACTGACAGCTCGAAAAAAAGATCAACAATGATCTGCTTTATGATCTGCTTCATGATCTGATATGTCTCTCAATAATTTAAGTCTATAATGCATAATTCTAGCCAACATTTCTTCAATAGATTGATTAATTCAATAGATTTTTACAAAACTTGACAACTGAAATGAGGCTCTGTATGAGAAAGTCTGACCTCTCTGATTTTTTTTATGTCTGTGGGTGTCAAAATTAAAGTGCACATTTTCGCTTATCAAATACATACACAGCTGGTCAAAAGTTTGGGGTAAGTATGCTTGTTAAATATTTTAAAATAAGCTTCTCCTGCTCACCAAGGCTGCATTTATTTCATCATAAATACAGCACACGCTGTAAAATTGTAAAACGTTATTGCACTATAAAATATCTGTTTAAAAGTAATTTATCATTAAATTTAATCATTTATTCCAGTGATTTTAAAGATAGATTTTCAGCTTCATTACTCCAGTGATGAGTTACATGATCCTTCAGAAATCACTCTAATATTAATTATTATTGTTTTTATTATTATTATTTTTAATGGTAATAGTAATAAAAGCAATAATGACTAGAGTAATAATTTTATTTGAAACTACATACAATAAGAAAGCAGTTATTAAAAATTGTAATAAATATTTAACATTTAATTTTTTTTTTTAACAGTTAATAAATTCCGCCTTGAACTGAATAATTTTCCTTAAAAAAAACATTACCCTGACCCCAAACTTTTGACCGGTAGCGTAAATGTGTATATATATATATAAAAAGTTATGCTGAATAAAAAGGGTAGGTAGTACAATTGTGTTTAGCTTTCAAAACATTATTTAAAATACTGTATGTGGCTAAGAAATAGCTATATATATATATTTTTTTTTTTGGTGGGGCCAGTAAAAATTTTGGCAGGGCAAGTAAAAATCTGAACCACTGGTCCGATCGGGCCAGTAGAAAAAATCCTTAGCGTTGAACCCTGAAAAGTCAGAGGTACTGTGGGTTCTCCATACCAGGGGTTTTCAAACTTTTAGGAGTTCAAGTCCCACCCACTTGGAGCTGACCAGGCCATTTGGAGCAGGCTTCAAACTCTATTCAAGCCTTTCTCAGTCAGGTAACTTCCTTTTCAGTGGAATAAGTGTCTGCACTTTGTGGCATATTTGCAGACAAATAACAGAGACTGAAACATTTCTCACACTTGTCTGAGATGGTCATTTTGACTGCAATCTTGTTTTAGGTTGGCACTTTGTATTTTGATCTTGTCTGCTTTTTGTATGAGTATCTGTACTGCTGTAGAGCCTTAGCCTTAGCCTCACAAACAAAATTTTGGTCTACAAGCTGTCACTGTCACTGTCTTCCCAGGAGAGTGGCTGTACTGGTTTCTTCCGGAAGTCCCGAGGGATGTACGGGACCAAGACATGAAAGCAGTATGGGGCAGCCTTTGAAAGCAGGGGAGCACCCCACAGGCTCTGTGCTGGCGGCCCCAGAAACTCGAGTCACTCCAGAGTGGAACTGAACAGCTCCAGCGGGGGGTGGGGAAGGCGACCCACCACAGTGCACTGACCGACAGCAATGCAAAAAAGCTCTGAGTGAGCCAGCCAGGAGTCAAACCTAGAATCTTCTTATCCGTAGTCAGACGCGTTATCCATTGAGCCAAGGCCGGCGCCCATTGGTCGTGGTAAAGAACCCGAAAGACGCACAATGATGCAAGTTCGCGGGCCGCCTCAACCGGTTTTTAAATTCATGGAATGTGTCCGTTTTACGCTGCTGGCGCACGCCTGTCATCAACAACAACCAGTTCTCTTTAATCAAATGGTATTTTGACCAACGCACTTTAATTCAGACATTCTCCAACATAATCTCTGTCCATGTTAAGTATATTTCATTCATACCGGACTCCGGAGGGCGCTGTCTCTTCCAGAAAGCCTGAAATAGACTAACTATAAAGTTTATATATGTTTATTTTTATTTATGTAGTTATTTAATACTGGGAGACCCTTTTTAAAAATGTGTTTACAGGTACAAATAATCTGAGAATATAAATATGCACAAGAATGAGGGTGAAGATTAACAACTCTTTTTGCTTAGTCAACCAAAATAAACATTTAACAAAGTAGTGTCATTGTAACAACAAAATAATAAATATCAAACACAAACAAACATTAACAAACAATTACAACATCAGTCCAAGACAATAACAATAAATATTAAACAAACATTTACCACAGTAATGCAATCTTAAAATATCAAACTAAAATAAACATGCACATAATTACCAAGCTA
Organism: Danio kyathit; assembly: GCA_903798195.1. Lineage (NCBI taxonomy): Eukaryota > Metazoa > Chordata > Actinopteri > Cypriniformes > Danionidae > Danio > Danio kyathit. The sequence continues at coordinate 39,984,761 of LR812540.1, forward strand.
AACACCATTATAACCTTACATGTAATTGTAATATGATAATAATAATAATATGATTATACATTAAAAACTTACTAGAGGAAATTAAAAAAACTTTCTTAAAAAAACACATCACACACATAGTTCTACATTTTAGGGACAGATGTCAATGTTGGGGATTAAAAGTGTAATTTTAAGAAGCTGGAGGCTCATTTCTTGGTTTTGTTTTCCTATAGCCTCATTCCTTCATCACAGCCCTCCATTCAAGACAAAACTTAGTCTCAGTCTCTTCGCAGTTCCAGTTGCCAAAGTACTGAAGATGTCAGGGTGGCTTTCTTTCTTTTTTGCACTTTCTGCAAAGAATGACGTCTGTCTTTCTTACGTATTTTCTTGTGGCAGTTCCAGCGAGCTCCCTCTCCTGTTTTCTTTTTCTGTACTGCTGAGTGGAATAAGGAACAGCTTGACTGGCTGGTGGTGTCTGCGCTGATGGTGGCATTGCTGAAGTCAATGAGATGTTGAAGAGCATCACCTGTGAAGTACCAGGCACTGTAGGGGCCAGCAGGCTTGGGTCTGTTACTGTAGAAAGCTGCACAGATAGTAAAAGGAAAGAAAGACAGGTAGTGCTGATGCAATGATAGGAAGTCCTTGATGTGAGGGTGGAGCCTTAGAGATGGCTTGAGGTCATGGCCCTTCTATTCAGTTTTGCCTTCCCAGTAGTGTTTCTGTGACCTGCAATGCTTGCTGAACCTGGGAAAACATAAAACATCTGAAATGAATAAAAAATTAATAATACAAAAGTAATCTACTACTATTTGAACATGATTGTGATGCAGCAGCATCACAGCTGAGATAACATAGCAACAGATAACACCCTTGTCCATGGATTATTGTTTTAATAAATGACTACTTCATTTAAATTAACATTGAATCCTGGATTAAATGGAAGACAATGTCATGAGCAAATCAATTATCATTCATAATGGAGAAGAATACAATATTTGGACATTTGTTGCCTTGTTTCTAGACTCAAAGAAGCCACAGTATTATTAGGAAGTCATCTGTATCATAAATTTTAGGTTTAGTTGTAACAAACAATGCTAGTTTACTCACCACTGTGTGACTGTTGCAGCGTTCACTTCTGAAAGCTGGATGGTGGTCTCACTCATCACCTTAGCATTGGTGATGATGCACTCCCGGATGCACTTATAAGAACGAATTATCATTGTAAAGCGGGACACCCTCACTCCATCACATCACACCGCATTTGTGTAGAGAGCACTGAGCTTTGTGAAGATGGCCTCCACTACTCGGTTGCAGTTTTTTGTTCCCCAATGAAAAACCTGTGAATTACATCAATATACTATTATTAATGTATGACTTTTTTCAATCTATGATCCTATACTGTTTTTCTATTTTCCTTTTACAATTCTGTTTGCATTGCTTTGTTGTGTCTAGAATTTTTTTTTATATCTGCATAGTTATTGTAACCAGGGATAGGACGCTGACAACAGATTGCGGATCCACATGCAGGATTTATTAAAGGGATGGTCAGACAAGCAATGATCAGTACAGGAGCAAACAGAGGTATGAGGGGAAATCCAGAATCGAAGTCAATGTAGCAGGCAGATGGTCACAAGGATGGCAGCAGACAGGGAGAAACAAATAAACAAGGCTAGGGTCGAAACACGGCAAGAGCAAAACAAGGAAACGCTTAGAATTGACACTGTGAACAGATGAACAAGACTCGGCCCTGAAATGAGTGTGTGTGCTGCTTATATGTTGAGTGCAATCAGTCTTGACAAGCCTCCAGTGGTGTGTGTGCAATCAGTGGAGATGAGTAACCGGTTGTGTGTGATGTCAGAGTAGTGCATGTTTGGAAATGTAGTCCATTAGGTGGCAGATTTGTAGTCCATTAGTGATTTTGCATGTAAACCAGCGATCTAAAGGGAGAAGATCGCTGGTGATCGTGACAGAGCCCCCCCCCCTCTAAGGAGTGGCTTCAAGACACTCCTATCACAGTTCAGGCGGGAGGTGGAACAGGGGGAGTGATGGAGGGCCAGGACCATGCAGCTGAGGCGTGTTTGAAGCATGAAGCAGCAGAAGGCCCGGAGAGTGGAGCTGCGGAGGGCCTGGAGCGTGGAGCTGCGGAAGGCCCGGAGAGTGGAGCTGCGGAGGGCCTGGAGCGTGGAGCTGCGGAGGGCCTGGAGCGTGGAGTTGCGGAGGGCCCGGAGAGTGAAGCTGCGGAGGGCCTGGAGCGTGGAGTTGCGGAGGGCCTGGAGCGTGGAGTTCCGGAGCGGAGTTCGGTTCTCTGGCGGCGGCGGCGACTCTGGCAGCTCTGGCGGCGACTCTGGCAGCTCTGGCGGCGGCGGCGACTCTGGCAGCTCTGGCGGCGGCGGCGACTCTGGCAGCTCTGGAGGATCTGGCAGCTCTGGAGGATCTGGCAGCTCTGGCAGTGACTGAGGATCTGGCAGCTCTGGTAGTGACTGAGGATCTGGCAGCTCTGGCCGTGACTGAGGATCAGGCAGCTCTGGCAGTGACTGAGGATCTGGCAGCTCTGTCAGCAACAGTTCTGGTGGGGGCAGCAGCTTTGGCAGCTCAGGTGGTGGTGGCCGTTCTGGTGGCTCAGGTGATGGGATTTCAGGAACAGGAACTTGGACAGGAACAGACTCTGAACAGGAATCCATCTTGTGAGCTGGGGAACTGGATGCGGCCATTTTGTGAGCTGGGGAACTGGAGACAGTCATTTTGTGAGCTGGAGAACTGGAGATAGCCATCTTGTGAGCTGTTGGACTGGAGGCGGCCATTTTGTGAACTGGGGAACTGGAAGCGGCCATTTTGTTAGCTGGAGGACTGGAAGTGGTCATTTTGTCACCTGGAGGACTGGAGGTGGCCATTTTGTGACATGGAGAACTGGAGGTGGCCCTCTTGTGCTTGACTGGACTGTTGGCGGCCATTTTGTCAACTGGCTGTGGTCTAGGCTGGTGAACAGGGAACAGGAGTATAGGAGATGCCAGCATTATAGTATTATTGGAGGGAACAGCAAGCACCGTTGCCGGTGGGTCTTGCTGTTTATTGCCCCCCCCCCCCCCCCCCCCCCCCCCCCCCCCAAAAAAAAAAACATTTAGGGGTTTCCTCCACCTCGCCCACGGTGAAGGGGGACCCACTGAGTCTTAGTGCAAAGTCAATATAAAATTCTAGTGTCCAATGGGGTTCAGGAAATGGTATGTATGAATAAAGGGGCTCAGAAAGTCCTCCACGAAAGAAAATCTTTAGGCATGATTCGTTCAAAGATGTTAAATGAGCTACCTGGATAAAGTCCTCCACATACTCCTCAATTGACCTGGCTTCCTGACGGAGACGCATGATCTGAATTCCTGCTGGATCCATGTTGTGGCCGAGTCTTCTGTAACCAGGGATAGGACGCTGACAACAGATTGCGGATCCACATGCAGGATTTATTAAAGGGATGGTCAGACAAGCAATGATCAGTACAGGAGCAAACAGAGGTATGAGGGGAAATCCAGAATCGAAGTCAATGTAGCAGGCAGATGGTCACAAGGATGGCAGCAGACAGGGAGAAACAAATAAACAAGGCTAGGGTCGAAACACGGCAAGAGCAAAACAAGGAAACGCTTAGAATTGACACTGTGAACAGATGAACAAGACTCGGCCCTGAAATGAGTGTGTGTGCTGCTTATATGTTGAGTGCAATCAGTCTTGACAAGCCTCCAGTGGTGTGTGTGCAATCAGTGGAGATGAGTAACCGGTTGTGTGTGATGTCAGAGTAGTGCATGTTTGGAAATGTAGTCCATTAGGTGGCAGATTTGTAGTCCATTAGTGATTTTGCATGTAAACCAGCGATCTAAAGGGAGAAGATCGCTGGTGATCGTGACAGAGCCCCCCCCCCCTCTAAGGAGTGGCTTCAAGACACTCCTATCACAGTTCAGGCGGGAGGTGGAACAGGGGGAGTGATGGAGGGCCAGGACCATGCAGCTGAGGCGTGTTTGAAGCATGAAGCAGCAGAAGGCCCGGAGAGTGGAGCTGCGGAGGGCCTGGAGCGTGGAGCTGCGGAAGGCCCGGAGAGTGGAGCTGCGGAGGGCCTGGAGCGTGGAGCTGCGGAGGGCCTGGAGCGTGGAGTTGCGGAGGGCCCGGAGAGTGAAGCTGCGGAGGGCCTGGAGCGTGGAGTTGCGGAGGGCCTGGAGCGTGGAGTTCCGGAGCGGAGTTCGGTTCTCTGGCGGCGGCGGCGACTCTGGCAGCTCTGGCGGCGACTCTGGCAGCTCTGGCGGCGGCGGCGACTCTGGCAGCTCTGGCGGCGGCGGCGACTCTGGCAGCTCTGGAGGATCTGGCAGCTCTGGAGGATCTGGCAGCTCTGGCAGTGACTGAGGATCTGGCAGCTCTGGTAGTGACTGAGGATCTGGCAGCTCTGGCCGTGACTGAGGATCAGGCAGCTCTGGCAGTGACTGAGGATCTGGCAGCTCTGTCAGCAACAGTTCTGGTGGGGGCAGCAGCTTTGGCAGCTCAGGTGGTGGTGGCCGTTCTGGTGGCTCAGGTGATGGGATTTCAGGAACAGGAACTTGGACAGGAACAGACTCTGAACAGGAATCCATCTTGTGAGCTGGGGAACTGGATGCGGCCATTTTGTGAGCTGGGGAACTGGAGACAGTCATTTTGTGAGCTGGAGAACTGGAGATAGCCATCTTGTGAGCTGTTGGACTGGAGGCGGCCATTTTGTGAACTGGGGAACTGGAAGCGGCCATTTTGTTAGCTGGAGGACTGGAAGTGGTCATTTTGTCACCTGGAGGACTGGAGGTGGCCATTTTGTGACATGGAGAACTGGAGGTGGCCCTCTTGTGCTTGACTGGACTGTTGGCGGCCATTTTGTCAACTGGCTGTGGTCTAGGCTGGTGAACAGGGAACAGGAGTATAGGAGATGCCAGCATTATAGTATTATTGGAGGGAACAGCAAGCACCATTGCCGGCGGGTCTTGCTGTTTATTGCCCCCCCCCCCCCCCCCATCCAAAAAAAAAAACATTTAGGGGTTTCCTCCACCTCGCCCACGGTGAAGGGGGACCCACTGAGTCTTAGTGCAAAGTCAATATAAAATTCTAGTGTCCAATGGGGTTCAGGAAATGGTATGTATGAATAAAGGGGCTCAGAAAGTCCTCCACGAAAGAAAATCTTTAGGCATGATTCGTTCAAAGATGTTAAATGAGCTACCTGGATAAAGTCCTCCACATACTCCTCAATTGACCTGGCTTCCTGACGGAGACGCATGATCTGAATTCCTGCTGGATCCATGTTGTGGCCGAGTCTTCTGTAACCAGGGATAGGACGCTGACAACAGATTGCGGATCCACATGCAGGATTTATTAAAGGGATGGTCAGACAAGCAATGATCAGTACAGGAGCAAACAGAGGTATGAGGGAAATCCAGAATCGAAGTCGATGTAGCAGGCAGATGGTCACAAGGATGGCAGCAGACAGGGAGAAACAAATAAACAAGGCTAGGGTCGAAACACGGCAAGAGCAAAACAAGGAAACGCTTAGAATTGACACTGTGAACAGATGAACAAGACTCGGCCCTGAAATGAGTGTGTGTGCTGCTTATATGTTGAGTGCAATCAGTCTTGACAAGCCTCCAGTGGTGTGTGTGCAATCAGTGGAGATGAGTAACCGGTTGTGTGTGATGTCAGAGTAGTGCATGTTTGGAAATGTAGTCCATTAGGTGGCAGATTTGTAGTCCATTAGTGATTTTGCATGTAAACCAGCGATCTAAGGGGAGAAGATCGCTGGTGATCGTGACAGTTATGTTATCTTGTTTGTGCTCTAGGTAGGTAGTGAAATAACATACCAATAAATTTGGTCTCTAAAGGGCTACTGTGTTGTTTGTCATTGTGATGTATGTGCTTGGTTTACTCCATCCACAAGGTGGAGTATGGTACCACTGTTATGAGTTCTCCTATGTAGAACAAGTGTGTGTGCTAGAGAATAAACAGCTAAATAGTTACAGCAGACAGTCTCCGAGTCCGTTTATACAAGATAACAACATTACATGGTGTCAGAAGTCAAAATATGGAGCAGTTAAAGCCTCCGAATAGTCTGAGCTTCGATGGAAATCTGGCAGAAAACTGGCGAACATGGATTCAAAAGTTTGAACTCTATCTGACCGCGACGGGCATCGCGGAGAAGAGTGAGAAGGTAAAATGTGCGACATTCCTTCATGTTGCGGGAGACGAAGCTATAAAGGTGTTTAATGCAATGGTTTTTGATGAAGATGTGGATGGATATGATGGGCTGAAAGACATGTTTAGAGACTACTGTGAGCCCAGGAAGAACATTACGTATCTGAGACACGTATTCTTTACTCGCGTTCAAGGACCAAATGAAACAATTGATGCTTATGTGACGGACCTGAAGAACAAAGCGAAGGACTGTGAGTTTGCGCAACTAACTGATGAGCTGATAAAAGACCGCATAGTCTGTGGCATAATAAATGATGCTGTGAGAGCTAGGCTGCTCAGGGAGACAGATTTAGATCTGACAAAGGCTGTGGACATCTGTCGAGCGAGTGAAGTAACGCAAAATCACATGAAAGCCCTGCATGAGGAAGCAGATGTGGCAGTGCACAAGATAAAAGTTACCAAAGTAAAGAAAGCAGCTGACACACAGAAAGAGAGTGACAAAGAGAAAGGTGAATGTAAAAGGTGTGGCTACATTCATGAACCAAAGAAGTGTCCAGCATATGGAAAAATATGCAATCAATGCAAATTAAAGAATCACTTCAGTCGCATGTGCAGATCACCAAAACAACAGTTTAAGCCCAGAAAAACAGAGAGAAAAGTGCATGGGATTGATCAAGCAGAGGAAACTGATGTCATGTTTATGGGAAGTATAGAAATCAGATCAAGTGAGCCAGCAGGAGCAAAAATTCAGCTGAATACAGTCTCAACAATGAACGAAAATGGTGAAAAATGGACTGCAGAGCTTAAAGTTAACAACAGTGTGCTAACTGTGAAGCTTGATACAGGAGCAGAGTGCAATGTTCTGTCAGTGAGAGACTTTGAAAAAATTGCAAACAAAAATGCTGAATTAATGAAGTCAGGATGTAAGCTAGTTACTTACTCTGGTCACATTCTCAAGACAAAAGGCAAGGCAAAGCTCAAGTGTGATTTCAAAGACAAGGAATATGAATTAGAATTTCAAATAATAGAAAAAGACTCACCTGCTATCCTTGGAAGAGACTCCTGCACAAAGCTAGGATTAATCAGAAGAGTGTATGATGTAGATAAAGACAACACTGACATAATGAGCGAATATGAAGATGTGTTTACTGGTCTAGGATGTGTGCCAGGACTGCACCACATCCAGCTCAACCCAGAGGTCACTCCAGTCATTCACCCGCCACGGAAAGTGCCGATAGCACTTAAGGACAGAATAAAAGCAGAATTGGATAGGATGGAGGATCTTGGAGTTATTGTAAAGCAGACTGACCCTACAGACTGGGTGAACAGCATGGTCACAGTTGTAAAACCCAACAAACTCAGAATCTGCATAGATCCCCAATATCTTAATAAAGCTATAAAAAGAGAGCATTATCCGCTGCGTACAGTTGAAGAGATAACAGCAGAGATGCCTAATGCAAAGGTTTTCTCTATACTGGATGCCAATCATGGTTTCTGGCAGGTGCAGCTGGACGAAGAAAGTTCCAAGTTATGTACCTTTAACACCCCGTATGGACGATATCTATTCTTACGACTTCCGTTTGGAGTGTCATCAGCTCCCGAGGTATTTCAAAAGTGCATTGCACAGAGATTGGAAGGATTGGAGGGAGTAGTGAATATAGTGGATGATATTTTGGTGTGGGGTGAAGATGAGAAGCAGCATGATGGGAGACTGAGAGCGCTGATGGACAGAATCAGGAGCATCAACCTGAAATTAAATAAAGACAAATGTAAGATTAGAAGGACAGAGATCGCATATGTTGGCCACATTCTGTCTGCAGAAGGTGTGAAACCAGACCAGGAAAAAGTCAGAGCCATAAAGAACATGCCTGAGCCAGAGGACAAAGCAGGTCTGCTGAGGTTCTTAGGGATGCTACAATATCTGGCTAAGTTCGTTCCAAACCTCTCAGAAGTGAGCGCACCACTCCGGAAACTGTTGGAGGGTGAAACAGCTTGGCATTGGGACACGGAGCAAAAGAAAAGCTTTGAAAAACTGAAGATGCTTGTCAGCAAAGCTCCAGTGCTCAAGTATTTTGATGTGGAAAAGGATGTAACATTATCTGTTGATGCGAGCTCTGAAGGTCTGGGAGCAGTGTTAATCCAGGAAGGACAACCAGTGGCATATGGCTCCAGAGCAATGACTGACTGTCAGAGAAGATACGCGCAGATTGAAAAGGAACTTTTAGCCATTGTGTATGGATGTGAGAAGTTCAAACAATATGTTTATGGAAAAACAGTGCATGTGGAAACAGACCACAAACCGTTAGAAACTGTGTTTAAGAAATCACTCCAGAAGGCTCCACCAAGACTCCAGAGGATGCTAATGAGCCTTCAACCATATGATCTGCATGTCAGCTACAAGCCTGGAAAAGAGCTCTACATTGCAGACACACTGAGTCGAGCCTATCTGGAAGAGAAAACTGAACCACTCCTGGAGGATGAACTACAGGTGCATCTGCTTGCAGCTCAACTACCGATCACTGAAGAAAAACTAAACCTATTCAGAACACAAACAGCAACCGATAAAGAACTGCAGTTGGTCATAGAAAGGGTCCAAGAAGGATGGCCAGCGGAAATAAGACATGTACCAGCAGAAATCAGAAAATATTGGACTTTCAGAGAGGAACTTACATGTGTTGATGGTCTACTGTTTAAGAACACACGACTTGTAGTTCCACACAGCCTGAGATCAGACATGTTGGCGAGAGTCCATGAAGCTCATCCTGGAGTCGTCAAATGTAAAGAAAGGGCAAGAGACATCATGTTCTGGCCTAACATGGCTAAAGAGATTGAAGAGGTTGTGTTAAAGTGTGCTGTTTGTAACACATTCAGGAGGTGTAACACAAAAGAGCCGCTCATCTGCCATGACATTCCAGAGAGAGCCTGGGCCAAGGTTGGAGTAGATCTGTTTCACTATGAGCAAAATGATTATTTGCTGTGTGTGGATTACTATTCAAAATACCCTGAAATTGCTAAACTCACTGGGACGACCAGCCGACAAGTAATAACAGCCCTCAAATCAATATTTGCAAGACATGGAATCCCAGATGAAGTTGTGTCTGACAACGGTCCACAATTTGCAAGTGCTGAGTTCAGGACATTTACACAGATTTGGGAGTTTGTACATAGCACATCTAGCCCTGGATACCCCCAGTCTAATGGACAAAGTGAGCGAGCAATTCAGACAGTAAAGAGCTTACTGAAAAAAGCACAAGAGAGCCAAAGTGATCCTTATATTGCTTTGTTAGAATATAGGAACTCACCTTTAGATGGAGTGAAACTTTCCCCTGCCCAACTGCTCATGGGTCGAAGACTGAGAACCAGACTGCCAACATCAGCACAGCTACTAAAGCCACAGCTGTTTGATAATGTGCACCACAGCATCAAAGAGAGGCAGCTGAAACAGAAACAGTACTTTGACCGAGGAGCAAAACGGCTACCACTACTGATGGAAGGAGAGAAAGTAAGAGTAAGAGTCAAAGATAACTGGCAACCAGCAGTCGTCGTGAGAGAACATAATAACCCTAGGTCAATCATAATCCAGACAGAAGATGGAAACACCTACAGGAGAAATCGGCGACACTTGTTGAAAACCAGAGAATTGACCTTTCCACCTCAACGGTCTGAAGATGTGAGCGATTATGAACCAATGACCAGCACAGTAACAGAAACAGAAAAAATACTTGCACCATCACAAGTGCAAAACCCGGTGGCATCGCCAATAAAAGGAATAGTGACACCAAATGTGAGCTGTGAGGAAACAGTTCAAAGATCAAGATTTGGCAGGCTGATTAGACCACCAAAACGGTATTCTCAGTGACTCTCATTAGTTATGTTGTAGAGTAGTTAGACAGTGTTCAGGTGTTAAGTTGAGATATCTACTTTCCTTCAGCTGGAAGTAGGAGATTTGTTTCAAATAAAATAATATCAGAAAAAAGTGATTACTATCAATAGGAAGTCAAAGTATTGATTGACTGGACTGTAAATTCAGTATGAAAAAAAAACTGTATTGTTAAGTATACAGTAATTGTTAAGTTAGTTATGAAAAAAAAAAAAATATCTTAAAGGAAGAGATGTGATGTATGTGCTTGGTTTACTCCATCCACAAGGTGGAGTATGGTACCACTGTTATGAGTTCTCCTATGTAGAACAAGTGTGTGTGCTAGAGAATAAACAGCTAAATAGTTACAGCAGACAGTCTCCGAGTCAGTTTATACAAGATAACAACATTACAGTCATATTGATTTTTGTCATATTAAAAATCAGTAAAAGATAAATAATCATAAATAATGTGACACAAAATAAGAAATGATTAGCTTACTTCAGCTTCGAATAATGCTGGAGATGATATTCGACACAGTTACAGTTATATTATACATATTTTTATTCATAGCTTTATAGACAATCAAGACCCTGTGTTTGCTTAATTTAACATACCTTTTTGTGCTCTCCACACCTGGTGCTACAATCTTTTTAGTGGCCCTTAATCGTCCCTGTTTTAGGCTGGATTGGTGACGGGGTGCGTAAATGGTCTTCTTCTTGCCATACTTCCCCGATGCTGCCATAAGGTTATGATCTTCTCACACTCTTCTCCAGTCAAGGCCAGAGCACAGCTCCATACCCCTCACTATTATCAGGTCCAACACAATCCTAAATGAAAGATAAATTAGAATCTTTTGTTAGCAGCAACAAATACAAATGAATAAGTGAAATGTTATTCTATGTTATCTCTTTTGTAATATATTAATGTACATGTAATGTACATTTTATTGAAGGCAACATTTTCATTTCCAAAAATACATTTTGAAAACTTCTGCTCTATTAGATGTAAAAGGAATGCATTCAAACTACTAATTGAAATTGAAGTTACTTTTATTTTAGTCTGTCACTAAATTTAATCTGTCTGTGAAACAAGGAATTGAAGGAGAATATTGCTGTTAACAATATAGATGGATTATTATTATTACTGATGCATTAATGTGTGAGCATTATTATATGATTGGTTTATTATTAGTGATGCATTAATGTGTGTGAATTATTATATTATTAGATTTTAATTAGTAATGCATTAATGTGTGAGCATTATATTACTGGGTTAATATTAGTAATGCAGTAATGTGTGTGAATTATTATATTATTGGTTTATTATTACTGATGAATTAATTTGTGAGCATTATAATATTATTAGATTTTAATTAGTGATGCATTAATGTGTGAGCATTATAATATTATTAGATTTTAATTAGTGATGCATTAATTTGTGAGTATTATAATATTATTACATTTTAATTAGTGATGCATTAATGTGTGAGCATTATATTACTGAATTAATATTAGTAATGCAGTAATGTGTGTGAATTATTATATTATTAGATTTTAATCTAATAATCGTGGAGTGAGAACATGAGACTGACTCCTGTGATGCTCCAAGGACAGACGAGTCTTCGCTGAGGTCCAGCTTCCTGCGCCTAGACTGCAGCTCTGCACAAGACGTTTGGCCATAGGGGAAATGGTCGTGCCCAACTGAGCCAGGTTTCTCTCGAGGTTTTTTAAATCTTCGCTTTCGCCAATTGGTGAAGTTTTTTTTTTCCTCGCCGCTGTCGCCACTGGCTTGCATGGTTCGGGATCTGTAGAGCTGCGCATCGATGGATTTGCTCTTCAGTGTTTGGACTCTCAGTAGTGATTATTAACCCACACTGAACTGAGCTAAACTGAACTGAGCTTAATCTCTGAAAACTGAACTGACTTTGTTTCAATTCACTATAATCTTCCATGTGAAGCTGCTTTGACACAATCTACATTGTATAAGCGCTATACAAATAAAGATGAATTGAATTAATTAGTGATGCATTAATGTGTGAGCATTATATTACTGGATTAATATTAGTAATACAGTAATGTGTGTGAATTATTATATTATTGGTTTATTATTACTGATTACTGCATTAATTTGTGAGCATTATAATATTATTAGATTTTAATTAGTGATGCGTTAATGTTTGAGCATTATATTACTGGATTAATATTACACTGTAAAAAATTGCTGTTAAAAAACGCTCAGATTCAACAGTAAAATAATGTTTTTTTCAGTAAAACAGTAATATGCTGTTAAAAACTGCATTCTGGGTAATATTTCTGTTTTCGAGAAAGTAACCAACAGCAGAAAACCGTGAGTTAACAGACCTCAGATTCGACGTTTTCAAGTCTGTGTTTGAAATCCCACTTTGTGCCCTTGTTCACTATTCCATACACTAGTTCACTAATATAGTTCACCTGACAGAGTTAATGAACACTAATGAGTGAATTCAGACACTGATGAACACATGCTGTAATAATCACAATCACTGAAGGAAAGAGAAACAAGAAACACAAAGAGTGACTTCAGTTACAACATTATCAAGTAAAATAAAACAGCTTCAGTCTCAGCAGAGGATCATTAAACAACACAAACAACAGCAGACACACTTATTACTGACCGCTTTGACTTCCATACCATTTTTATTAAGAACCAACAGAAATTTAGGCGTTTTGTTTTTTTGTGTGTCACCGTAATGGAGTGAGGAGCTGGTTTAGTTGGGCTCTTCACTCTTGAATTTATAAAGTCAGCCTCTCCAGCTGCTGTAACACAAAGTTAATAAACACTTTTATTACAGCAATAAAGCTGGGAAGCCGATCGGTAGATAAGACTAGTTGTCTGAAATTTGTTCTGCTAAATGTTTTGATAAAGGTCTGGATGGTGAGCCTCATGCAATGGTTTTTATGCTTAGTGCAGATATTAATTTATTAATGAGAAGTAGAAACAGGAAAAATACCTAATTCTTTTACAGAGTTAAGAAATAACATACAAAAACAGTTCAATTAAGATAGAGTCACACTTAGACCTCATGAATCAGACCTTGTACCTCAACAATGGTAACAATTAAAATGTCTCATGCCGCAATGCATGCTGGGTGTGGCACAGTACAAATATCCCAGCATGCATTGGGGCATGAATAAATGATGTAGTATAAGGGTCTTACAGTTTACTTTATTTGCGTTTGATTCTGCTGTTGTTTATGTTTAGACTTTCAGTAGCCAGTTAGTGATGTTTGTGAGTTAAACTGTTAATTTTGTTAGTTGTCACAATTGTTTAGGTTCATACGTTGATTATTGATGTCTCTTTGAGAGCAACTTACACCATAGAGCAAAGTGTTTTTGTCCAAGTTATTCTTAAAAACTTCCAGAATTCAATGCCACATACAGGCATACATATAACGTTTAACAATAAAGTAAACATTGGATAAGTGTAGTAAATTATTTTAAGTAAAAACAGGTTTTGCCTTATTAAAACCAATATAAACATCAGCAAATCTTGAATTATTATATTATTGGTTAATTATTACTGATGCATTAATTTGTGAGCATTATAATATTATTAGATTTTAATTAGTGATGCATTAATGTGTGAGCATTATATTACTGGATTAATATTAGTAATGCAGTATGTGTGTGACTTATTATATTATTAGATTTTACTTAGTGATGCATTAATGTGTGAGCATTATATTACTGGATTAATATTAGTAATGCAGTAATGTGTGTGACTTATTATATTATTAGATTTTACTTAGTGATGCATTAATGTGTGAGCATTATATTACTGGATTACAGTTTTTCTCCATTGGTTTGGCTCATTTCTTGAAACTGAAATTACATTCTCAAAACAACATGGACAAACCTCCAAATCACTTGGCAATTGTTCACAACAGAATTGAATTTCTCATTTATTTCATCAAATTGCAAATGTCTAAGTACATCTTTGCAAATGATTAAGTACATGTAGCCTACATTTAGCACAATTTCCAAGTGAATAGATCTCGTTGATCTAAACTGATTGTTGATTTTCAGTCTAATGGTTGTCCTCTCCAAAATGTGTTAGCGTCATTTCATTGTATAAGTCATCACATGCACAATAGTCTGTTCAATTGTCAAAATAAGTCAAGACCATGATACCATACAGTAGGTAAATCCTTGAAACATTTGATTACAATTTATTACAGCAATTGACAGTCAGGTGAAACTAGAACTTGACTAATGAAGGACGAGTTTCACACATCTCAGATGACCAATCAAACAGTATGTTTAGTTATCTGACAGGTGCTGCCCATGACTGTGAATGCTGCCTAACATGTATGTAAAGAGCTTGACCATGCAGGACCAGCACTATTTCTGAACATGGAGGCACCTGGCCGAGTACATGAACAAGGTAAGCTGCCTGCTCAAGAAAGAGGAGGACTAAGGGTGCGTGGGGGTGGAATAGGTGGAAGAGTCTATGGTGCATGAAGACACTGTGCTGTCCCGGATGAAATTCAGGCCACAGTTATAGACCATGTCATAAACCATGGCCTCACAATGGCGGAGGCAGGTCGCCAAGTGCAGCCTAAATGTGCCTCGCTCTACAGTCTACATCAACCAAAACTTTAACAGGGAAAGTTATAGCACTCTAGTTTTTTTTTTGTGTATTTATATTACAGTTTATTATGCTGTATACAATTTCTTTTTGCTCTGATATATGGAAGTTACATTGTGTGTGGTTGATCATTACAATGAAAATAGGAGTTATCATTTCCTTGGCAGTATAAGTGCAATGTGTAACGTCAAACCTTGGAGGCTACTCTTACCCTAAAATCTTATTTCTTTTTTTTAGTTTTATACACAATTGTATTCTGTTAGCTAGACAAAAACAGTACAGTAACCATTGTCAATGAAGGACTGGGCTAAGACTGTAAGGTGGACATGAGTAATATTTTAGAGGTCCTTTGCCATAGTGACAAAACATCTAAACATTTTGACTTGCAGTGCTTACACAATGGCAAAAGGATGAAGCATTTTGGGGGCACTGACTGTTTAAATGAGAAGGAAATTTAGTTTTGACACATGAGTGAACTGTTTTGGGAAAGGTATGAGCTGTTGCAGGTGAACCATGGTGTTGTGCCGAACCATCCACATTAAATTGGCAAAAACACCAAGAGTGTTGAGAATGTCCGGTCTGATTCAAGAAATGAGCCAAAGCAATTGAGAAGGATATTTGCCATTTTTGTGGCACTGACTTTTTATATGGGAAAGGAATTTAGTTTCGATGCATGAGTGAACTGTTTTTGGAGAGATATGAGCTTTTGCGAGTGAACTATAGTGTTGTGCTAAACTGTAACACTGTTTTGCCAAATGATCTTAGAATTTTGAGAATGTAATTTCTGTTTCAAGAAATGAGCCAAACCAATGGAGAAAAACTGTATTACAGCAATTGACAGTCAGGTGAAACTAGAACTTGACTAATAAAGGAGAAGTTTCACACATCTCAGATGATCAATCAAACAGTATGTTTAGTTACCGGACAGGTGCTGCCCATGACTGTGAATGCTGCCTAATATGTATGTAAAGAGCTTGACCATGCAGGACCAGCACTATTTCTGAACATGTTGGCACCTGGCCAAGTAAATGAACAAGGGCAGCTGCCTGCACAAGGAAGAGGAGAAGCAAGGGTGCATGGTGGTGGAATAGGTGGAAGAGGCCGTGGTGCATGAAGACACTGTGCTGTACCGGATGAAATTCAGGCCACAGTTATAGACCATGTCATAAACCATGGCCTCACAATGGCGGAGGCAGGTCGCCGAGTGCAGCCTAAATGTGCCTCGCTCTACAGTCTCCTCCATCATCCAAAACTTTCGCAGGGAAAGTTATAGCACTCTAGTTTTTTGTTTGTGTATTTATATTACAGTTTATTATGCTGTGTACAATTTCTTTTTCCTCTGATATATGAAAGTTACATTGTGTGTGGTTGATCATTACAATGAAAATAGGAGTTACCATTTTCTTGGGAGTATGAGTGCAATGTGTGACGTCAAACCTTGGAGGCTACTCTTACCCTAAAATCCTATTTCTTTTTTTTTTTGTTTAGTTTTATACACAACTGTATTCTGTTAGCTAGACAAAAACAGTACAGTAACCATTGTCAATGAAGGACTGGGATAAGACTGTAAGGTGGACATGAGTGATATTTTAGAGGTCCTTTGCCATAGTGACAAAACATCTAAACATTTTGACTTGCAGTGCTTACACAATGGCAAAAGGATGAAGCATTTTGGGGGCACTGACTGTTTAAATGAGAAGGAAATTTAGTTTTGACACATGAGTGAACTGTTTTGGGAAAGGTATGAGCTGTTGCAGGTGAACCATGGTGTTGTGCCGAACCATCCACATTATTTTGGCAAAAACACCAAGAGTGTTGAGAATGTCCGGTCTGTTTCAAGAAATGAGCCAAAGCAATTGAGAAGGATATTTGCCATTGTTGTGGCACTGACTTTTTATATGGGAAAAGAATTTAGTTTCGATGCATGAGTGAACTGTTTTTGGAGAGATATGAGCTTTTGCAAGTGAGCTATAGTGTTGTGCTAAACTGTAACACTGTTTTGCCAAATGATCTTAGAATTTTGAGAATGTAATTTCTGTTTTAAAAAATGAGCCAAACCAAAGGAGAAAAACTGTAATGTAATCAAACGAAACAAATCTAAATAAATAAGAGATTTATTCGTTGCTCTTTAATCAGAATGTGTAAGTTATACAGTGAAGAAAAAGTTAATGAGATTTGATAACTTGATTCTATTTCATTGTAATAGCTATTAATTTTATTAAGCTGAACTGTTAATTTGTACACTATTTAATTTACTTTTGTAAATAATAATAATAAAACATATTACTGACCATTTAACTGTTTATTTACAATGAAACCGCTCAAAATGAACATATTTAGTAATTTGGGGATTTTTAAAAGGGGGGTCGGGGTAATCCCTTATTAGGCTATGGTGGACATATCCCTTATTTTCACATCCCAATGTTGACAGGTATGTTCATCGGATCTATTTTCGCTGCTAAATAGACCAAAACAATCATTATTTCATCAAAAATATAAGTGACTTGATATTATTAACTTGTTTGTTGAACTGTCATATGAAATCAGTGTCACATTTTCAATGGTGAGGTGATGGTGTTGTGAAATTTAACAGTATATGTGATTTAACAGTATATGTGATTGATTATATGAATATGTTAATGAAGATGGAGATGTAAGTCAATACATTCATTACTCCAATGCCATATGATATTCCAATGCCATATACATTCATTACTCCAATGCCATATGATATTTCAATGCCATATGATACTGCTCAAACTGTATATAACTTTATTCTATTGGACGTATATTCTGTTTTACTGTGAGATATATCTCAGCATTATCTGACTTATCTGACTTCTACCTTACAATGTCAGATTCTATTAAGGAAAATAGACTATAAGACAGGATATGCCTAAAGGGAGATGGACATGACATCCATACATGCTCTGCTGTCCTCCAGGGGCACCCACACCTGAGCACCCGTATTAGCCCGGAGATCAAAGAGAGGACCATAAAGGGGCTATTATTTATAAGACATAAGGGACTGACATGATAAGGGTATTCTTGGGTTAAAGATCAATTAAAAACTATACATAGGGAATACGTCAGCCTGGTCTGGGGAGCAGGATGCAGCTGGGGCATAAGAATTAAGATTAATGGTCAAACTGATGAGATAAGATGTATATGATTTTACCATAAAGGAGGAGGACTGTACGTATAAAACTGTGTGAAAGAGGCTGAGCGGGACACATACGATCGTGTTGCCTCTGTAGTAACTCAGCCATGTTTCTAAGCGGACTTAAAATTTGGCAGTCCGAGAAGACTCTTGCTCCCCCTCGTCTCCTTCTTAATTAAGTATCGCCCGAAGCTTAATTGCAATACACACTCTTCTACCCCTTTTTTAAAACAAAGACGTGTTGTAACCCCAGTTACAAATTAATGGCCTATACTGCCATTTGGGCCATCTGCCGTTCACATGACTGTGGTAATCGAATTCCACAACCAATGGAAGTAAGACCCATTTGTCTATCTCGGGTGTACAGATTCACCCGCCTCTTTTCCTGCCCGGGAAAGAACCCAGTATTATTCTCTGAACAAAGGCCCATGCGATTTTCGGACATTTCACATTTAAAAGTGTGTTTTGCTTTAATGTTTTATTGCTAATAGTTTTGTATGTTTTACTATGTATGTAAGCAAGTGTTTTTACCATATTGTTGCATGTAATTAAAACAATGCAGCATGTGGCACGCACGTAATTAACTGTATTTGAAAAAGGCCCATGGTGTTTGATGTCAAACTGTAGATCTCAGAACTCAGGAAACATTGGTGGAAATGATAAAACTGTATCTGCAAATAGTAGTTAATTACAGAGTTTCATTGAGTTTTTGATAACAGTAATTTAAGTTTTATTTCCAACGCGTGACCTCGGATGCCCCCTCCCTGGGCATGAACAACCAGGGAGAAGAGAGGTATGGCCTCGCTCTAGAGACACGGCTATTGGTCAGTCATGGAGTAGGCTGGCCCATGGAGAAGTCCTGCCCACTATAAAACCCTAAAGCTCACAAACTTTATGGCTTTCGCTTGGTTTTCACGAGGGGTTTCTACGCACGAACTTTGCGTTGCACGCTTCCCGCCTTTACAACACGCCGCCGGACAGTGCTCTCGGAAGAATCACCCCGTAAGACCTGCGTCTGTCCGCCGTAACATCACCACGGCAACGAGACCCGTTCACAGAAGCCACGATGCTTCTGTGCACGTTCGCAACTCGCATGAACTCAGTCTGACCCTGTCCTGCTCGTATAACTGCTTTCCCGTGAACACGCGGACGCCATCTCATCAAGCAGTACGGTCAGTCATTCAACTTCTCTGAACTCTGATTTCCTAAGTCATTCAAGGAGCAAGCCACTGGAGGAATTCCCTCTCAGCGAACTTCCTGCTTGCTGACGTCAAACTCTCCGTCACCGGGACCACGAGTCCCACGCTCCAGAAGACGAAGGAAAATCCCTCTCCAACAAAAGACATCCCAACGATGTCAACGCACGGCAACCAATTGGCTGCGCCGGAGTTCCCCTCAACCAGCTGATGAGTGAGACTGGTCATCTAAACGCAAGTAACACAAGCCCACTTTTCACTCCTTGCTGAAGCTGGTGTTAATTAAGTTTAACAGTAAATCCTAGTCAGATTCTCTGCGTGTTTTTAAGTTACTGCCTCAGCTATATGGTCTAGCTACCTTGCTTGTGAAACCCTGTTTATATTGTTATTTTGGCCAAGTAATAATATAACATAGATTTACTAAAGATAAAGTTACCTGCTTACTTCTATTAGGGTGGACCAATAGATGACGTAAGCGAGGTAACCTAATTTTGACTGTGAGCCAGTCGTTTGAATCTTTTGATTTAATCCCCGAGAATTAATATAAATTAGTTCGAACTTATGAGCTAATTCTTAAAGTACTGGACATATTAGATGGTCCAGGCACTACATTTTTATGGTGGAGGATGCTTAAGCATAGAATGAACTAACTTTTAAGCACATAAAACCCCCGAAACACGTTGTTGACCGTTTCTATTTTTGACCGTAAAGATAGATTAAAGGAAACAGAATTTGCTACACATGTGTCATTACTCTATCATTGTACCATGCGTTTTATTGCTTGACTGCATGCTAAAGTGTTGTTAAGAAAGTAAAACTGCATAAAAATCCGTCCGCCGAGACGAAGAGTGCATAAACGCGCAGAAAAATCCGTCCGCCGTGACGAAGAGCGCTAAACTGCATGGAATCCGCCCGCCGAGGCGTACTGTGCACAAAACTTGCAGTAAATTTGTTCGCTGAGACGAACAGTAAAGCCGCTTTAAGAGCGCAGAAAGATGTAGATAAGCGTGTTCCTTATCTTTCACCTCTTAAAAGGGCCCTAGACAGTAAGATTTCTTATGCCGCGAGACTCCGGCTCTGGAATCAGCTGTTTTTCTCCTGGCAACTGGGTTTAGAATAAACCCACCTATGCCGTTTTATTCGCTGAAAGTAGTGAATTAAAGAACGCAGTGCTTAGATAACTGTGTTGTATTGTTGGAGAAAGTATTTGTCTTGATCAAGTTTGTGTGGTTGAATCCACAGCCGTGTTACTGCTTAAACAGACTCTAACACGAAGTGCCGAGATCACGGATCTCACATTAATCTCAGGTACCCTGTTGATTAAAGTTTTGCTTTGTACTGATGAGATAAATGATCTAACCAGTGCGCGTGACCGCACAGCGAGGACCCGCGGCCTCCATAGTGTATTACACAATAATCGCTAAAGCTGTGTTCATTGATCACTGATTATCAGAAAGATAAGATTCTGAATAGTGCTGTTGTGCAGTGTGAAGTGTCAATCTTGGATGTTCTCTTTTCGTGCTTATCCCATGTCTTTCTTCCTTTTCTCATTTGGAAAATAATTTGACAAGTGCTGAAGTTAATAAAGGGTTTACGATCACATTGTTGATTTTAATCACAATTGTCTAAACTGCTTTTACCGCTATATTTGGCCTATGTCATCAGTTGGAACTGTCATACGCTGTTGGTTTTGTGGAAAACAAATTATCACTTAATCCCCTCGTTAGAACTTTAATGTTTCACGAGTGACATAAATGCTTTAATCGAAACCACTCAACTTGTAAGAACGACCATTTCTTACCACGGTTGATTTGGAAGTCGATTTAGAAGCATAGTGTTAAGTTTAATCATAACGTTAATTGTCCTCCAGACTTTAATGACTATTTCCCTCAGTTGAGTTGTGACCATCATCACTGCTGTTGTGAAATTTGAATTTCATTTATAATTAATGATGCTTGGCTGCCCTATCACAATAACAGTTATTGATTAATGCAATCAAATACATTCAGACCGATTAATCGACATCTAGGAACAACCATTTCCTAGGATTATCGATTTACAGACAATGTTTAATGATTAAAGTAATCATATTGTTATTTGTCCGGGAAGTTCAATCACAAACCTCACTGAGCGATCTTGACAGCATCACTACTGAATAAGTTTTATTTTAACCTTAGGTTGTTTTGTTTGATTTAGTCATAATAGTAATAATAACAATAATCATTATTACTGTTATTATTATTATTTCTTTTTCTCTACTTTTTATCTATATTTATGAATAGTCCATTAGTCTCAGAGCTCAATAACAGTTTGTGATTAACTTAGATAATTTGATCCAGTTCAACAAAGTTTGGAAACCATTTTATGTGAGTTTAATTTAAAAGTCAATTTGATTCTGTGTTGCTTAATGATTCATTTTAATCATAATTTTATACTCTATCGTTACTGCATTGAGTATTAATGTTAATCAACATTGCTGCCTGGAAATTTTAATGTCATTAGCAGCCCAATGATGTTTGGCTTCCTTTTTTAATAACAATTACTGATTAAATGTTAATCATAAAACACTCTGATAAATAATAACGCATAAGCGTTACTACTCTTGTCCCTTTTACTAATTTGGAATTTAATATTTTTACTTAAATTCAAAATTTTGGAATTTTAAATTTTAAGTTAAATTCATTATTCTATTTATTCCAGGTATCTATTGGAACCTTTTGTGAATATCTCTTTTGGCTTTAGTCAAATTTACCCAATTGACTTAAATTAACCACAACTTTGAGTTCCCGTTGTTTTCCCAAGCCAGCTCACGGACACAGTTTCCTTCCCTTTTCGGGTTCCTAGTTGATGCAATTGGACAGAATAGCCTGTGAGTGGCTGTAACTGAACCAATGGCAGCACCCAATTGAGTTTATATGGGCAGTATCCTTCAGTTTGCTAAACCCAAATTAAACGTACAAGTTTCTCATTACTTTGGCTAACTAGCTAACTTGATAACCCAATAAATCAACAATTTAGAGGTATCCATTCGACAGCGCCACCACTTGGTCAATCTTAGTTTTGCCAACAGAGAAAACTATCTCTTTTGTCCCTTCTTTTCCTACTATCTTCTTTCAAGTTGACTGCTGCTGCTATTTGGGGCATTGCACCTGTGAGAATCATAAAGCAGAGAATTTTTAGAAACATTTGACAAATGTTTGGGGAAATTTGAATGCTGTATTGCTGAAGTTGAACTTGTCTGATTCTCACCCTCCTTCCCTCCTCATTGTGGAATCCTACCCATCAAAGCTAAAAGCAGGTCAACAAGAAGATAATCGTTGTCAGTCCCTACGTTTAACACACATTCAGGGACAATTTATTTGGTGTGATGTCAATCCTAATGATTAAGAAACCAACACTGTTGTTGTTATCACAATTTCTCCTGTTTCAGAGGAAATTTTAATAACAACTGCAGTCCTGGTGATTAGAGACCCTAAGATTCAAAAGTTAGCCTAGGAGCATTCTTTTGTTTTAGATTTAAGAAAGCTAAATCATCTTTCTCTCTAGGAAGGTGCAAACACTGATCTTTACCCTATTCTATACACTTCTTATCACTTTTATACTTCTCTCTGTTTCTTAGCTGTGCCAACTGTATGTGTTTACTGATTCTTCCCACAGAGTTTACCAGTTAGACGCACATCCAGCAGAGGATCACAGCCCAGAGAACTACATTCACCTGCCAATCACACACTAGAACATCGGTACACATTTAACTTCTCACTCTTAACATTACACACTGACATTGTTGTCCTTCTTGTTCTGTTGTGTTTTGTTCTCTCTCTCTTTTCTATTCTCGTTCCATTTCAAGGTCAGTGTCAGATCAGTTCTAAGTCCCCACTCACTGCAACGAACATGGCCCATACTAAAGACCCTGTTGGCCATTGAAAGGACTTAGAAGCATGGCTGTGTGTGTCAGTCACAGATCACAGATCAGCACACAGCATGGATCTCAAAGACCTCCATAAGCTGGCCAGGAACATTGGCAAGTTCACCCCAAGTTCGCCAGGTGGTCAGGAGATCCACGCCTATCTCCAAGACATTGATTTCCACCTGGAAATGAGACCCAATGTCTCAGACAAAGATAGACTTTACCTGCTTCGAGCTACATCCAGCCCTGAAGTACGCAGCTTCCTAGACCGACAGCCAGCTCACACAAAGAATGATTACCTCCTACTTCAAGAAGCTCTTATCAAGGAATTCGCTGACCTCGAATTAGAGAGAGGACTGGTGGCCGCACTTGAGATGAAGCAAGGCCGTAACGAGCCCACTCAAGCCTATTACAGCCGACTCAGACGAGCCTATTTTGGAACTCGGAATGAACCTGAAATGGAAGAAGATCCGAACTTCAAGATCCTATTCCTGCGAAACCTCCATCCTGCTGTAAGCCACCATCTGGGAGTCCTTGCATGCCCACGAAAAATGACCGTGCAGCAGTTACGAGACTTGGCACACAAAGCCTATAGTAAACAAAAGATGGCTTCACAAAACAGTGCCAAAACCACCACTATTCTGGCTGTCGAAACCTAAAGTCCAGAACTGGCACTAGAGGGTGCCCAACGTCCAGACAAAAGCAAGCACTCTGCTCAAGAGGGGAAGGCATCCGCACCCCGCAGACAACGGGACCCCCATGCTGATGCTAGACCTAGACAGAGGAACGGCCGCTATGATGGACCCTCTGGACGACAACGCTCTCCTGAACGTCACTGGGAGAGATCGTGGACTCAATCTGCTTCATTCGGTAATCAAAGGAGAAAAAGCTCGTCACAATCCAACGGTATCTCCAAGGGACGACGACAAAACCCTGGATCGATAAGCCCAAGGAGTCGACGAAAGCACTCACCCCGATTCTCCACTGACCGAACTCAATCTCAATCCCAACCAGAAGAAACTACCCCATCTGGTTTCGACCCTCAAGAAATGATGAGAATGATGATGAAAGAATTCTTCCAACGCAAGGAAGATGAAAGGAAGGGGGAAGAAGGATAAACCGGATTCAGCCTGACTAGCCGTCGAACAAAGAAGCAGCGACCATCTGAACCAACAGACCCCTGAGAATAGCACTGTTGTACCCCCTCACTCTCAAAGAGCCCTACCTGAAACTACCTCAAGTGAAACAGGAAACATGTTTGAACACCCAGCTATAGAGTTAAACACTAACGCCACAGCTACTACAGCAGATCACAGCAGCATCCAACAGACACCTGCAGATGAACTGCCACAAATTCCTGAAAGTGCCATTATGGTCGTCTGCCACTCCTCCGACGAACCTCAAGCCAGCCCTGAAATCCTACCTTTCCCATGCCAAACTCCTGTCCCTCAACTATTGGGCGACCTCATCGAAAGAGGCGTAGCAAGGAAATTCTACCTGTCTATCATCATTGAACGTCAAATCCAAGTTGAAGCTCTTGTGGACACCGGAGCTGACATCACCCTAATGTCAACCAAACTCCTTGAAGAAGTCCAAGAAAGAGCCAAGAGAACCAACAGAACTCTCAGACTTTAAAAGTGTGAACTGAACCTCCAAGCCTACTCCCACACTGGCCTACAGCTGAAACAGCTTGCCCCAGTCCACCTGACAGTGGGACCAATGAGCCTCGTTCACCCAGTGTACGTGTCACCACTCTACACGTACCCCCTCCTCATAGGAAAAGATTTGCTGAACCGATTCGAACCTCTAATCGATTTCAAGCACCTGAAGATATGGACTCAAGTCCGGGAGCCATTGCCCTTCCAGCCAGTTTGCTCTAACGAGCCACAGTGTCAAGCTACAGGCACTGACCCAATGTCACTGACTACTGGCGCAACTTCCAGCAGTAAGGATCAAGACCCTTTCCTCTGCTCACTGCAAGCTCCTGACTCAGACTCCAGCCCCGTCTAAATAAAGACTAAAATAGACATTCAAGACACCTTGGTGTCCAATGCGGCCCTAGCACTGTGGGCAGAAAACTCAGCTGTCAGCCTAAAGCTCTTCCAAGCCTTAAAACAAAGACACCAGACTCTGCCACACATCTCAAAACACAGCCGTTTCCCCCTCAGTCCTTGTTCGACAGACATGGCCACCTCCAAGATGGTCTGTGCAGTGGACATCCGATGGAACAACAGACTGCTGAGTCACCACTTCCTCGTTGTCCCTAACCTACCTTATGACATCTACATCGGAGCAGACATCCTAATCCGGCTCAATGCCTGTGTGGACATTATCAACAATGTCGTGTGGGCCCCTCTGTCGAACTAACTGACCTCGTCAGTCAACTTGAACACCCTTCGATCTGGTCAAACCATACCAGACGCATGTGCCATGATCAATGAGAGAGAAGTCACAATCCCTGCATACAGCAAGAGTGTCAGCGTTCGCCTCATACTGTTCAACAACTGCACAGCCAAAGATATCATGGTCCCTAAAACCAGTCACCTAGGATGGCTCATCAACCAGACGTTTCATGACTTCAACCTCATGGTACCTGTCATAGGCCCAATACCAGCCCAATCACTGTCTGACGAAGATGATGACACAGTGATGTTTACACGACCACATGGAAACATCACCATAACTTCCATCCTGCCAGTGTCTCTGGAAAGTGTATGCCGATCCGAACTGACGGATGACACCCACCTAATGGTCTACGCAGTCTCAACACAGCCTACCGCAGAAACACCTAAGCCAATGGCCATCCAAACCCAAAGTCCCTCAAATGACTTGACTGAAAAACCCTATGCTGGTTTCGAGGCACAGCTCCAACAGATCCTTAGTGAGGCTGATGAAGTGTTGTACAAGTACAAAGATTCCTTCGCCAAAGACTCCCTGGACTGTGGCCTAACCAACATCCATACTGTGCGCATACCAACCCTCCCAAGTGCGCCACCACATTCGTGGTGTACAAGAAAGTACAGTACAATAAATCAGTACAAGAAATCATCGACTCCATGTTGACCAAGGGGGTCATTTGCCCCTGTAACAGCACATACTCTGCTCCAATATGGCCAGTGCTTAAACCTAATGGGAAATGGCTACCTACTATCGACTACCGCAAGTTGAACCAGCAGGTGCCCCTGTCACGTTGGCCTATGACTCAATTGGACCAGGAAATCCCCAAAATCAAAGGCTCGACAATCCTCTCAACACTGGACGTCGCCTCCGGATTCTGGACAATTCCAGTCCACCCTGATGACCAACACAAACTGGCATTCACTGGCAATCAGCAATACACCTTCACACTGTGCCCTTTCGGCTATGCTAATTCACCAGCAGAATTTAACATCTTCCTGAACAAAGCATGCCCTGATGCCAGAGCCAGAGGTAATCTCGTCTATGTCGATGATGTTCTCCTGAAAAGCTCAAAGGTAGATGATCACCTCAAGGAAATCGATCACGTCCTTAACCAGTTGACACTCGCAGGAGCGAAGATTGCCCTTCACAAGGGACAATGGTGTAAAACCAAAGTGAATTACGTTGGCCTGCTCTTCGGACGAAATGGCATTGAACCGCAGTCTAGCCGTGCCCAGGCAATCCAAAGCATTAAAACACCCACCAACGTGTCTGAGTTAAGAAGCTTTCTGGGAGTGTGCAATTACTCACGACAGTTCATCGAAGGCTACGCCGACATTGCATGACCACTAACCTCCCTCCTGAAAAAGTGTGGGCAGAAGCCCAAGACGAAGCTATGAGCACACTCAAACAATGCCTGTGCTCTGCTCCATGCCTAGCCTACCCAGACCCAAGGAAGGAGTTCTACCTGGATGCAGGTTTCTCTAAGCATTGCCTCAGCGCAGGGCTGTACCAGCTCCACGACAAAGACAAGCGAGTGGTCGCCTATGCCAGCAAAACCCTGCTTCCCCCAGAATGCAAGTACTCAGATTGTGAAAAGTCTTTACTGTGTACTGTGTGGGCCATCCAGCGTTTCTCCAACTACATTGGAGCACAGAAAGTGATCATAGAGACATGCCACCAGCCAGTGATCTTCCTCAACAGCCAGCGGATCTGAGATGGTGTAGTCACCAATGCACGCATTGCATGCATGCAGGCAACTTGAAAGCTGGAGCGGGAGTGGTCTGGCTCAATGATGACCCCTGCCCACCACAACAATTCAAATTCGGCCCTCACTCATCGCAGTATGCAGAAATCGCAGCTGTTCTCATCACACTGCAACTAGCGGCATCTCAGAACGTCAGAGAACTCCTCATCTGTACTGATTCAAATTACGCTTGATTGAGCTTCACATGCCATCTAGTGGGATGGAAACAAAATGGCTTTAAGACAGCTAACAACAAACCTGTCAAGCATCAAGAACTCTTCAAGTCATGCGACTCCATTGTTACCAAACACGACATGCTCGTTTATTGGAAAAAGGTCCGTGGACATTCACGCCAACCAGGGCAAGATAAAGACTTCAATGACCAAACAGACGCCCTCGCCAAAGCAGGCGCATTACATGGAGAGCCTTGGAGGCTTCAACCCCACCCACCCAACCCAGATGTGTCAGCCATTACCCGCCGACAGCACACCGCAAATGTGCAAAACCCTGCCTCCTCCCAACTTGCTCTCTCACCACAGTTTGCTGCTACTGATCTGGTCACCCTTCAAGCTTCTGACGCAGATCTACAAACTATGGTCGCTCACATCTCTGACTCCGTGGCTAATCCACTCTCAGCCGCTGACCTGGCCAAGTCCTCTGAGCTTCGTCACTTCAACTCTATCAAGCACTTGCTGCATCTCACTGACGGCATACTCACATATGTCCCCAAAGTACTCACTCAACCACGGCTCGTCATACCTCGTGGCTAGAGGGGGATGATGCTGATGTACGCCCACGATGCACCATGCGCTGGACATCATGGCACCAAAGCCACCTACAAAACGTTCAAACAAGTAGCATATTGGCCTGGCATGCAACAGGATGTAGGGGAGTACGTAAAAGGATGCCTGGTGTGTTGCCAATTCCAACCAGCAAACCCAAACTACCGAGCACCGTTGGAAAGGAAAGGAATGACCTTCCCATGGTCAGACCTCCAAATCGACTGGGTAGGACCTTTGCCACGCTCCTCGCGGGGCAACAAATACTTCCTGACAGTAGTCTGCGAATTCACAAAATGGGTCGAATGTCTCCCAGCTCCCAACGATACAGCAGAAACTACAGCGTGTCTGTTAATGAACCACATCTTCTCAAGATTCGGCCTGCCTTTTGGGGTAAACTCTGACCGAGGAACCCACTTTACAGCCAAAGTCATGCAGGAAGTGTGGAAACGTCTGGGAATTCAAGCCAAGCTTCATATAAGCCACCACCCAATCTCCTCTGGTCAAGTGGAACGCACCAACAGAACAGTGGTCAGCATGTTGAAAAAGTATGTGTCTGCCAATCAAAAGGACTGGGACATCAAGCTCCCTCTTGTACTGATGGCAATCAGGGCCACCCCTCATCGCTCTACAGGGATACCACCGTTCGAGATGATGACAGGACGACAGATGACACTCCGATTACACCTGCTGTACCAACCAGGTGACATGAATCTAGTCACCGCCTATACCACTCACCAGTACCTGAAAGAGCTGCACCAGCACCTAAAGTCTACTTTCGCCTTTGCACAGCAACAACTCCAAAAGAGTGCGAAAGGACGCAGGGCCTACTATGACAAAAAGGCCTCATACCAGTAATTCAGTGTCGGAGACAAAGTGTGGTACTACAGCTTCGCCCCATCACGACAGAACACTCTGTCCAAAAAGTTCCTGCCTCACTGGACTGGACCTCATGAGATCGTTGACAAACTCTCACCTGTAGCCTACCGAATCAAAATCAGGCAAGGGCGCAGTGACCCTGTTCTTCGATGGGTCCATCGAAACCAGATCAAAAAGCACTGGGGTCCCAGCCAACCAGAAATGGGGGAGGACCAAAACCACTGACACTGACCGACTGTCCTACCCTCTACACTATACTAACATAACTCCAGACAATCTAGGGAACACCTAGTTAACTGTGCTAAACCCAACATTATTGCTCTCTCCTCCACAGCCCTGCTAGGAAACCTCTAGTAGAGAGGAGCCACTCCCGATTTGTAAAACTGCGTCACTGATCTTTAACCTACCTGCATTCCCTTATGTCCCTTCGTTTCTTCATTTTTCTTCTCTCTCGCCTTGTTTTAATTTACTCTTCTAGTCCCATCCAGGGGACACACATAGAATCATGCAAGCTAAGCATAGGACCTAAATTTAGGATTGACTCTGGTCACCAAATTGTTGTAATTGTTCCTGAACTTGCCATTCGCCACTCAGGGCGACATGATTTACAAATCTAATTTGTTTCTTTTGATTCTATTACCAGGAAGATGATTGGCCTCGCCGCTTTGATCTTCTGCGTAATGCGGGTCACACCCCAGCCGGAAGTCGCGTCGCCGGGACCAGCATCGGGGATAGTACTCCGTAAACAACCGGGGTTACTGATAACGAACTGTAAAACGCATACCCAAAAGGTGTACGTTCGACTTAATCCCCGCGAAGTTGTCAGAGCTCACTACACTCCCTCAGCCTCCCAAACCACCTGGGCCGGTAGTCGTTGGACCCAGAAAATTCTTGCTCACGCCCATCAGATGTTACACATGCTGCACCAATTGCAGAAAATGACGGTAACCCAAGCTGAACTTACTGGGTACCACAGGCATCCCAAACGATTTTTGGGCGCTTTACTGGGGGCTGCGGCAGCTGTAGGAACTCTGTTCAACATTGGCATGAGCACCGCTAATGCCGTAAATTTGGCCACAGTAAGGCGGCATGTGAGTGAAATTCAGGCCGAAATACCTGAAATCCGCCAACAGCTCGCAGTTCAAAGCCGTGCCTTACAAACTTTTGGAAAATCGCTAAACAGAACTATTACAGTCCTTAATACGCATAGCACTCTCTTAAACCAAACAATCAAATCCATCAACAAGCTATTCTCGGTGATCCAAAGCGATTTAGCTCAAACGCAGCTGTTAACCACACTCATGACTGACATGCTACGAGAAGTGAGCTCCTCAGTCAATAATTTGGCTATGGGTAGAATTCCACATTATCTGATACCCCTAAGTCTAGTTCAAAACGTCCTGGCTTCTGCCACTATGGGTCCCACTAGCCCTATCCAAGCTCACCTGGCTTTTTCTCTGGGCAGTGCTATTCCCTTATACGTGGACCCAGAAGCAGGCGACCTAGCATTCTTGCTTAGTCTACCGATAATTGACACTGCTAATATTTACCGTCTTAAAGATGTCGTAAACGTTGGATTTTGGCAAGAAGACACCTATGTCAAAATTTATACCCCTGACGTCATTGCGTACCATGATAATAATGAGCAGTTGTATTTGGCCCCTAACCTAAAAATGTGCACTCTTACCAAAGAGATACATTTTCTGTGCCCTAGTAAGCCCTTCGTTCGTGACAACACTGATGGCATCTGCGGCCTAGAATTGGTTAGACCTGATACCAGCTGTCCAGCCGAAGCTACGCCACGATTCCAAGTCGAGGCGACCCAAGCTGAACTCGTCGGTAACCGATGGTTAGTTAACACACCCTTGCGTACGGCTACACTTACGTACGATCAGCACGACACCGCCACTCGCATTAACCTTCCCGATCAAACTTTGTGGATCACTGTCCCTAAGGGCTCGATCCTTCATATTGACGATTTGGCGACGAGTATCAAACCGAACTCAAAATCTCACCGTTTTTCAAGCAACATTCCTTCACACTTGATCCCGAATTGGAAGAAAGGATCAAGGAGGAAGGAACGCAATTAATTGATTTGACCCCAGTCGACAACGCATTGGAGGCTATTGCACGCCTTCCTCCGCCTGGCTCTCCAGTCATTCGGTCGTGGTCGGCCGGCGATACGGCTCTGTGCGTTTCTACTATTGTAGGCTACATAGTAACTTTGACACTCGCCTATCTCATCCACAAGAAAGTGAACGCCATCCGAGAAGCATGTAACAAGTGCACACCTGGCACCCGGCGCATTTTCCGACGTGATGAGAGCCCGAGAATTCGCTAACCCTAATCGAGCTGCCTCTGGCATCGCCTGCCATCCTCACAGATTACAATTAGCCAAATGAATTGATTGTCGCGACCCTTATCAAGGTTCCCCTAAGCTGTCAAGTGTTTCTAACTCGATTATGCCAATTTGTTTAACCCCCTTCACCAGAATTCAGTCTGTGATGGAAAGTTGTTTGTGTCTTGTGTGTGCCGGTTCTTCCCTTAGACTGCCTCTTGTTCCTGTGCCTGCCGATGTTCACCAGCAACATCACCATTCAAATGGGGGGATGTAGTAACTCAGCCATGTTTCTAAGCGGAGTTAAAATTTAGCAGTCCGAGAAGACTCTTGCTCCCCCTCGTCTCCTTCTTAATAAGTATCGCCCGAAGCTTAATTCCAATACACACTCTTCTTCCCCTTCTTTTAAAACAAAGACGTGTTGTAACCCCAGTTACAAATTAATGGCCTATACTGCCATTTGGGCCATCTGCCGTTCACATGACTGTGGTAATCGAACTCCACAACCAATGGAAGTAAGACCCATTTGTCAGCTCGGGTGTACAGCTTCACCCGCCTCTTTTCCTGCCCGGGAAAGAACCCAGTATTATTCTCTGAAAAAAGGCCCAAGCGATTTTCAGACATTTCACATTTAAAAGTGTGTTTTGCTTTAATGTTTTATTGCTAATAGTTTTTTATGTTTTACTATGTCTGTAAGCAAGTGTTTTTACCATATTGTTGCATGTACACAAGCCCACTTTTCACTCCTTGCTGAAGCTGGTGTTAATTAAGTTTAACAGTAAATCCTAGTCAGATTCTCTGCTTGGTGGTTTTCTAAGGTTGCAATGCTAAGAACTCATCACGTGCGAGACGTTTGGGACTCTTAGTTGTTCATTCTCAGTCATTCAACTCATTCCAGAACTGTGTGTGTGTGCATCTTTGTGTTTGTTTGATTTACGTAGAGTAGTTTACTGTGTGTGTAGCTTAATAAACTTGTGTTTCATTTTAAGATCCTTGTCGGAGTTTTTATGTGTTTTTAAGTTACTGCCTCAGCTATATGGTCTAGCTACTTTTCTTGTGAAACCCTGTTTATATTGTTATTTTGGCCAAGTAATAATACACTGTAAGCCCGGACAGGTTGATTGAACTTAAAAAATTTATGGAAACTCGT
Organism: Danio kyathit; assembly: GCA_903798195.1. Classification (NCBI taxonomy): domain Eukaryota; kingdom Metazoa; phylum Chordata; class Actinopteri; order Cypriniformes; family Danionidae; genus Danio; species Danio kyathit. Next base: position 40,016,961 of record LR812540.1, read on the forward strand.
TGCCCTAAAAAAGCTAATTTCGTCTCGTTGAAAAAACAATACTTTTTAAGTTTATTGTACTTGGGATTTCAAATGCATTTAATTAAATATTCAGTTGACTGAAATAAAGGTTTTTAGTACAATAAACCTAAAAGGTTTTGTTTTTTCAACAAAACAAAATTAGCTTTTTTAGGGCAACGAGTTTCCATAAATTTTTTAAGTTCAATCAACCTGTAGGCTTAAAACATAAAATCTTGACCTGAATGTTGTGAAAAATTATTTTAAACTTAGCTATTCACTATAAATGATTTAATGAAAATACACCTACAGTACATTACAAACAAGGACAAAGAATAAACATTTACTTTACACTTTATTTGAAATCACTTAGAAATATCACTTTGAAACAAGTGACAAAACAAGAAAATGCCTTGTATAACAATTACTCAATACAGTATTTATTGTTATAAATCGTATTAAAACAATTATTTAAAATATTTTAAACAGTTTTTACAAACATATTCAAATACTAAACAACCACAGAATGTTATTACACTGTAACATTATGGAATGTTAACACTTGCCAAACACTAAGGTATAGTTTTAAAAAAATGTATCTCACAGTTGGGACCGCAAGCCTGAAGAAACATGCCTTTTCTGTGCCTGTTTACATGGCAAGTTGATTTTTAACAGCCAGAATCTTAGCCTTCAGCTTCTTCTTACCCAAACTTGTTGAATGAAAAAAGGGCATTGTCCATAGTCTAGGTGCAGTGTAGGTTAATCCAAAAAGACACATGGCCTGGCGTATGTTGTCTATATTGTCCATTACGACATTCCCCTCCAAGATGATTCCCACTGAGGATGGGTGGAGGCGGATGGACAGGGGTTGAAGAGCCACATCTTCATTTTCTCAGTTAAGGATTCCAACAAGTACATGTTGGTATGAGTCTCCATCATCTGAAGCCTGACAACAATAAATAGATAACAAAAATAAATCTTAGAAGTGTACATTTGATTTTAATATATATTAATTGTATTGAATGTTTTTAGTTTTATGCAAGTTTATGCAAGCATAATTTGTTACTTGTATACTTGTTACTTGTATATTTGTTACTTGTTTAGATGTGCGCACATTTCTGTTTTTTGCTTACTTGTATACCCAAACATATCCAGTATTCAATAATTTATAAAATATACAAATACTACCAAACATTAAATAAATTTTAAAAGTCATTGCATACAGCATGAAAAGATTTGATATACTTAAATTACTAAAGATTTTATGTTATTCTACTTATTATTTTAAGAGTTTCAAAGGTGTTATAACATGAATTAAAATTTCTCGTTGATCATTATTCTATTTATTAATGAACTACAATAAGACATTGTTTGGGTGATTTATTTATTGTTATTGCTAACAAAATTGCACATTAAGAAACATGATACAAAAAAAACTTGTATTAATATACAAAAACATTTATTAATGATACTTACAAAACATGCTTTGAAGAACTCAGTTGGGTCATCACCAAGAAGTACTGGAAGCACTCAAATGGCAACACATGGCATGTCAGTGAGGTCAGAGGCCTGAGGTGTTGCAGTTGCAGAGAAACAACATTGTATCATTTGTCAACATAAGAAAAAAACAATTTTCATGTATCATTATTTAGTCTCTGTTACTGAGGATTTCTAAAGTAATTATATCAGTTTCAAAATTCAGCAAACAATGGCATCGGTTTATGTCAATGGCATGTACAAACAATGGCATACGGTATACAAACCTTGCCATCTTGTAGAAGATCTGAATCAGCTGTGGACAGTGATGATCAAGAGACCCATAGAATTCTTGCTTAAGATTCTTCCCAACTATCCGGTTGAATTACTGATACACCTTTAGTAGTAAAACAAAAAAAAAGTTTATTAACATCAGAGAAATGTCAAAATTAAACAACTGTCAAATAAACACATTATCATATTTATCAATACTTTACTCATTTCATTACAAATACATTCCTGATATATAAATGGAAATGACAGGCTTCTTGCATAGCTCCCATGTTTACTTCTGTATTGTTTAATAATTACCCTCTTTTGTCAAAAGCAAGTGTACAATACTTACATTTTCTTCTCATCTTGGTTGGCCTTGCTTTGATCTTTCTGGAATCTGCAGAGTTACAAAAATATACGTTAGATTACTAGCTGACTGAACACATTTACATACTTTGATCTGTTATCTTCAAATTTCCCACAAACAGCTAACCTTAACCAAACGAATTCGAGTGCTACAGCTATTTATTTATGTATCTTTTCATTCTAATTAATTGAAAATGCACTTGCTAAGACCATGCTGATGAGCACGACGTTGCATATCTTTAATACCTGCTAACTAGCATGGATTCTTACATGCGAAGAAAGCGGCAAATCTCAATGTATTCTAGTCTGTTTAATACTTCACTCACAAAGAAACTTAAAAAAAACCTCTGGTTAATGTTATGCTAAGCATTTCTGACGATACATAACCACCACTGAAAAAATAATCATTTTACACAACAGATAACACGAATGACTCATCGAATACAACATCAATATTAAACTTTAGATGTAACGACCTCATTAAGCATGTTTTCATGTATACAGTAACTGTTACGTTAAGTTATATAGGTTAAATGCGGCGGCCGCGATCGGTTATAACATGGCGTAATTAAACACCTTAACACAGGCAAAACTTACATCAGCTTTTTTACATATTATATTTTCGATGTCACGATTCCATTACGCACGTCTTTGCACTTTGCACGTCTTAGAACTGTATATAAATGTGGCAATGGCGGTTGCGATTGACCGGAACAATAACATGATTCTAACGTTAGACACAGCTTACTCTTACATGTAGTTCTCTTGCTAACTGTTACATACTTCGTTTATTAAATGAAAACAATGTATGGGCTGTTTGAGGCAAAAGTATGAAATCGTACTCACAGTGATCAGCAGCCATTAGAAAATGTGCGCTCGCGCTGTATCCACCAGTGACGTCAGTCCAAAGACAAAGAGCCAATCACATTTTCCCTTGCACATCATACCTTTGACAACAGACTAGAATAAGCTCTGTTAAGTACATTCAATTTAAAACATTCAATAGAATGAAAAATATCATGCAATCGTACTCAAAACAATTGAGTAATTGAGCAAAAAATTTGGTATTTATGTTTATTGAATCTAAGTATTTTGAATTAATACAACTTTAGGGATAACAGTGTATAACATAGATTTACTAAAGATAAAGTTACCTGCTTACTTCTATTAGGGTGGACCAATAGATGACGTAAGCGAGGTAACCTAATTTTGACTGTGAGCCAGTCGTTTGAATCTTTTGATTCAATCCCCGAGAATTAATATAAATTAATTCTACTTATGAGCTAATTCTTAAAGTACCGGACATATTAGATGGTCAGGCACTACACCTCTGTTGTTTGCAAAACTGCGCTTGTGACAATAAAGCCTTCAACCTAAGTAACTCAGAACGACTTCAGACTTCTTTTGTAGAGACTTTGCTTAGTTAAGAAATAAATACCCAAGAATCAGAACAGATTTCCACGACAATGGTAAATTAAGTGATGGTCGATTGTCAGCTCTCTCGATCGTCATGTCGTGTGATGCATGTTGCTGAACTGTATTCAAATGTTATAAATATAAAAACACCACATTTTGAAATGTAACTGCAGTATGTCAGTTTAGTTTATTTGTTTGTGCTGTGCTCATAGACTTTAGAAAACGGCGCTCATTTGTTTGATTTCTCTTTGAGAAGCTGCAAAAGCCTCAAAACTTTAAGGTCCTTGCACCCTGACTGAGTCCGAAACTGTCTTATTCGTTTTTTCATATTCATCATTTGGTGGCTCTCAATTGTTACAAACACTCCTCAAAATATTTGCTACGGATGCGAAAAATGTAGAAAATTGAACCATCCGAATTAATTTTTATAACGGACGGAAGTTGCAGAGGTTGCAATCATATAAAATGTGAGGTTGTATTTAGTTTATAGGTAGGTTTAGTTTTATGTATCCAGTTCTTTCTGCTCGCTCGCACTTCACCGGCCCACTTGCCCAAGTGCCACTCATACATTTACGCACGCTCTCATACACAGCCTTCTGGTTTCCGTAACCTAGAATCCTCTGATCCATAGTCATGGATAAGCGTTATCCAAAGGGGGATCCCGGCGAAGCTGAGGTCAGCGTAGCAACTTCAGTGACGTGCTGGAATTCTCTCGTCGGTGGAGAGGGGTTTCCTTACTTTCAGGGAAGTTTTGAGTCGGTTGCTAGGGATACGGATGTTAGACGAGGCGGTTTCAAGTTTCAGTCTCGTGGAGTCCTTCCTGGAGTTTCGGCTCACTGCAGAATTCTGTAGTTATGGCAGTGTTTCTGTCAGTTCTGATAAGTTGACCCGATGGCTTGTTGTTGAAGCGGTTGCGCAAGCAGATCAGGGGTCAGCAGGCAGCAAGTGATTGTCGCGGTTTGCTCCATGCTGCGACAAGGCTTCTGGCAAGGCGATGTACGGCCAGCGCGAGAAGAGCGATGTTGGTGATGAGAGGCAAAGACCCGGCAAAAGACGACAAAGAGAGTTTCCTGGTTCAAAGTTTATAGGCTTGAGTATAGGTGTGGCCTACACAGGGATTGTCCAATAAGAGAACCTGCGGGGTGGGATCACACCCTCATTCACTCCTCTAGGAGGTTGGGTTAGCCCTTCCTGTGAGAATCATGCATTACCTGCCTTTAATCGGAAGCTATTAAAAAAAAGTTTTATAACATGGACAATTTTACTAGCATGGTTTCTTCATATAAACCAATGCATTTGACACGTTCCAAGCTTTCGATCAAGACCAAATATGGAATGTTTTACAAACGTTCTGTAGATTTCATGCAAAAGCAGCGGCTTTAACTCATTACCTCTTCATAATGGTTACGTTAAACACATGTAACATGTACACACAAAACCTACAGAAACGTAAAATAAGCATACATTACTCAAATAAACACAGTTTCTGTTGAGTGTCTGTTTAAACTTTGGAAGATTCAGATTGTTTGTGTGTCCACATTTCTAAGGATGTTTATTCCCTCGCAGACGCAGGTCGCGGTGTGAACTAAAAGGTAAAGTTAATTAGCACGTGTTTGTGATCGCAACTGGCAAGGGGTCCTGTGGATTGCCTTGCTGCGTGCCTGTGAGTTGCTTTGAAATTGAAATCAAAGCTCAGACACGTAGGTACCGTTCAATCTTCTAAGAATAATGTGGTGTTGTGATTTGTTCAGTTCTTGAAAGATCTGTTGACTCACCACACCACACATTCTGCTTTGTTTTTATGGCAAGAGCTTGTGTGGATGGGATGCTCTTACAGGATTCCTGACAGTCCCTTCATAGAAGACCTGAGATCCAGGGTCTGAGACTCTCTCCTCTCCAAGAGGAGGCTAAAAGCAATAGTTTCTTTTAGGTCTGTTTGTCAGAGCACTTAGGTATTGCTGCAGCTCAGATACCTACAAGTGGAAGAGATTACACTGCAAGTTGGCTGGGTGACCTCTAAGTGGTAGGGACTTATGCCACAATTAGGCTGGGTTTACGATTGGTGTAGCTGTAGTAGACATTAACAAAAATAAAAAAGAAAAACTGGTTACTCTGAGGTTGTGTTTAGGGTTGGGGTAGGTGTAAAAGTTAATAAAACACAGCAGGTTACTGTGAGATTGGGCCTAGGGCTGGGGTAGGTGTGAGGTTTAAAAAATATTACAATAGGTTGTATTCTGTGCCATGTACAAGACATTAAATAAATGAAAGCTCCTGGAGGTTTGTTAACGTGAGGTTGGGTTTAGAGTTGGGCTAGGTTTAGAGGTTAATAAAAACACAGCAGGATACTGTGAGGTTGGGTTTAGGCTTGGGGTAGGTTTGACGTTCAAACATAATAGGTTGGACGCAGTGTCATGTACGAGACATTAAATGAATGAAAACTCCAGGAGCTTCGTACAGCCCACTTGGAGCTCAAGTCCCACCCACTTGGAGCTGACCAGGCCATTTGGAGCAGGCTCCGAACTCTATTCATGCCTTTCTCAGTCAGGTAACTTCCTTTTCAGTGGTATGAGCGTCTGCACTTTGTGGCATATTTGCAGACAAATAACAGAGACTGAAACATTTCTCACACTTGTCTGAGATGGTCATTTTGACTGCAATCTTGTTTTAGGTTGGCACTTTGTATTTTGATCTTGTCTGCTTTTTGTATGTGTATCTGTGCTGCTGTAGAGCGCCTTAGCCTCACAAACAAAATTTTGGTCTACAAGCTGTCACTGGTGTTTTCCCAGGAGAGTGGCTGTACTGGTTTCTTCCGGAAGTCCCGAGGGATGTACGGGACCAAGACATGAAAGCAGTATGGGGCAGCCTTTGAAAGCAGGGGAGCACCCCACGGGCTCTGCGCTGGCGGCCCCAGAAACTCGAGTCACTCCAGAGGGGAACTGAACAGCTCCAGCGGGGGGTGGGGAAGGCGACCCACCGCAGTGCACTGACCGACAGCAGTGCAAAAAAAGCCCTGAGCGAGCCAGCCAGGAGTCGAACCTAGAATCTTCTGATCCGTAGTCAGACGCGTTATCCATTGCGCCACTGGCCCCGTCTGCTTCCATAGTCCGCATTAGCCTGTTGCTTGGAACAAGGACACGGCTCTGTCAACGTGGAGTTCCTTCAACGCATGCTGTGCTTTGTCATCATGGCAAGTTGTGGTGTCGACAGGATGCTCTTACAGAGCATGTGACAGTCCCTCCCTAGAAGAACTGTGATCCAGGCTCTGCGACTTTTTCCTCTCCAAGAGGAGGTTACAAGCGTTAGAGTTATTTTTGTCAGAGCAGCTGCAGCACACATGGATGGAGGCCCACAGCCAGGCTTGAGGGCAAACATTTGGCAGCCCTTCCCTGGTGGTCTAGTGGTTAGGATTCGGCGCTCTCACCGCCGCGGCCCGGGTTCGATTCCCGGTCAGGGAACTTCCTTTTCACCTCCATGGTGTACATCAAGCTCTAGCGCCCAGCACCTCTTCGCACAACACTGGCAGGAGAGCTGCTGCGAGCGCAAAAAACGTCCTTCGAGCCGGAGTCGAACCAGCGACCTAAGGATTGCCAACATCCAACCTACAGTCCTCCGCTCTACCAACTGAGCTATCGAAGGCTTACGAGGGTCCGTCACATCCTCACCCTATCAGGTCGCTGCAGTCCGACCAATGGCCAAAAACGCAGAAGCGAAAACACTCAAGCCTTCCCATACCGGGAGTCGAACCCGGGCCGCCTGGGTGAAAACCAGGAATCCTGACCGCTAGACCATATGGGAGCTGCCTCTTTAAGAGGCCCAGTCTTGGCACAAACTCCAGTTCTTTCTGCTGGCTCGCACTTCACCGGCCCGCTTGCCCAAGTGCCACTCATACGTTTACGCACGCTCTCATACACAGCTTCCTGGTTTCCGTAACCTAGAATCTTCTGATCCATAGTCATAAGCGTTATCCTTTGTGCCACCGGCACTCTGTTCTGCACCTTGTTAGCACATTGCTTGAAACAAGGACAAGGCTCTGTCAACCCGGAGTTCCTTCACCACACATTCTGCTTTGTTTTTATGGCAAGAGCTTGTATGGATGGGATGCTCTTACAGGATTCCTGACAGTCCCTCCATAGAAGACCTGAGATCCAGGGTCTGAGACTTTCTCCTTTCCAAGAGGAGGCTAAAAGCAATAGTTTCTTTTAGGTCTGTTTGTCAGAGCACATAGGTATTGCTGCAGCTCAGAGACCTACAAGTGGAAGAGATTACACTGCAAGTTGGCTGGGTGACCTCTAAGTGGTAGGGACTTATGCCACATTTAGGCTGGGTTTACGATTGGTGTAGCTGTAGTAGACATTAACAAAAATAAAAAAGAAAAACTGGTTACTCTGAGGTTGTGTTTAGGGTTGGGGTAGGTGTAAAAGTTAATAAAACACAGCAGGTTACTGTGAGGTTGGGCCTAGGGCTGGGGTAGGTGTGAGGTTAAAAAAATTACAATAGGTTGTGTTCTGTGCCATGTACAAGACATTAAATAAATGAATGCAGGGGAGCACCCCACGGGCTCTGCGCTGGCGGCCCCAGAAACTCGAGTCACTCCAGAGGGGAACTGAACAGCTCCAGCGGGGGGTGGGGAAGGCGACCCACCGCAGTGCACTGACCGACAGCAGTGCAAAAAAAGCCCTGAGCGAGCCAGCCAGGAGTCGAACCTAGAATCTTCTGATCCGTAGTCAGACGCGTTATCCATTGCGCCACTGGCCCCGTCTGCTTCCATAGTCCGCATTAGCCTGTTGCTTGGAACAAGGACACGGCTCTGTCAACGTGGAGTTCCTTCAACGCATGCTGTGCTTTGTCATCATGGCAAGTTGTGGTGTCGACAGGATGCTCTTACAGAGCATGTGACAGTCCCTCCCTAGAAGAACTGTGATCCAGGCTCTGCGACTTTTTCCTCTCCAAGAGGAGGTTACAAGCGTTAGAGTTATTTTTGTCAGAGCAGCTGCAGCACACATGGATGGAGGCCCACAGCCAGGCTTGAGGGCAAACATTTGGCAGCCCTTCCCTGGTGGTCTAGTGGTTAGGATTCGGCGCTCTCACCGCCGCGGCCCGGGTTCGATTCCCGGTCAGGGAACTTCCTTTTCACCTCCATGGTGTACATCAAGCTCTAGCGCCCAGCACCTCTTCGCACAACACTGGCAGGAGAGCTGCTGCGAGCGCAAAAAACGTCCTTCGAGCCGGAGTCGAACCAGCGACCTAAGGATTGCCAACATCCAACCTACAGTCCTCCGCTCTACCAACTGAGCTATCGAAGGCTTACGAGGGGACGTCACATCCTCACCCTATCAGGTCGCTGCAGTCCGACCAATGGCCAAAAACGCAGAAGCGAAAACACTCAAGCCTTCCCATACCGGGAGTCGAACCCGGGCCGCCTGGGTGAAAACCAGGAATCCTGACCGCTAGACCATATGGGAGCTGCCTCTTTAAGAGGCCCAGTCTTGGCACAAACTCCAGTTCTTTCTGCTGGCTCGCACTTCACCGGCCCGCTTGCCCAAGTGCCACTCATACGTTTACGCACGCTCTCATACACAGCTTCCTGGTTTCCGTAACCTAGAATCTTCTGATCCATAGTCATAAGCGTTATCCTTTGTGCCACCGGCACTCTGTTCTGCACCTTGTTAGCACATTGCTTGAAACAAGGACAAGGCTCTGTCAACCCGGAGTTCCTTCACCACACATTCTGCTTTGTTTTTATGGCAAGAGCTTGTATGGATGGGATGCTCTTACAGGATTCCTGACAGTCCCTCCATAGAAGACCTGAGATCCAGGGTCTGAGACTTTCTCCTTTCCAAGAGGAGGCTAAAAGCAATAGTTTCTTTTAGGTCTGTTTGTCAGAGCACATAGGTATTGCTGCAGCTCAGAGACCTACAAGTGGAAGAGATTACACTGCAAGTTGGCTGGGTGACCTCTAAGTGGTAGGGACTTATGCCACATTTAGGCTGGGTTTACGATTGGTGTAGCTGTAGTAAACATTAACAAAAATAAAAAAGAAAAACTGGTTACTCTGAGGTTGTGTTTAGGGTTGGGGTAGGTGTAAAAGTTAATAAAACCCAGCAGGTTACTGTGAGGTTGGGCCTAGGGCTGGGGTAGGTGTGAGGTTAAAAAAATTACAATAGGTTGTGTTCTGTGCCATGTACAAGACATTAAATAAATGAATGCAGGGGAGCACCCCACGGGCTCTGCGCTGGCGGCCCCAGAAACACGAGTCACTCCAGAGGGGAACTGAACAGCTCCAGCGGGGGGTGGGGAAGGCGACCCACCGCAGTGCACTGACCGACAGCAGTGCAAAAAAAGCCCTGAGCGAGCCAGCCAGGAGTCGAACCTAGAATCTTCTGATCCGTAGTCAGACGCGTTATCCATTGCGCCACTGGCCCCGTCTGCTTCCATAGTCCGCATTAGCCTGTTGCTTGGAACAAGGACACGGCTCTGTCAACGTGGAGTTCCTTCAACGCATGCTGTGCTTTGTCATCATGGCAAGTTGTGGTGTCGACAGGATGCTCTTACAGAGCATGTGACAGTCCCTCCCTAGAAGAACTGTGATCCAGGCTCTGCGACTTTTTCCTCTCCAAGAGGAGGTTACAAGCGTTAGAGTTATTTTTGTCAGAGCAGCTGCAGCACACATGGATGGAGGCCCACAGCCAGGCTTGAGGGCAAACATTTGGCAGCCCTTCCCTGGTGGTCTAGTGGTTAGGATTCGGCGCTCTCACCGCCGCGGCCCGGGTTCGATTCCCGGTCAGGGAACTTCCTTTTCACCTCCATGGTGTACATCAAGCTCTAGCGCCCAGCACCTCTTCGCACAACACTGGCAGGAGAGCTGCTGCGAGCGCAAAAAACGTCCTTCGAGCCGGAGTCGAACCAGCGACCTAAGGATTGCCAACATCCAACCTACAGTCCTCCGCTCTACCAACTGAGCTATCGAAGGCTTACGAGGGGACGTCACATCCTCACCCTATCAGGTCGCTGCAGTCCGACCAATGGCCAAAAACGCAGAAGCGAAAACACTCAAGCCTTCCCATACCGGGAGTCGAACCCGGGCCGCCTGGGTGAAAACCAGGAATCCTGACCGCTAGACCATATGGGAGCTGCCTCTTTAAGAGGCCCAGTCTTGGCACAAACTCCAGTTCTTTCTGCTGGCTCGCACTTCACCGGCCCGCTTGCCCAAGTGCCACTCATACGTTTACGCACGCTCTCATACACAGCTTCCTGGTTTCCGTAACCTAGAATCTTCTGATCCATAGTCATAAGCGTTATCCTTTGTGCCACCGGCACTCTGTTCTGCACCTTGTTAGCACATTGCTTGAAACAAGGACAAGGCTCTGTCAACCCGGAGTTCCTTCACCACACATTCTGCTTTGTTTTTATGGCAAGAGCTTGTATGGATGGGATGCTCTTACAGGATTCCTGACAGTCCCTCCATAGAAGACCTGAGATCCAGGGTCTGAGACTTTCTCCTTTCCAAGAGGAGGCTAAAAGCAATAGTTTCTTTTAGGTCTGTTTGTCAGAGCACATAGGTATTGCTGCAGCTCAGAGACCTACAAGTGGAAGAGATTACACTGCAAGTTGGCTGGGTGACCTCTAAGTGGTAGGGACTTATGCCACATTTAGGCTGGGTTTACGATTGGTGTAGCTGTAGTAGACATTAACAAAAATAAAAAAGAAAAACTGGTTACTCTGAGGTTGTGTTTAGGGTTGGGGTAGGTGTAAAAGTTAATAAAACACAGCAGGTTACTGTGAGGTTGGGCCTAGGGCTGGGGTAGGTGTGAGGTTAAAAAAATTACAATAGGTTGTGTTCTGTGCCATGTACAAGACATTAAATAAATGAATGCAGGGGAGCACCCCACGGGCTCTGCGCTGGCGGCCCCAGAAACTCGAGTCACTCCAGAGGGGAACTGAACAGCTCCAGCGGGGGGTGGGGAAGGCGACCCACCGCAGTGCACTGACCGACAGCAGTGCAAAAAAAGCCCTGAGCGAGCCAGCCAGGAGTCGAACCTAGAATCTTCTGATCCGTAGTCAGACGCGTTATCCATTGCGCCACTGGCCCCGTCTGCTTCCATAGTCCGCATTAGCCTGTTGCTTGGAACAAGGACACGGCTCTGTCAACGTGGAGTTCCTTCAACGCATGCTGTGCTTTGTCATCATGGCAAGTTGTGGTGTCGACAGGATGCTCTTACAGAGCATGTGACAGTCCCTCCCTAGAAGAACTGTGATCCAGGCTCTGCGACTTTCTCCTCTCCAAGAGGAGGTTACAAGCGTTAGAGTTATTTTTGTCAGAGCAGCTGCAGCACACATGGATGGAGGCCCACAGCCAGGCTTGAGGGCAAACATTTGGCAGCCCTTCCCTGGTGGTCTAGTGGTTAGGATTCGGCGCTCTCACCGCCGCGGCCCGGGTTCGATTCCCGGTCAGGGAACTTCCTTTTCACCTCCATGGTGTACATCAAGCTCTAGCGCCCAGCACCTCTTCGCACAACACTGGCAGGAGAGCTGCTGCGAGCGCAAAAAAACGTCCTTCGAGCCGGAGTCGAACCAGCGACCTAAGGATTGCCAACATCCAACCTACAGTCCTCCGCTCTACCAACTGAGCTATCAAAGGTTTACGAGGGGCCCTCACATCCTCACCCTATCAGGTCGCTGCAGTCCGACCACTGGCCAAAAACGCAGAAGCGAAAACACTCAAGCCTTCCCATACCGGGAGTCGAACCCGGGCCGCCTGGGTGAAAACCAGGAATCCTGACCGCTAGACCATATGGGAGCTGCCTCTTTAAGAGGCCCAGTCTTGGCACAAACTCCAGTTCTTTCTGCTGGCTCGCACTTCACCGGCCCGCTTGCCCAAGTGCCACTCATACGTTTACGCACGCTCTCATACACAGCTTCCTGGTTTCCGTAACCTAGAATCTTCTGATCCATAGTCATAAGCGTTATCCTTTGTGCCACCGGCACTCTGTTCTGCACCTTGTTAGCACATTGCTTGAAACAAGGACAAGGCTCTGTCAACCCGGAGTTCCTTCACCACACATTCTGCTTTGTTTTTATGGCAAGAGCTTGTATGGATGGGATGCTCTTACAGGATTCCTGACAGTCCCTCCATAGAAGACCTGAGATCCAGGGTCTGAGACTTTCTCCTTTCCAAGAGGAGGCTAAAAGCAATAGTTTCTTTTAGGTCTGTTTGTCAGAGCACATAGGTATTGCTGCAGCTCAGAGACCTACAAGTGGAAGAGATTACACTGCAAGTTGGCTGGGTGACCTCTAAGTGGTAGGGACTTATGCCACATTTAGGCTGGGTTTACGATTGGTGTAGCTGTAGTAGACATTAACAAAAATAAAAAAGAAAAACTGGTTACTCTGAGGTTGTGTTTAGGGTTGGGGTAGGTGTAAAAGTTAATAAAACACAGCAGGTTACTGTGAGGTTGGGCCTAGGGCTGGGGTAGGTGTGAGGTTAAAAAAATTACAATAGGTTGTGTTCTGTGCCATGTACAAGACATTAAATAAATGAATGCAGGGGAGCACCCCACGGGCTCTGCGCTGGCGGCCCCAGAAACTCGAGTCACTCCAGAGGGGAACTGAACAGCTCCAGCGGGGGGTGGGGAAGGCGACCCACCGCAGTGCACTGACCGACAGCAGTGCAAAAAAAGCCCTGAGCGAGCCAGCCAGGAGTCGAACCTAGAATCTTCTGATCCGTAGTCAGACGCGTTATCCATTGCGCCACTGGCCCCGTCTGCTTCCATAGTCCGCATTAGCCTGTTGCTTGGAACAAGGACACGGCTCTGTCAACGTGGAGTTCCTTCAACGCATGCTGTGCTTTGTCATCATGGCAAGTTGTGGTGTCGACAGGATGCTCTTACAGAGCATGTGACAGTCCCTCCCTAGAAGAACTGTGATCCAGGCTCTGCGACTTTTTCCTCTCCAAGAGGAGGTTACAAGCGTTAGAGTTATTTTTGTCAGAGCAGCTGCAGCACACATGGATGGAGGCCCACAGCCAGGCTTGAGGGCAAACATTTGGCAGCCCTTCCCTGGTGGTCTAGTGGTTAGGATTCGGCGCTCTCACCGCCGCGGCCCGGGTTCGATTCCCGGTCAGGGAACTTCCTTTTCACCTCCATGGTGTACATCAAGCTCTAGCGCCCAGCACCTCTTCGCACAACACTGGCAGGAGAGCTGCTGCGAGCGCAAAAAACGTCCTTCGAGCCGGAGTCGAACCAGCGACCTAAGGATTGCCAACATCCAACCTACAGTCCTCCGCTCTACCAACTGAGCTATCGAAGGCTTACGAGGGGACGTCACATCCTCACCCTATCAGGTCGCTGCAGTCCGACCAATGGCCAAAAACGCAGAAGCGAAAACACTCAAGCCTTCCCATACCGGGAGTCGAACCCGGGCCGCCTGGGTGAAAACCAGGAATCCTGACCGCTAGACCATATGGGAGCTGCCTCTTTAAGAGGCCCAGTCTTGGCACAAACTCCAGTTCTTTCTGCTGGCTCGCACTTCACCGGCCCGCTTGCCCAAGTGCCACTCATACGTTTACGCACGCTCTCATACACAGCTTCCTGGTTTCCGTAACCTAGAATCTTCTGATCCATAGTCATAAGCGTTATCCTTTGTGCCACCGGCACTCTGTTCTGCACCTTGTTAGCACATTGCTTGAAACAAGGACAAGGCTCTGTCAACCCGGAGTTCCTTCACCACACATTCTGCTTTGTTTTTATGGCAAGAGCTTGTGTGGATGGGATGCTCTTACAGGATTCCTGACAGTCCCTCCATAGAAGACCTGAGATCCAGGGTCTGAGACTTTCTCCTTTCCAAGAGGAGGCTAAAAGCAATAGTTTCTTTTAGGTCTGTTTGTCAGAGCACTTAGGTATTGCTGCAGCTCAGAGACCTACAAGTGGAAGAGATTACACTGCAAGTTGGCTGGGTGACCTCTAAGTGGTAGGGACTTATGCCACATTTAGGCTGGGTTTACGATTGGTGTAGCTGTAGTAGACATTAACAAAAATAAAAAAGAAAAACTGGTTACTCTGAGGTTGTGTTTAGGGTTGGGGTAGGTGTAAAAGTTAATAAAACCCAGCAGGTTACTGTGAGGTTGGGCCTAGGGCTGGGGTAGGTGTGAGGTTAAAAAAATTACAATAGGTTGTGTTCTGTGCCATGTACAAGACATTAAATAAATGAATGCAGGGGAGCACCCCACGGGCTCTGCGCTGGCGGCCCCAGAAACACGAGTCACTCCAGAGGGGAACTGAACAGCTCCAGCGGGGGGTGGGGAAGGCGACCTACCGCAGTGCACTGACCGACAGCAGTGCAAAATAGCCCTGAGCGAGCCAGCCAGGAGTCGAACCTAGAATCTTCTGATCCGTAGTCAGACGCGTTATCCATTGCACCGCTGGCCCCGTCTGCTTCCATAGTCCGCATTAGCCTGTTGCTTGGAACAAGGACACGGCTCTGTCAACGTGGAGTTCCTTCAACGCATGCTGTGCTTTGTCATCATGGCAAGTTGTGGTGTCGACAGGATGCTCTTACAGAGCATGTGACAGTCCCTCCCTAGAAGAACTGTGATCCAGGCTCTGCGACTTTTTCCTCTCCAAGAGGAGGTTACAAGCGTTAGAGTTATTTTTGTCAGAGCAGCTGCAGCACACATGGATGGAGGCCCACAGCCAGGCTTGAGGGCAAACATTTGGCAGCCCTTCCCTGGTGGTCTAGTGGTTAGGATTCGGCGCTCTCACCGCCGCGGCCCGGGTTCGATTCCCGGTCAGGGAACTTCCTTTTCACCTCCATGGTGTACATCAAGCTCTAGCGCCCAGCACCTCTTCGCACAACACTGGCAGGAGAGCTGCTGTGAGCGCAAAAAACGTCCTTCGAGCCGGAGTCGAACCAGCGACCTAAGGATTGCCAACATCCAACCTACAGTCCTCCGCTCTACCAACTGAGCTATCGAAGGCTTACGAGGGGACGTCACATCCTCACCCTATCAGGTCGCTGCAGTCCGACCAATGGCCAAAAACGCAGAAGCGAAAACACTCAAGCCTTCCCATACCGGCAGTCGAACCCGGGCCGCCTGGGTGAAAACCAGGAATCCTGACCGCTAGACCATATGGGAGCTGCCTCTTTAAGAGGCCCAGTCTTGGCACAAACTCCAGTTCTTTCTGCTGGCTCGCACTTCACCGGCCCGCTTGCCCAAGTGCCACTCATACGTTTACGCACGCTCTCATACACAGCTTCCTGGTTTCCGTAACCTAGAATCTTCTGATCCATAGTCATAAGCGTTATCCTTTGTGCCACCGGCACTCTGTTCTGCACCTTGTTAGCACATTGCTTGAAACAAGGACAAGGCTCTGTCAACCCGGAGTTCCTTCACCACACATTCTGCTTTGTTTTTATGGCAAGAGCTTGTGTGGATGGGATGCTCTTACAGGATTCCTGACAGTCCCTCCATAGAAGACCTGAGATCCAGGGTCGGAGACTCTCTCCTCTCCAAGAGGAGGCTAAAAGCAATAGTTTCTTTTAGGTCTGTTTGTCAGAGCACTTAGGTATTGCTGCAGCTCAGAGACCTACAAGTGGAAGAGATTACACTGCAAGTTGGCTGGGTGACCTCTAAGTGGTAGGGACTTATGCCACAATTAGGCTGGGTTTACGATTGGTGTAGCTGTAGTAGACATTAACAAAAATAAAAAAGAAAAACTGGTTACTCTGAGGTTGTGTTTAGGGTTGGGGTAGGTGTAAAAGTTAATAAAACACAGCAGGTTACTGTGAGGTTGGGCCTAGGGCTGGGGTAGGTGTGAGGTTAAAAAAAATTACAATAGGTTACAAGCGTTAGAGTTATCTTTGTCAGAGCAGCTGCAGCACACTTGGGTGGAGGCCCACAGCCAGGCTTGAGGGCAAATATTTGCTAGGCCTTCCCTGGTGGTCTAGTGGCTAGGATTCGGCGCTCTCACCGCCGCGGCCTGGGTTCGATTCATGGTCGGGGAACTTCCTATTCACCTTCATGGTGTACAACGCAAAAGACGTCCTTCGAGCCGGAGTCCAACCAGCGACCTAAGGACCAAGACATGAGAGCAGTATGGGGCAGCCTTTGAAAGCAGAGGAGCACCCCACGGGTTCTGTGCTGGCGGTCCCAGAAACTCGATTTCGAGCGGGGGGGGAAGGTGACCCACCGCAGTGCACTGACCGACTGCAATGCAAAAAGTCCTGAGCGAAACAGCCAGGAGTCGAACCTAGAGTCTTCTGATTCATAGTCAGACAGGTTATCCGTTGCACCAAGGCCAGCACCCATTGGTCTTGGTAAAGAACCAGAAAGACGCACAATGATGCGAGTTTGCGGCCCGCTTAACCAGTTTTAGAATTCATGGAATGTGTCCATTTTACGCTGCTGGCACACGCGTGTCATCAACAACAACCCGTTCTCTTTAATCAAATGTTAATTTGACCCACGCACTTTAATTAAGACATTCTCCAACATAATCTCAGTCCACGTTAAGTATATTTAGTTCATACCAGACTCCTGAGGGCGCTGTCTCTTCCAGAAAGCCTGAAATAGACTAACTATAAAGTTTATATATATTTATTTTTATTTATTTTTATGTAGTTATTTAATACTGCGAGACCCTTTTTAAATATGTGTTTACAGGTACAAATATTCTGAGAATATAAATATGCACAAGAACAACATTGAGGGTGAAGATTAACAACTCTTTTTATTTGCTTAGATTTTTAAAGCAAAATAAATAATAATAATAAAAGTAAAATAAATAGTCAACCAAAATAAACATTTAACAAAGTAGTGTCATTGTAAAACAAAATAATAAATATCAAACACAAACAAACATTAACAAACAATTACAACATCAGTCCAAGACAATAACAATAAATATTAAACCCAACAAACATTTACCACAGTAGTGCAATCTTAAAATATCAAACTAAAATAAGCATGCACATAATTACCAAGGTAAACACCATTATAACCTTACATGTAATTGTATAATAATAATAATAATAATATAATAATAATAATATGATTATACATTATAAACTTACTAGAGGAAATTAAAAAAACTTTCTTAAAAAAACATGTATCACACACATAGTTAAACATTTTAGGGACAGATGTCAATGTTGGGGATTGAAAGTGTCATTTTAAGAAGCTGGGGCTCATTTCCTGGTTTTGTTTTTATAGCCTTTCCTTCATCACAGCCCTCCATTCAAGACAAAACTTAGTCTCAGTCTCTTCGCAGTTCCAGTTGCCAAAGTACTAAGATGTCAGGGTGGCTTTCTTTTTTTTTGCACTTTCTGCAAAGAATGACGTCTGTCTTTCTTACATATTTTCTTGTGGCAGTTCCAGCTCCCTCTCCTGTTATCTCTTTCTGTACTGCTGAGTGGAATATGGAACAACTTGACTGGCTGGTGGTGTCTGAGCTGATGGTGGCATTGCTGAAGTCAATGGGATGTTGAAGAGCATCACCTGTGAAGTACCAGGGACTGTAGGTGCCAGCAGGCTTGGGTCTGTTACTTTAGGAAGCTGCACAGATGGTAAAAGGAAAAAAAGAAAGACAGGTAGTGCTGGTGCAATGATAGGAAGTCCTTGATGTGAGGGTGGAGCCTGAGAGATGGATTGAGGTTGTGGCCCTTCTATTCAGTTTTGCCTCCCCATTAGTGTTTCTGTGACCAGCAATGCCTGCTGAACCTGGGAAAACATAAAACATCTGAAATGAAAAAAAAATTAATAATACAAAAGTAATCTACTACTATTTGAACATGACTGTGATGCAGCAGGGCGACACAGTGGCACAGTAGGTCACAGCAAGAAGGTCAGTTGGCGTTTCTGTGTGGAGTTTGCATGTTGGTTTATTGGTTTATTATTACACAGTAAAATTAGTGTCAATTTAACACTTAAAGTGTTGATTTTAACACTACTGTAGGTCACATATGGTCCTAATCTATCAAGTGTTAAAAGTACACCTTGTGTAGTGTTAAATTTGCAGTGTAATATTGGCACTCTAAAGTGCTGAATAAATACACTCACAGTGTAGAATGTTACACTTACTGTAGTTATCAAAGTTTTACCCTTAGGGGCATTTAACACCCACTAGTGTTGTTATTACGCTATAAGTTTCATCAAGAAAGTACTCCTATCAGTGTAACAATAATTTTTACACTGTTCTGTGCACTTTCAGAAATTTTTTTGCAAAATTTGTACCTTTAATTTCAGATTTGTACTCCATACACAGCACATCAAATTTCATTTATCACATTTATTAAACATTAAACATCAACATTTTTTACAGGATGAATGTTTAAATAATTTTAAAAGAATAAAAAGCAATCTTTTTCCATGAGTACAAACAGCACGATAATTGTAACTTTATACCTTTAACATTTTATCACAAACACACATTTAAAGATTCAAAACAATTACATAGTCACCTTTTTAGAGGATAAAAGTTAAGCTTACAATGGCATACACAGTAAAATAGGTAATGTATTTTAACACTTAAAGTGTTGATTTTAACACTACTGAAGAGCATATATAGTCCCAATCTAGTTGGTGTTAAAAGTACACCGTGTGTAGTGTTAAATTTGCAGTATAATATCGGCACTCTAAAGTGCTGAATAAATACACTCACAGTGTAGAATGTACACTTACTATAGTTATCAAAGTTTTACACTTAGGGGCATTTAACACCCATTAGTGTTGTTATTACGCTAGAAGTGTCATCAAGAAAGTACTCCTATCAGTGTAACAATAATTTTTACACTGTTCTGTGCACCTTCGGAAATTTTTTTGCAAAATTTGTACCTTTAATTTCAGATTTGTACTCCATACACAGCACATTAAATTTCATTAATCACATTTATTAAACATATTAAATATCAACATTTTTCACAGGATGAATGTTTAAACAATTTTAAAATAATAAAAAGCAATCTTTTTCCATGAGTACAAACTGTACGATAATTGTAACTTTATACCTTTAACATTTGATCACAAACACACATTTAAAGATTCAAAACAATTACATTGTCACCTTTTCAGAGGTTGAAAGTTAAGCTCACAATGGCATACCAGATGCATAAACTTAAAAAAATAGTTGCTTAAACGTTTTAAAACATTTCATTAAACAGCAAAAAAGCTTAATACTAACATTTTTTTTAACATCAGTACATACACCCAATTTCACAGAGCATTTTTAAAGAAAAATTTTTCAAAACAGCACTAGACCTCATGAAGTACAGTTTTGCTAGTGCACTGCATTCTACATTTTCTAAAAGCATCAAGAATCTCAAAGCAATCTTTTTCCAGCAGATTCCTTTAGATCTCAAAAACACATTTGACCAAACAGTATTAAACATTTGATTTAAAATTTCTAAACATTCTTAAGAAACAGTTTATCAGCAGAGTATGTTTCAAGGGCCTGAAAGTCCGTCTGTCTTGGTTTATAACACCCCATTCAAAGTCAACTCTTAGTGTATTTGCATGGAAATATGAATTATACAACACCAGTATTAAAACTTGCCACACAGAAAACAGTGCAGTATTCACATTTAAAATGTATTTCATTAGGAAAGAGTAATTTCTTCTCCATTAGCCGTCACACATGCACACGTCAACAGTCCAATTTAAAACCCTGATTGTGTCAATCTCATCAAGGATGTTGGGCAGAGAAAATTCTTAGCATCGTTTCATTTTGTGCTTCTCAGTTGATTTGGGCAATGTTAATGAAATGTCTATAGCTGCTAGTTTAAAAGAGTCTTAAAAAACTGATGCACAGACTCGAAACGCATGCACCAAAGTAAATGCAAAGATCCAAACATTGCTGTTTGATGCAGACCCAGCAATACAAGTTCTCTCTGACAGCTGCACTGAGTTGTTTTGGATTGTAATTTTGGATCTCCATCTTCAAACTGTTGCTGATGTTGAAATTCAAATTGTTGCTCCATCTTGGGGAGTTGCTGTAGTTCATCCTTAGTGTGGCAGAGGGGAATATGCCACCGCCTTGTGGGGCAGATAATAAACTTTAGACTAAGGAAGACTGAGTGAGCAACAGGATCTTAGTCCCCCCACCCAATGCTTTAGGTCTCAGTATAACAAGTGGTTATATGTGAGTGTCTATCGTGTTGCTATATAGCGCTACAGATAAAGTGAGATGGGCTTCAGGATCTATCTTATTCACGGTGGTAGCCTGAAGTGTGTATTTGAGTGTGTAAAAACTCAGAAAAACCCCCCCTCCCAGATCTAACAGGATAGATGAGACGGCCACACTCCTTAGTATAAAGGACTCCAGTTAACTCAATGTAACTAAACAAAAAATATAT
This sequence comes from Danio kyathit, assembly GCA_903798195.1. Classification (NCBI taxonomy): domain Eukaryota; kingdom Metazoa; phylum Chordata; class Actinopteri; order Cypriniformes; family Danionidae; genus Danio; species Danio kyathit. Next base: position 40,037,832 of record LR812540.1, read on the forward strand.
ATTTATTTAAACAAAGTATTAGTCTTATGAGACTAATTGAATGAGTTTTCTTTTCTTTTGTTTATTTACAAGAAAATTTAAAGTGTTTTAAATTCAATCAGTTCCGGATGAAATCAAATATAGACAATAATAAAAGAAAATATCAGCAATGTTTTACACCTTAAACAATGAAAAGTTTCACATTCACAATCAATGTCAATCAAATGAGTTCACCTCAAATTAGAAAGAGGTCACTTTCAAAAATCAGGAAAAATTATCCTCAGTCCATTCACGAGTCAAAATGTCCATAGACTGTCAAAAATATGAGTCTCTTTGTGGGTAAACGCACAATTCACAGTTTCTCAAACTAAAGTTTCTTTAAAGCACAGTTCTGTTTCGATACTTGGTAAAAAGAAAAGATGTCTTACCAACATTCAGGAATAAGTGAACAAAATATTGTACATCACCACCCTTTGGGTCCAGGACGGAGCGCTGAAAGGAGTCTGGAAAAGCAGGGTAGTGTTCCTTTAACTCTTTGATCCCCAACGATTGCCCTCGTGATCCTGAAAGGCGCAGCACCATCCGACAAGGCCACAATCCCGTCCAACGGCGATCAACCAGAGAAAACGACGAACACACAATGCTTTCCAACTTGCTGCGTCACTAATCATAACAGGCTCGTTAAATCATATGTAGACTTAAAAGCAACGAGACTTAGAAGCAATGTAATTTAGCTTTGATGCATGTCATAAGTTAACTTTTTAAGTTGATCAAAAAGTTTTACAACGTCACGTTCTTCGTAAGCTCACCACTGCCTGTTAACAACTCGCCTTTTTCTCTCCTGCCACCTGCCTGTCTGCGATTGTCACACACACACACCGGAGAAAGTAATGGCGGCGCCCATGTCAAATTTCAAAATAAAAGTTCTCTCATAATCGGATTTGTAGATCCCCTACATTGCCCCCTATTAAACCCTGCCATACCACTAGACCTCCTTTCAGCGACTCAGTCCTGTGAAATAAAGAACAGAGAATAGCAGGTAAACACTTTGTGTGAACATCAGTACAACAATGAAATGTTTTCAATCAGTGAGACAAAGATACACATTAAAAGACACTTTCAAAACCTTAAAGTTTCAAGAGTTGCATAAACTTATTTTAAGACATAATCAGTTCTGTACCTAACAGGTAAAGTACCTTTGTTCAAACGTTGTGAATCTCTAGGTTCAGGAATGCTTTCGTTTTCACTTTCAGCTTCAGAACCAGCTGAATTTACAGACTGGTCTACTGAATCTACAGCTGACATTGCATTATCATGTTCTCTGATACTTGTCTCTGATTCATCCCCACTTTCCCTTCTACCTTGTGTGTCTGGAAGAGTAGCTGGTGTAAATGTAACTGGGACTACAATAACATCAGGATCCTCTGAATCAGTGTGTTCCTGACTTGTGTGTGCTCTAGAATTATGTCTAGATGTACGAGGTGGTAAAGATGACTGAAAAGTGCAGTGTCTAAGTTGATCTCTGTGTACAACTTTACATGGGCCCCCTTTTTCTGGGCGAATAGTGTAGACTGGCGTGCCTGTGTGATTTTGTTTCACTACAATGTAAGGTAAGGGTTCCCAATGATCTTGTATCTTATTCCTTCCCCTGTGTGAATGATTCCTTAACAGAACACGATCTCCAGCTTTCATGAGTGCACCATGTGATTTGCGATCATAGGCTCTCTTTCTCTGTCTTGAAGCCTCTTGTGCTGCAGAGTTGGCTACTTCAACAGCTGTTTTTAATCTGTCATGGTGTTTTTTCACCCAATAATCAAGATTGTCAACTCCACTGTCCTCAATGTCTCTTCCATTAAGGATATCCATTGGCATGCGAGCATCTCTACCGAACAATAAGTAGAATGGCGAATACCCAGTTGAAGTGTGGGTTCGACTGTTGTAGGCCATAATTAACTCAGGTAGATACTCCTTCCAGTTTTTTTTTTCTTTTCTGGGGGTAAAGTTCTTAACATGTCGTGCATAGTTCTGTTGAATCTTTCGCACTGGGAGTTACCCTGGGGGTGATACAGGGTTGTGCGACTCTTTCCAATTCCATAGACTCTACACAGTTCTTGGATAACATTGGCTTCAAAGCAACGACCTTGGTCTGAATGTAATCGTGCAGGACATCCATAATGTACAAACCAATGCTGCAGCAGTGCTTTTGCAGTAGTGTGAGCAGTTTGATTTCTGGTTGGCACGGCCACTGTGAAACGAGAGAACATGTCAGTTAAAACAAGAACATTTTCGTATCCTCCCACAGATTCCTCCAAGACGGTATAATCCATTGCAAGGACTTCCAGTGGTGCAGATACATTAGTGCACGTCATTGGAGCTCGAATCTTATGGAAAACATCCTTTGCAAGTGCACATCTCTTGCACTCTTTGATCCAGCACTGAACATTCTTACTCATTGTTGGCCAGTAATAACTCAGTCTCATGCGCTTTCTAGCGTACTTCTTTCTCCGAAATGGCCACAATGATCATGCTGACTCTCATACACTTTGTAACGCAGAGATTCTGGAACCACTAGTTGACAAATTTCTTCGCCATCTCGAGGATCAAGGATGGTACGGAACATCACTCCTTTTTTAAGCTTGAGTCGTATGAATTGTTTAGCAAGCTTTTTTTAACTCAGCATTCATGTTACACTGCTCAACTGGGCTCAGATTCTTGTTTTTAAGAACAGCACGGTAGATGGGAGCTATTTGAGGGTCTGTCTTTTGTTGCTCTTCTAGCTCACTCCAGCTGTATCCAGGGACTTTCCTTGCCACAGAAACTTGGACTAAAACTTGTACTCTCTGCTGCTTTTTAGTGGCTGGCCATAAGCATGTGCGCACTTCATCTGAATTCATCTTAATGAAATTCTTATCAGAGTCCTCCTGCTCTGGCTCTTCTCCAGATGGAATCCTTGAAAGAACATCCGCATTTGTATTTTGTCGTCCTGGTTTGTAGAAGACTTCAAAATCAAACTCTGACAACTGTGCTACCCACCGTTGTTCAACTGCTCCTAGATTTGCTGTTTCCAGGTAGCGCAAAGGGTTGTGATCTGTAATCACGGAGAACTTGGAGTAGATCAAGTATTCTTTAAACTTCTCGGTTACAGCCCATTTTAGAGCTAACAACTCTAGTTTGAAAGCACTGTAATTTCTGTCGTTCTTCTCTGATCCACAAAGACTTCGACTTGCATACACGATCACACGCTCAGTATCTCCTCGTCTTTGGCTCAACACGGCTCCAAGACCGTGCAGGCTTCCATCAGTTGTGAGTACAAAAGACTGACTGAAATCTGGATATGCAAGGACTGGAGAAGACATTGAGCAATGTTTGAGTTTGTCGAATGCTATCTGACATTCAGTTGTCCAGTTAAACGGTTCAACGACTTTCCCTTTTCCTCCTTTACCAACCAGAGCATGAAGAGGCCGGGCTAAATGAGCAAAACAAGGAACGAATCTCCTGTAATAACTCATAAATCCAAGGACTTGTCTTAACTCTTTGACATTCGTGGGTGCAGGCCATGTCTCCAACACCTGAGTTTTCTCTCCATCTACCTTTATTCCCTGGGAGGATATTAGATGACCCAAAGACTTCACTTTGGGGTTTCAAAAGGAAGCACTTGCTGGGTTTTAGTTTCAAACCATGCTCTCTCAATTGGTTGAACACTATTTCCAGTCTTTGACAATGACTTTCAAAATCTTTTGAAAAAACAATAATGTCATCCAGGTAGATGAGCAGTATGTCAAAAGTTAGATCTCCGAGCACCACCCCCATCAGACGCTGGAATGTCGCAGGAGCATTACAGAGCCCGAATGGCATCCTGGTCCATTCAAACAATCCAAAGGGAGTGGTTACCGATGTCTTTGCTCTATCCTCCTCACTCATCGCGACTTGGAAATACCCAGAGGTAAGATCAAGGGTGGAGAACAGCTGTGCATTTCCTAAAGCATCCAGTGATTCCTCCACATGAGGGAGAGGATAAGCATCTTTGCAAGTCACTTTATTTAATCTTCTGTAGTTGCAGCAAAAGCGTACGCTACCATCTTTCTTAATTACAATCACAGCTGGCGATGCCCATGGGCTACAGCTTTCTCTGAGAATACTTTGAGATACCAAATCCTGAACATGTTTTTTCACTTCTTGAAATACTTGAGGTGGTATTCTGCGATGTCTTTGCTTAATAGGAGGAGCATCTCCTGTCGGTACGTTGTGTGTAACTGTGGTTGTATAACCAAAGTCACAATCATTCTTTGAAAACACATCACTGTGCTTGACCAGTAGTTCCTGCAGTGTCCGACGTTGAATTTCTGTGAGGTTTTCTAAATTCATTTGCACTGAAACTGACAGTTGCTCTGTGGTGCTTATATCTACATTCACCTGATGTTGCTGTACAGCTTTAACATGCAAGGTACCTTCCTTTTCCTCAAACTCAACAAGCTCTTTTTGGACAACTTCTTGTGGCTTGGACAGCTCAGCGATTCTACATCGTGGTGGTAGTTTTACAGGTTTTTCACTAGAATTCAGGACTCTGACTGGAACTTTACCATCGGCTGATTTGGCGAGCACATTAGCGATCAATACACTTTTAGGCAAGCTGACATTTAAAGAGGCCTCTACCAACACTTGACAGCTTACTTTTGGTGGTATTCTACAGCGGCCTTCCAAAACACGTTCACTGAATGGAGGGATAGTAATTGCTTGCTTGCCGGCAACCTTCACGAAGCCAATCTTTTCATCACAGCTTAATGTCTCAGTTTGCCTCTTTATGTTAGCCAACACTCGCTGGACCCTTGCCTCCTTAAAACCACAGCTATATCTGTTCATCTTCTTCACGTCTCCAGTAGTCATGAACAGATCTTTAAGTTCACTCAACACATTCATCCCGACGATGCCAGGCAATCTATTAAACTCTGTTCCGTGGTTTCAGTCTCTTTAATTACAAAACACACACTTTCCATGTAACTTCTTCCCCATGCACTCTATGTCTGCTTCTAGACAACCTATGATGGGAATGTCCAGGCCATTTGCTGCTGTGAGACGCACCCAGTTGGCAGAAGACAACACAGCTTCTCCAAAGTGATTCTTAAAATGTGACTCAGTGATAGTAGTGCCTTCTGATCCTGTGTCCAAGAGACAAATGGTACTGATACCCGCAATTTTCACTTCAATGGTCAGACAGTCTCCAAAAGCACTCACAAAGGGACTTAGAAACATTCTTTGTATCACAGTCTGCAGTATGACTTCGAATGACAGATGGACCTGGGCTCTCTAGTACTGAAGTGTCTCTGTCTGCTGTCTTTTCCCTCTCTACTGTGTGAGTTTTAGAGGTTTCTTTGTTCTGAAGACAACGTCGGCTTGTGTGTCCTGGCTTACCACACGTATAACAGATGTATCTTCCTTCACTATCTTTTAAAGGTGCACTTTTCATCTTGTTCTCCTTTACAAGAGGTTTCACTTTTTCTTTGCTGTTGACTATCTGAAACAATTCTTCCTGTCGCGCAGCGATTTGTTGAACAGCTTCATGGAGTGACTCTAGTGTGAGAGGGACTGTAGCGCCCTCTGTTTCAGAGGTAGCATGAACAACACCACGTGAACGAGTACTAGATCTCAGATTGCTTGGAACTTGAACTTCCTCTTCTTCCGACCAAGTTATAGCTTCTTGCATAAACTGGATGAATGTCAGGTCTTTTTCAGCCTTAACTCTCCTCTTCATTTCACGTTGTAGTGAATCATCTTTGAGGCCTAGCACGAGCTGCTCCTTCAGTACACCGTCAGCATCAGGAATTCTAGATGGATCTCTGCTCTGAATGATACTCAGCTTCTCTTGCAAATCATATGCATATGAACGGATGGTTTCTCCAGGCATTTGTTTGCGGTCATAAAACTCTTTCAGCCTGCTGCCAATGGGAAGTTTGTCCCCATACGTCTGATCCAAAGCATCAAAAATCTCTTCCACTGACTTCTCCTTTCCATTCAGCATAAACTTGACTGTCATCTTTGCTTCATCTTTTAAACACTGCTTAAACTCAATTCTGTCTTCTTCAGGAATTTTCATCACCTTGAAGGCGGACTTCATTGAACTTATCCATTCTTCTATGCTCAACTCGCCAGGCTTAGAACGACATCCACTAAACTCTGGAAGTTTACGATCCCTTGGGATGTACACAGTAGATGGTGCTCTTTGCGCAGCAGCTTGTTGTTCAATAACAATTTTAGCAAGAGAAAGTGCCTCTCTCTGTTCGGATCTGGCTTGCTCTAACATGCCGGACTGCTCACCGAACAGTCTTTGCATCTCTTCGAACTGTTTCTTTAATTCTTCTAGTTCAGCCATAACGTCGGCTCAAGGACTTCAAACTTATACTGAATTAAAAATCAGGAATTAATCCTGTTCGTGACACCAATATGTGGCGGAGGGGAATATGCCACCGCCTTGTGGGGCAGATAATAAACTTTAGACTAAGGAAGACTGAGTGAGCAACAGGATCTTAGTCCCCCCACCCAATGCTTTAGGTCTCAGTATAACAAGTGGTTATATGTGAGTGTCTATCGTGTTGCTATATAGCGCTACAGATAAAGTGAGATGGGCTTCAGGATCTATCTTATTCACGGTGGTAGCCTGAAGTGTGTATTTGAGTGTGTAAAAATTCAGAAAAACCCACCCTCCCAGATCTAACAGGATAGATGAGACGGCCCCACTCCTTAGTATAAAGGACTCCAGTTAACTCAATGTAACTAAACAAAAAATATATATTTATTTAAACAAAGTATTAGTCTTATGAGACTAATTGAATGAGTTTTCTTTTCTTTTGTTTCTTCACAAGAAAATTTAAAGTGTTTTAAATTCAATCAGTTCCGGATGAAATCAAATATAGACAATAATAAAGAAAATATCAGAAATGTTTTACACCTTAAACAATGAAAAGTTTCACATTCACAATCAATGTCAATCAAATGAGTTCACCTCAAATTAGAAAGAGGTCACTTTCAAAAATCAGGAAAAATTATCCTTAGTCCATTCACGAGTCAAAATGTCCATAGACTGTCAAAAATATGAGTCTCTTTGTGGGTAAACGCACAATTCACAGTTTCTCAAACGAAAGTTTCTTTAAAGCACAGTTCTGTTTCGATACTTGGTAAAAAGAAAAGATGTCTTACCAACATTCAGGAATAAGTGAACAAAATATTGTACATCACCACCCTTTGGGTCCAGGACGGAGCGCTGAAAGGAGTCTGGAAAAGCAGGGTAGTGTTCCTTTAACTCTTGCCCCCCAACGATTGCCCTCGTGATCCTGAAAGGCGCAGCACCATCCGACAAGGCCACAATCCCGTCCAACGGCGATCAACCAGAGAAAACGACGAACACACGATGCTTTCCAAAACTCCTCGCAAAAATAAGCCACACAGCATCCACTACGTTTTGAGTTCGTTTTAACTAACAAAAATTTGCATGTAAATCACAAAAAGACACGGGAGTATTCAATTTCAGCACTGACTAACCCGAATGACTTCAACAGCAGGCCTGTTGTCCCGTTTCACTCACGAGCATGGCGAAAATCTTGCTGCGTCACTAATCATAACAGGCTCGTTAAATTATATGTAGACTTAAAAGCAACGAGACTTAGAAGCAATGTAATTTAGCTTTGATGCATGTCAAGTTAAATTTTTAAGTTGATCAAAAAGTTTTACAACGTCACGTTCTTCGTAAGCTCACCACTGCTGTTACAACTCGCCTTTTTTCTCTCCTCCACCTGCCTGTCTGCGATCGTCACACACACACACCGGAAAAAGTAATGGCGGCGCCCATGTCAAATTTCAAAATAAAAGTTCTCTCATAATCGGATTTGTAGATCCCCTACATTTGCATTCTTTATGTAGCGTGGATAAGCCAAGTTGAAAACACAGTAAAGAGCAAAGGATGCAATAATGCCTTTTAACTCCTATTCTCCTACACTTTGCAGAGGACTTTCTTCCATCTGTAGAGTTGGGTATGGAGCATCATCATCAACCCACTGTGAAAAAAAGGAGATCAATAAACAATGTAAAATCTGTCAGAACTGCATAACATCTATCAGAGTATTACAAAGTGTTTAACCAACAGTTTTCAAACCTCTCCCAGTGTAATTACTGTAAGCAATCAACTTTCTCTTTAAAGATATGGCGGAGCAGAATTAGAGCTGCACGAAAGTCAGAATCTATTGCAAAATCAAATCAAATAAAAACAAATAATTAAGTACTCTTAAATAATTTAAACGACCTGTTTTTAAAATAAAGAAAAAAAAATATTGGAACTATTAGCAAATGCTGAATAAAAGATTTTGATGTATTTTTATGAATTACATTTTTTTTTAATTGAGGAATGTTTTCTATAAAGGGTTTATATAAGGTCCATGAGTTTGAACTTGGGTTTATATAAGGTCCATGAGTTTGAACTTGTTAAATGCAGCTTGAAAAGGAACTTAATGATCCCATCCAAGAAAGAAGGGTTTGATCTAGCAAAATTATAATTCTGTAAGTTTTATGTCAATACCTGTTAGATCATCTGCAAACTTCTCTTCTCTTGCTTTATGTAGATTTTGGCCAATGGAGATGCTTTTTTTCTTAATCAAGCTCAGGCACCTTTAGCACAATACTGGTAAAGCTGTCCTTGAAGCTCTGACTTGGTTGGAGATGGTTGATGAATACATTCAGTCAGGTTCACCACGACTGAAAATAAGCAAAAAGGAAATTAGTGATTCATTATCTAATATTCTTTGTTGCCATTTCCCTTTAGTTATCACTGTACATAAGTTGTAAGCTTGAATGCACATATATGTTTACCACAAAGCTTTGAAAATTTAAATGTTTTTACAATAGTAAAAACTGTAAATTATAATTTGATCCTATAGTTTGGCTTATATGTTAAACTAACAACTGTTTTAAAATGTGTGATCTCACTGACAAGAGTGTTTTTAATAAAGGGTCACACATCTTATTGTACTGGATATGCAGGACATTCACATTACTCTCAAAAGATGATGCATCCTCACCAATTTCAGCAATCACCTATTGGATCAAATATAAGTCCATAATAATGACAATCATAAAAATTCAACTTTAAAACACTCCACCTAACAGTTTTATGGAAAAAGAGAGATTAAATTTAGGACTGCACAATGAATTTCTAAGAAAAAAAAAATAAAAATAATAATAATATATATATATATATATATATATATATATATATATATATATATATATATATATATATATATATATATATATATATATATATATATATATATATATAATATTATTATTGTAGCAGCCCTTCAGCTTCAATAAAGGAGGCAGAGAGTTTTTGACGGGTGCATTTAAATTGTTTACTTAGATGCAATAAAGTTCATCACCGAAATCTTCAATGTCACAGTTCTTTGTTGCATACAAGCATCAAATCTCATCTTTACCAGGTTGGTGATCTCATAGCACATACTTCTTTGCACATAACATCATAGTACCGTGTAGCATTGTAGCACCAAAAGCATCAAAGCACAGAAGCACCAAAACACCAAAGCACCGTAAAACTACAAAGAAAACAAAACAAACAACAAAAAATAAACTCAACAAACATTCACAAAGCATCTAACATTTTCAAATAATTCAAACAATAAACAAAACATACCTCGCTCTGCTTGCCGAAGGGATACTAAAAGTATAAAGCTCAAGGCATTCTTCCGAGCTGTACCTGTTAGCTCATGAACAAACGTGAATTGCTCTTACTCTACTTTGTCTCACTTAAATCCTATCGGTCTAGATCGCCCTCTTGTGGTGACTCCAATTATAGCAAGCAAAGCGATTAAATCATGACATTTACAATTATTATTATTATTATTATTAATTTAATTATTAACATAAACAGTGGTGAAAATCAAAATACGGAATGATTTTACTTACGTTATTACACTCTATTGCTTCCTCGTCCACTTCATTTTCTGAAAGAAAAAAAATCATGATCGGTGTGAGCTTGAGGTTAACACTAAAAACTTTTAAATAAGTAACTCAAAGGTTTGATAAATGACCTGCACCTTGATCTGACTCGACAGATGATTAGGACTCTCTTGGACATGCGTTTATACCGTTACGTATAATTTTAATATGTAACGTTGCAAAATAAAACTAGTATAACTCAACATTGGTTGCGTAATATGCATAAACTAACGTTATATTGTTTCAGACATAAAAGGGACAGGCGCTCGCTCCTGTCCGGAGTGAACATGGAAGTTAGCATAAACCTTAGCTTACCAACACTAAGGAAATTCCGAATTTATAAATGTGCAACTAATACGGTGGCCGAGTGAGCTTAACGACATTATCCAAACAAAACGAAATGTGTTTGAAGTGTTTCTCTGTACGTTTCATCGCTATCTCACGGTCATGTGTGAAAAATCATATCTTCATTTCTGGTTAACCTTACAAAATGGTCCCCTCACGCGCAAGGTAACTCAATGATAGGCTTAACTACATACACAAGGCAAAGTAACGTTAAACATGAATTGAATATGACCCAACGGATATTCACAATAAGTTATTTAACATTAAACGTACCTGCAAATGTCTGTGCTTCGTCTTCACGAGCGTGTTCCAGCTTCTTCGAGTCCTTCAAGAAGATCCTCCGTCGAGAACGTCAGTACAGCAGTGAAACAGCTAGGTTAAAAGAGAATAACCGTCGCACGTAATCTGCTCACATTATGAATGCACAGCGCGGGCAAAAATCTTATTGGACAACACGAATTCAAATTTGCTGGCTGCTAGTGTTAAGCGAAAGTTAATGGATTACCTGCACAAATGTGCGCACGCGCGGATGAACGAATCACTCCCTGAGAGGACTCGTAGTTCCCGAGTCATATTAAAGATTCGTTCAAAATGAACGAATCGTTCAAGCACGACCCATCACTAGATAATATCCGCTCCAGACCCGCAAAAATCCAATAATATCCAGCTGCAGGCCCGCAGCACACACGTTTCAGGCACACACAATCCAGCACACACGTTCTAGGCAAGCCATATATGGTAACTAACTAACTCCTTAGGAGCGTTATCGCCACCTAGTGTATTTCACAAGTACGGCGATCGAGAACGCCCGTGCTACGATTGCCATTCATTAGACTGTCAACAGTTTATGGTTTCCCATTTCAGTCATTATTTCATTATTGTAAAGATCATTTTAACATTGCTACAGTTTCTGAACTCAAATTATGTAAATAAAAATAATTGGTTAAACAATTAAGACTTTATTCACATATCCACATACACAAAAAAACATAACAGACCGTCTAATTGTATTAAGTGTAATAAACTAATTCAGGACCTTAATGTTATCATACTTGGTTAAAATCGTTTTGTTGTAAAATATATTTAAAAAAAAAACAATAATGTGTCACATTATAAATGAATTACTATAGACAATAATTTAAAATTAATATAGTTATAAACTGATTTAAACTACTATCTTTTACTAAACTGTAGCAACTCTTAGTAATATATATATATATATATATATATATATATATATATATATATATATATATATATATATATATATATATATAATTTATTTTAATTCATTAATAATAGTTAATTTGTTTGTGTTGCTAAATTTGTTGCAACTACAATTACCACAAATTACCAGTACTTTATGGTTTAAAAACAATATATTACTTACTATAAATTACTATAGTATTTAATGTGGGAAATCATTAATAAAAAAGTTATTGGAAAATTAAGCAAATAAATACTATTAAATCACTTGAGTAAAATATAGTGTTCACATTTATTAAATGTAAAAAGATTTTTTTATTACATATAAAGATGTTATTGCCTATGCATATTAACTTGCTATTATTTCCTTTAACCATTATATAAATTAAAACTGTCCAATTTAGATAGTTCAGCAAGGCCAGTAAACGAGTATCTGCTATATTGACTCTGTCATATAATAATGACTGATCATCTGTGATGACGGATAGAAAAATATTTAGTCTATTCTATTGAATATATAGCGATCAAAAACTATGTTCACCATTTGCCCGCCTCGATCGCAATATTTTTGAAACAGTAAACACTATTGTTTATTGTGTACAATATTTATCAACAACATATATAAAAATATATTGGTGACGATGCCCGAGAAGACGTTAATAACATTAACTTCCGTCATAACCATATATGGTTTGCCTAGAACGTGTGTGCTGGATTGTGTGTGCCTGAAACATGTGTGGTTCTGCGGGCCTGCAGCTGGATATATCTCCAAAAATCTCATCTAATGTGTCACAAAATGTAGTTTTAAGAGTATTTCAGGCGAGAATGTAGTTGTTTTAAACTCAAATCGGCAATTTATTTACAAAGATAGCGCGTCTTTGATGATGTTCTTCAGTGAATGCGGACTCTGTCAGCGGGAGCTTCCTGATTCTCTCCCCAGCCGACAGCAGCTTTACTTCGGCTAGTCCATCTCGGATGTGCCGCTGGATTCAATCTGCCCATTGTAGTTAAAATATGATATTTAATACATCTTGTGTATATCTAACGGCCAGTTTTTGGTCTTTTAAATCTATTATTTGTTCTCAGTTGTATTTTGGCAGTATTATTTTGTTACGTTTGTAATTGTTTTATTTATTTAATAAGAAATAAATGGCCCAAACATGGACCCTTTGACAGTTGGGAACATATTTTTTACCTTTAAATGGTGCATACAAGTATCTTAAGGTGCTACTTTAACCATTGAGGGTGCAACTTCACCACCTTTTTTCTGACAGTGTGGTGTATGTCTATATCGCAATCTTTTGCACTTGAAGTGTTAATGGAAAATCACATCATATTGCAACTTGCAACTACACTGTCAACGTGCTGTCGTTAACACTGTATATTGTTAATTCAACATTTTTGGAGTTATTGACATTTAACACTGCATTTTTTACACTGTTGATTTTACTGTGTACCAGATGCATAAACTTAAACAAGTAGTTGCTTAAACGTTTTAAAACATTTTATGAAACAGCAAAAAAAGCTTAATACTAACATTTTTTTTCAACATCAGTACATACATCCACATTTCACTGAGCATTGTTACCAATGTAACAAAGTAATTTTTTCAAAACAGCACTAGAGCTCATGAAGTACAGTTTTGCTAGTGCACTGCATTCTACATTTTCTAAAAGCATCAAGAATCTCAAAGCAATCTTTTTCCAGCAGTAAATTGGAACATTTCATTAAGAGTCACTTATATCCTTTAAAACTATAGATCTCAAAAACACATTTGACCAAACAGTATTACACATTTGATTTAAAATTTCTAAACATTCTTAAGAAACAGTTTATCAGCAGAGTATGTTTCAAGGGCCTGAAAGTCTGTCTGTCTTGGTTTATAGCACCCCATTCAAAGTCAACTTTTACTGTATTTGCATGGAAACATGAATCATACAACACCAGTATTAAAAACTTGCCACACAGAAACCAATGCAGTATTCACATTTAAAATGTATTTCATTAGGAAAGAGTAGTTTCTTCTCCATTAGCCGTCACACATGCACACGTCAACAGTCCAATTTGAAACCCTGATTGTGTCAATCTCATCAAGGATGTCGGGCAGAGAAAATTCTTAGCATTGTTTCATCTTGTGTTTCTCAGTTGATTTGGGCAATGTTAATGAAATGTCTATAGCTGCTAGTTTAAAGTCTTAAAATACTGATGCACAGACTCGAAACGCATGCACCAAAGTAAATGCAAAGATCCAAACATTGCTGTTTGATGCAGACCCAGCAGTACAAGTTCTCTCTGAGTTGTTTGGATTGTAAATTTGGATGTCCATCTTCAAATTGTTGCTGATGTTGAAATTGAAATTGTTGCTCCATCTTGGGGAGTTGCCGATGTTCATCCTTTGCATTCTTTATGTAGCGTGGATAAGCCAAGTTGAAAACACAGTAAACAGCGAAGGATGCAATAATGCCTTTTAACTCCTATTCTCCTACACTTTGCAGAGGACTTTCTTCCATCTGTAGAGTTGGGTATGGAGCATCATCATCATCCCACTGTGAAAAGAAAAAAAAGAGAGATCAATAAACAATGTAAAATCTGTCAGAACTGCATAACATCTATTCGAGTATTACAAAGTGTTTAACCAACAGTTCCCAAACCTCTCCCAGTGTAATCACTGTAAGCAATCAACTTTCTCTTTAAAGATATGGGGGAGCAGAATTAGAGCTGCACGAAAGTCAGAATCTATTGCAAAATCAAATCAAATAAAAACAAATAATGAAGTACTCTTAAATAATTTAATAATATAAAGGACCTGTTTTTAAAATAAAGAAAAAAATATTGGAACTATTAGCAAATGCTGAATAAAAGATTTTAATGTATTTTTATGAATTACATTTTTTAAATTGAGGAATGTTCTCTACATAAAGGGTTTGTATATAAAGTCCATGAGTTTGAACTTGCTAAATGCAGCTTGAAAAGGCACTTAATGATCCCATCCAAGAAAGAAGGGTTTGATCTAGCAAAATTATTATTATTTAAGTTTTATGTCAATACCTGTTAGAGCATCTGCAAACTTCTCTTCTCTTGCTTTTTTGTAGACTTTGGCCAATGGAGATGCTTTTTTTCTTAATCAAGCTCAGGTACCTTTAGCACAATACTGGTAAAGCTGTCCTTGAAGCTCTGACTTGGTTGGAGATGGTTGATGAATACACTCGGTCAGGTTCACCACGACTGAAAATAAACAGAAGGGAAATTAGTGGTTCACTTTAACTAAAAACATTATCTAAAGCCGCTTTTCCACTATCGTGCCAAACCGTTCTAAGAACACTTCGGTACGGTTACGGTTGTTTCTCCACTGAGCCTGGAACGGCGCGGCACGATTACAAACCGCTCTCAGCCCGGAATTCTCGGCATGGTTAGACAACCGTGCTGAACTGTGGCGACAGATTCTGTGTTGACGTCGTGGCTCTGTTGCCAAGCTACCACAGCTGGCTCAGCGGAAGCGCGCTAGTCATCAGACATCCACATGTAAACTACACTAGATTTAATATAAAAAAATGATACAGGTCTAAACGATACAGTTTAAAAAAGGTTTTAAAACCATAGAGCAGTCTTTGGCAGAGAAGGGAGTCACTGGCCCACCACATTCTTACGAACATATTTTAATTATCAAAGTTATTATTTCATTGACTTGAATATAGTTAACCGTGTATAATATAATTACTAACCCGTCATCTAAAATCTTAAAATAATAAAATAGCCTGTTGTTTTACACGTGGCTTGAGCTTCATTAATTTGATTGACATCATAGGCAGAGAGGTTTATTTTGCCTGACTAAACGTGAGTTTATTGCATGCAGTGCTGTATTGGTAGCACAAAACTCGCTCTGATCCAGGGTGGAGAACCTTACCAATGAGTACATGCACTGCTGAAAAACCATTTTTTTCTGCTGCGCATCGAATAAAGACACGCTTAAGATCAACGACATCGCTATATCCATGGAACACGAACTTGAAGAAGACTCCTTGAACAACGAGGAAATAATTGCACTTTTTAATTCAAAGACCAGACTGCAGCATGCTTGTTTTGTAATTTAATGCCAGCTATACCACCTGAAAGATGGTTACGGCATGTTGTGATGTCACCCGTCACCGGAGAAAGTCTAATCTTTCTTCAGTTTTTTAGGCCATTATACGATTCAGTTAAATACAAGTTGGACATTTGGGGACATGTAACATGTTTCTGTGTTTTTGTATTTTTGTTCTCGGTTATCTTTAATATATACTGGGCGGCTGCGCAAAATATTTTCTAAAACATCAAGCAGGAATTTGTCTCTAGCTTGTTAGTTAATTATGAAGAGAAAAAAATTAAATCACAGAAAAAAAATGGGGCAACCCAGTGGCGCAGTAGGTATTGCTGTTGCCTCACAGCAAGAACGTCGCTGGGTTGCAGGTTCGAACCTCAGCTGGGCTGGGTCAGTTGGCGTTTGTGTGTGGAGTTTGCATGTTCTCCCTGGGTTCGCGTGGGTTTCCTCCGGGTGCTCCGGTTTCCCCCACAGTCCAAAGACATGCAGTACAGGTGAATTGGGTAAGCTAAGTTGTCCATAGTGTATGAGTGTGAATGTGTGTGTGGAAGTTCCCAGAGATGGGTTGCGGCTGGAAGGGCATCCGCTGCGTAAAATCGTGCTGGATAAGTTGGCGGTTCATTCCGCTGTGGCGACCCCGCAAGGGACAAAGCCGACAAGAAAATGAATGAATGAATGAGAAATAAAATGATAAAAATACAAAAATAAAATGAAGAGCAGCATTCTGCTAAATATAATAGTCCTTTACTGTATATGCTTTATATCCTGCTATGTGTTGTTTCATATTTGTTGTTTATTTAACTATATGCATTTAATATTTAATGTTTGAATACTGAAACAAATAAAAATCATTATCATTATCAACTTTTTTATATATATGTGCAATTTAATTTATTTTTTAAAAATGAAATAATTTAAGTGCTATATTTTTTTATTAGTGAAAGTGCCCGCTCACTTTTGACAAGGCCTGTCCAAAAATATTTTTCTGCCACTATAATAAAAATGCACTATTGCATTATCATTGTTTATTTTTCTGTTATGTACAGAGATTTGAAATATATATGATTTATTTCCCCTCCAGTCATTATCAATCATCTTCTTACAATTTGGTAATTTTCCCTCCAAATAAAATTTGCCCAGACCCGCGCAACAAATGACCTCTAAATAAATAAGGGTTCTGTGACTTGTAGCTATATTTAGCACCCTATATGAGAAAGCGGCATAACAGTGATTAGTCACGCAGTTGCTTTCGCTTTTACACATGAACATGATAAAACTAGTTACGGATATTATTTAAATTTAATGGAACAAAGGGAGCCATTTACATGTTACCAAGGCAACTACTGATGCGTTTTGTGTAACGATTCAAAGAGCTCTGTTGCAGCACAACAGTGGAAAATGAAACCGTATCCGTTTGGCACAGAATGGAATGGTTCAGCATAAAGAACGGTTCAGCCCGATAGTGGAAAAGAGGCTTAATATTCTTTGTTGCCATTTCCCTTTAGTTGTCATTCTACAAATAGTTGTAAGCTTGAATGCATATGTGTTTACCATAAAGCTTTGAAAATTAAAATGTTTTTAACAATAGTCATAACTGTAAATTATAATTTGATCCTATAGTTTGGCTTATATTGACATTAAACTTTTAATTTAAACTGACAACTGATTTAAAATGTGTGATCTCACTGACAAGGGTGTTTTTAATAAAGGGTCACACACCTTATTGTACCAAGTTCGAGTGCCAACAGGGGTGGTCCACAGCAGAGTGGCGCAGCGGAAGCGTGCTGGGCCCATAACCCAGAGGTCGATGGATCGAAACCATCCTCTGCTAAAATGTTTTCATTTACACACACAGTTCCAGCTAGCTCAATTGGCAAAAGAATTGAAATATCCAGGATTTGAACAAGCATTCTCAGCTCCTCTTTCATAGATGAGATTAGGTAAAAAAAGAAAAAAAACAGCGGCTTTGACAAAGCACCCAAGTAGGAACTGTACCTATAAAGAAGCTGTCTTAGCAGAGGATGGTTTCGATCCATCGACATCTGGGTTATGGGCCCAGCACGCTTCCGCTGCGCCACTCTGCTACTAACCACCCCAGATGGGACTCGAACCCACAATCCCTGGCTTAGGAGGCCAGTGCCTTATCCATTAGGCCACTGGGGCAGGACACGCAACGTGCTGGGCAGCCGAAGAGTTAGTGACCTGTGCCAAGAAGTCTCCTTCACACGAGGCATGCCAGCGAATGAGGCATTTATTGTGGGTTAAATGATTTGTCCTTGTGCATGCAAACAATAAATGACACTTATTAGAGGGTGGTTTCCATACTTCACCCTCTGGGTTAAGGGCCAAGTGAACAAATGTTTGAACAGGTCATTTTTAAATGGTTGGCAAATGAGTAAGAGAAGAAATCGCAAGCAGAGTAGCGCAGCGGAAGCGTGATGGATCAAAACCATCCTCTGCTAAGAGAGGTTTTGCTTATTTGCATGCATGAGAATAAAGCCTTTATGATTTTCGTAGTTCGGCAGTGAAAACCAAAGTAATCTCGATCTTGCAAATACAGCATTAAAGTTTATAAATGAAGTCAAAATAGTCCTTCTACAGAAATGCGTATGCGTGTTAACCAAGATTAAGTGCCTCGTTCACTGGGCTGCCTCATTGTAAAGGAGAAGTATTGGGACAAGTCACTAACTCTCCAGCTGCCCAATAACTTGCTTGTCCTTCTACGGTGGCCTATTGGTTATGCACTGACGATCTTAGCCACGGGCTTTGAGTTCGTGTGCCAGCAGGGGTGGTCCACAGCAGAGTAGCGCAGCGGAAGCGTGCTGGGCCCATAACCCAGAGGTCGATGGATCGAAACCATCCTCTGCTAAAATGTTTTCATTTACACACAAAGTTCCAGCTAGCTCAATTGGCAAAAGAATTGAAATATCCAGGCTTTGAACAATCATTCTCAGCTCCTCTTTCATAGATGAGATTAGGTAAAATAAGAAAAAAACAGCGGCTTTGACAAAGCACCCAAGTAGGAAGTGTACCTATAAAGAAGCTGTCTTAGCAGAGGATGGTTTCAATCCATCGACCTCTGGGTTATGGGCCCAGCACGCTTACGCTGCGCCACTCTGCTACAAACCACCCCAGATAGGACTCGAACCCACAATCCCTGGCTTAGGAGACCAGTGCCTTATCAATTTTTTTTTTTATTATTAAAATACAGTATTTACATTTTTACAAAGAAATTATCACATCACACAAAATCACATGCTACTTACAACACTCATTTTACACTTCATATTTTCCCCATAACCAATTTACAATTTTGTCCTTGTATTCAATCATTGTGTTTCCTTTTACCATCATCTCTATAAATACATCCTCCTTTTCTTGTGCTACAAGATAGTTGAATATCAGTTTTACAGCCATCTCCATTCTGTTTTTAAATATACGCCATACATCCACTCTCTTCCCATCATGTTTAGCCATATTTCTCCTTACCCAAATCCCATACTTTGCAATTGTTATACATAGATTAAAAGCATACATATTACATTCATTTAGACCAAATAAAAACATTTTTTCCCATTTCTTTTGTTCCTCCACATATTTTTCCCCTATTAATGATTTAGCAATTTTCTTTAATTTTTCCATAAATTCCTCCAACTTTTCACAATAGAAGAACAAATGTAATAAACCTTCTCCTTCCTTCATACACACCTTACACAATATATCTTGTTCAATTCCCATTTTACACAGTCTTATTTCTGTCAAAATGCAATTATGTCTCAATAAATAATTAAAATTTTCTAAAATTGGTTCCATACATTTCATTCTGACATTTCCCCATATTTCTTTTTCATTTAAATCATCATATCTCTCCTTCCAGTAGTTGAATGCTGTAGGTCTTATAAAAACCCTTGATCTAAAAACAACATAAAGACTCTTAACTGTACATGTACTCATATTGATCTTTTCTCCATTTGTCTTCTTAAAATAGACTTCTGGTAATTCATTCTTATCCCCCAACTCATTTTTTTCTATTATTTCAATCCAATCTTTTGGTATTGCTTTTTTCAAATCATGATATTGTCTTTGCAATTTTGTTTTATCGACTCTTTTATAATCATCCTCCACAGCATCTACAATTACTTGTAATGGTACAAATCCTTTTATCACTTCATATAATACATCTTTAACTTGTCTTAATCCTCCATCCCACCATTGCTTAAAATATAAAATCTTCCCTTCATTTAAAATATTTGAATTCAGAAAAAGTGGTTGTTCTAGAATCTGAGCTCTTCCCTTTGGTATAATGAACACATTTTCTAAAAACTCCCCCCATGATTCCACGACCTCAACATAAAATTTAGGCAAACCTGCTATCATCCATTTTTTCATCTTCATCCATAAAACATTACATCCCATCTCAAAATGTCCACATTTCTTCAAATAATAGTCCAACACACTTTTCCAAATCACATCCATTTTCCCTTCCAAAAACCTTTGAAAAATCTTAATTAGAGGGTGGTTTCCATACTTCACCCTCCGGGTTAAGGGCCAGGTGAACGAATGTTTGAACAGGTCATTTTTAAATGTTTGGCGAATGAGTAAGAGAAGAATTCGCAAGAAGAGTGGTGCAGCGGAAGCGTGCTAGGCCCATAAGGTCGATGGATCAAAACCATCCTCTGCTAAGAGAGGTTTTGCTTATTTGCATGCATGAGAATAAAGCCTTTATGATTTTCGTAGTTCGACAGTGAAAACCAAAGTAATCTCGATCTTGCAAATACAGCATCAAAGTTTATAAATGAAGTCAAAATAGTCCTTCTACAGAAATGCGTATGCGTGTTAACCAAGATTAAGTGCCTCGTTCACTGGGCTGCCTCATTGTAAAGGAGAAGTATTGGGACAAGTCACTAACTCTCCAGCTGCCCAATAACTTGCTTGTCCTTCTACAGTGGCCTGATGGATTATGCACTGACGATCTAAGCCACGGGCTTTGAGTTCGAGTGCCAGCAGGGATGATCCACAGCAGAGTGGCGCAGCGGAAGCGTGCTGGGCCCATAACCCAGAGGTCGATGGATTTTAACTATCCTCTGCTAAAATGTTTTCATTTACACACAAAGTTCCAGCTAGCTCAATTGGCAAAAGAATGGAAATATCCAGGCTTTGAACAAGCATTCTCAGCTCCTCTTTCATAGATGAGATTGGGTAAAATAAGAAAAAAAACAGCGGCTTTGACAAAGCACCCAAGTAGGAACTGTACCTATAAAGAAGCTGTCTTAGCAGAGGATGGTTTCGATCCATCGACCTCTGGGTTATGGGCCCTGCACGCTTCCGCTGTGCCACTCTGCTACAAACCACCCCAGATGTGACTCGAACCCACAATCCCTGGCTTAGGAGGCTAGTGCCTTATCCATTAGGCCACTGGGGGAGAACACACAATGTGCTGGGCAGCTGAAGAGTTAGTGACCTGTGCCAAGAAGTCTCCTTCACACCGAGGCATGCCAGTGAATGAGGCATTTATTGTGGGTTAAGTGATTTGTCCTTGTGCATGCAAACAATAAATGACACTTATTAGAGGGTGGTTCTCATACTTCACCCTCTGGGTTAAGGGCCAGGTGAACGAATATTTGAACAGGTCATTTTTAAATGTTTGGCGAATGAGTAAGAGAAGAATTCGCAAGAAGAGTGGTGCAGCGGAAGCGTGCTAGGCCCATAAGGTTGGTGGATCAAAACCATCCTCTGCTAAGAGAGGTTTTGCTTATTTGCATGCATGAGAATAAAGCCTTTATGATTTTCGTAGTTCGACAGTGAAAACCAAAGTAATCTCGATCTTGCAAATACAGCATTAAAGTTTATAAATGAAGTCAAAATAGTCCTTCTACAGAAATGCGTATGCGTGTTAACCAAGATTAAGTGCCTCGTTCACTGGGCTGCCTCATTGTAAAGGAGAAGTATTGGGACAAGTCACTAACTCTCCAGTTAACCAATAACTTGCTTGTCCTTCTACCGTGGCCTGATGGATTATACACTGACGATCTAAGCCACGGGCTATGAGTTCGAGTGCCAGCAGGGGTGGTCCACAGCAGAGTGGCGCAGCGGAAGCGTGCTGGGCCCATAACCCAGAGGTCGATGGATCGAAACCATCCTCTGCTAAAATGTTTTCACTTACACACAAAGTTCCAGCTAGCTCAATTGGCAAAAGAATTGAAATATCCAGGCTTTGAACAAGCGTTCTCAGCTCCTCTTTCATAGATGAGATTAGGTAAAATAAGAAAAAAACAGCGGCATTGACAAAGCACCCAAGTAGGAAGTGTACCTATAAAGAAGCTGTTTTAGCAGAGGATGGTTTCGATCCATCAACCTCTGGTCTATGGGCCCAGCACGCTTCCGCTGCGCCACTCTGCTACAAAATACCGCAGATGGGACTCGAACCCACAATCCCTGGCTCAGGAGGCCAGTGCCTTATCCATTAGGCCACTGGGGCAGGACACACAACGTGCTGGGCAGCTGAAGAGTTAGTGACCTGTGCCAAGAAGTCTCCTTCACACCTAGGCATGCCAATGAATGAGGCATTTATTGTGGGTTAAATGATTTGTCCTTGTGCATGCAAACAATAAGTGACACTTATTAGAGGGTGGTTTCCATACTTCACCCTCTGGGTTAAGGGCCAGGTGAACGAATGTTTGAACAGGTCATTTTTAAATGTTTGGTGAATGAGTAAGAGAAGAATTCGCAAGAAAAGTGGTGCAGCGGAAGCGTGCTAGGCCCATAAGGTCGATGGATCAAAACCATCCTCTGCTAAGAGAGGTTTTGCTTATTTGCATGCATGAGAATAAAGCCTTTATGATTTTCGTAGTCCGACATTGAAAACCAAAGTAATCTCGATCTTGCAAATACAGCATCCAAGTTTATAAATGAAGTCAAAATAGTCCTTCTACAGAAATGCGTATGCGTGTTAACCAAGATTAAGTGCCTCGTTCACTGGGCTGCCTCATTGTAAAGGAGAAGTATTGGGACAAGTCACTAACTCTCCAGCTGCCCAATAACTTGCTTGTCCTTCTACGGTGGCCTGATGGATTATGCACTGACGATCTAAGCCACGGGCTTTGAGTTTGAGTGCCAGCAGGGGTGGTCCACAGCAGAGTGGTGCAGCGGAAGCGTGCTGGGCCCATAACCCAAAGGTCGATGGATCGAAACCATCCTCTGCTAAGAGAGGTTTTGCTTATTTGCATACACGAGAATAAATACTTTATGATTTTTCGTAGTTCGACAGTGAAAACCTAAGTAATCTCGATCTTGGAAATATAGCATCAAGGTTTATAAATGAAGTCAAAATAGTCCTTCTACAGAAATGCGTATGCTGGCTGGTGGGTCAGGTGTCCTACCAGTGACTGGTTGGTGGCCATTAACAACTGGCTGGTGGGTCAGGGGTCCTACCAGTGAGTGGTTAGTGGCAGTTAGCAACTGGCTGGTGGGTTACATGCCTTATATTTGCAGCAAATTTATTCCAAAAAAGGTCTTCAAATGACCCTTAAACAGACTGGTGGGTTATGGACGCTAATCAGCTTGCAGTCAGCAGACAGGGAGCTCCAAGTTTAACGCGTTCACTTTAACTTTCTCTGCTGCTTTATGCATTGATTTACCATCATGAATATACTCTTCTGGACCTTTTCTATTAAACATTGTGTATTTTAGTCACGTTAATTCCAGATACTGTGTTCAACTAGCCGGGATTGCAACTGGCTGGTCACGCCTCTCCAGCAGCTCCACCCCTCCAGCAGATCCACCAGTGCACTGGCTGGTTATGCCTCCCCCTGAGTCTGGCGCGTATCCTAGCATTCTCATTCAGAGAAATTACATTTTTAATTCATGAAATGTGTATTATTTAGAGTCTATTTGTTTCCGTCACTGACATGTGTAGCAGTGTTTCCTCACAGAAGTCAAGCCACACTCTGGGGCAGCCCTCGGCTGGCTTCTTTATGCAGCTCAAAAGACAGAGCTCTCCCGGGAGACGCTTGCTAATACCCAGAGTTGGACCAAGGTCCATATGGCCGTTCGAACCAGGCGTAGACCTGGACGGTCACGTCCAGCATAGCACCTTCTTGTGCTGCAAAATGGATCATTTCTCCCTATGGGTTATTAAGCAAGCCTGAAGCTGGACCCGGGTGTCCGACACGACACTTTCAACACACTTGACAGGGATCATTCGTCCCGATTGAAGTCATTTTTAACACACAGAATCAGAAATAATAAAGACACTGCATGGCGAAGACCATATGACCTTTTATTGTTTTAGAAAATTGTATATTATTTATTCAGGAAAATTCAGAGTCTTCTGTTGGTTCGAGCGGGCGTGTCCCCTGGCTTTTCCCCTGCCATGGCAGCTTTGGCTAGCCAATGAGGAACTGACTTACCAGGGGTGACCCGGGACTCTCTGCCCTCCTGCGCCCCTTCCGTGGGTGGCTTTCTCTGCCCACCGCCGCCGCCGCCTCCTCCTCCTTCTCCACCAAAGCCCTCTCGAAGAGTCTGCGGTGCTCACGTGCTAGCAGAGGTACTCTACTTGGGGGAGGCGGGCACACTGGCTTGGCTGCTTTAACCAAGAGCTCTGGGGCTCCAACGGCTCTTGGTTAAATGGGCAAAGCCAGTGTGCCCTCCTCCCCCAGATAGAGTACTCTATCTGGGGGAGAGTACTCTATCTGGGGGAGGCGGGCACACTGGCTTGGCTGCTTTAACCAAGAGCTCTGGGGCTCCAACGGCTCTTGGTTAAATGGGCAAAGCCAGTGTGCCTGCCTCCCCCAAGTAGAGTACTCTAAAACCCTCAAACTCTTCCAGGAGCAAGTCTGCAGAACGGGGACCAAAGTTAAAAGTCAGTCGTACATACAGCCCCACCACCAGCCCAACCGAACACTGCGTGCACACACAGGGGCTGAGTACCCTGGCAGACGTTTAGCCCTGCACCACTGGCCCCTAGCTTGTTTCACCCCGCCGGAGACTCCAAGCCCCACCGACCAACCCCCACCCACCCACCAGGGGCAGGGAGCAGGGGAGCGGGGGGGCCCGAGAGGCAGCGAGGATAAACCCCGGGGGGGGTGGGCGGGCTTGCAGGCGGATGGACGGACGGGCGGCTCTACGCGCGCACACGCACACACAGGGGCTGGGTACCCTGGCAGACCCTTAGCCCTGCACCACTGTCCCTTAGCTTGTTTCACCCCGCCGGAGACTCCAAGCGCCACCGACCAAACCCCACCCACCCACCGGGGGGCAGGGAGCAGGGGAGCGTGGGGGCCAGAGAGGCAGCGAGGATAAACCCGGGGGGTGGGCGGGCTTGCAGGCTGATGAACGGACGGACGGCAGTAGGCACGCACACACAGGGCTTGGGGGGAAGCCTGTGCCAGACCGTAACCCCACACTGCCCGTGGGGCTTGTTTCCCCCACGCCAGAAGACTCTTATCGAGCCTTCCAAACATCCCCAGCCCCAGGCGAGGGGGCGCACGGGTCGAGAATCAGTGGGGGGGAGGGGTAAAACCCAAGGGGTTGGGCGGGCGGGCAGACGGGCTTAGCGGCAGGCATGCTCTAGGTCAAAACCAGACGGGTCATCTGAGTTCTTTCTCCCACAGATAGAGACGGGAAGGGGGCCGGGGTTGTGTGTGGAGGGACACCCCACCCTGGCCTCCCTGAAAGCGCGGCCTAAGCAGGGAAGGAATCATCCGGACCCATAGAGGCTGACCAAACCTCGGACACCTTAAGGGCCAAGGGTGGGGGCCGGGTGGGGACCTACCCTTGGGGCGACACGAGCTCCTATCGGCCAGTAGAGTGGTCTGAGCGCAAAATCGCCAGAGACTAAGTGGACATAATAACGCCTTCCCCGAAATCCCGATGGCAGGTCAAAGACAATTGGTGTCGGGCGCGGGATGTCCCGGCAGGTGTGCCGGGAAAGGTGGTCTCCCGTCAGGCATGGCCTGGCGGGCTTGGGCCTTGGTCTAAGCCAGTCCACCGGTGAGGGTCGTCAACTCGTTGCTCCTGCCCACCAATCAGACCAACCATCTTCCTACTGGAACTTGGTCATTTTAGGTGCTCGCTAGAAAGACCTACCATCCCCCAAACGGACTTAAATGTTTCAGAGACCCCCGGTCTCCCCGGAGAGAAAAGCCCTTTCCCAGGCCCAAACTTCACCTTCACAGGCCCTGGGACTATTGACCTCCATAACCCCCAGCCCCCCCGAAGCCAGCAAACCTCTCCCCAGGGGGCTCAGCCTCTCCGGGGCCGGACTTCACCTCCTCAGGCCCTGGGACTGTTGACCTCCATAACCTCCAGCCCCCAAAGCCAGACCCAACCTGCCCGGAGACCAACGCCCCTTCCGGGGCAAGCTCTGGGACTATATTTACTACCATAACCCCACTATATTTACTACCATAACCCCCAGCCCCAGAGCCAGACCCCCTCTCCCCAGAGACCACCGCCCCTTCCGGGGCAAGCTCCGGCTCTGTAGGAGCCCTGGATTGACAACTGATCTCCAGCAGTGCCCGGGCACCCCACACTTAAGCCCGGGAACATTAACTTAGCCAACTGCACGCACCAGCCAAGCGTACCGTTGATGACCCACCTGGCTCTTGTGCACCACCCTCTCCCCCCTGGAAGAATTCGAGTTCAAAGATAGCTTGGGGGCACCAGCCTCTCCCAATTCCACCGCCTGACACCATGTTTAATTTTCGAGGTGTCTGGGGTGCACCAACGGCACGTAGTTCTACCACCAACTAATATGAGGGTTCCTTGTGTGTTCGGGGATTGATGGATGATTGCTCTGGTTGGAGACCCCCACCCTTCCAGGGCCAAAGCGGATGCCAGCTCTGCCGGGAATGGACTTTCTTTCCTGGGCAGCATTTAATGTCTGAACGCCCTGGATGGAGACCCCCTTCCAGGGCCAAAGCGGATGCCAGCTCTGCCGGGAATTGACGCTCTTTCCTGGACAGCGTTTAATGACTGAACGCCCTGGATGGAGACCCCCTTTTAGGGCCAAAGCGGATGCCAGCTCTGGTGGGAATTGACCCTCTTTCCTGGGCAGCGTTTAATGTCTGAATGCCCTGGATGGAGACCCCGCTTCCAGGGCCAAAGTGGATGCCAGCTCTGCCGGGAATCGACCCTCTTTCCTGGGCAGCGTTTAATGTCTGAACGCCCTGGATGGAGACCCCCCTTCCAGCGCCAAAGCGGACGCCAGCTCTGCCGGGATTCGACTCTCTTTCCTGGGCAGCGTTTATTGTCTGAACGCCCTGGATGGAGACCCCCTTCCAGGGCCAAAGCGGATGCCAGCTCTGCCGGGAATTGACGCTCTTTCCTGGACAGCGTTTAATGACTGAACGCCCTGGATGGAGACCCCCTTTTAGGGCCAAAGCGGATGCCAGCTCTGGTGGGAATTGACCCTCTTTCCTGGGCAGCGTTTAATGTCTGAATGCCCTGGATGGAGACCCCGCTTCCAGGGCCAAAGTGGATGCCAGCTCTGCCGGGAATCGACCCTCTTTCCTGGGCAGCGTTTTATGTCTGAACGCCCTGGATGGAGACCTCCTTCAAGGGCCAAAGTGGCCGCCAGCTCTGGCGGGAATCAACCCTCTTTCCTGGGCAGCGTTTAATGTCTGAACTCCCTGGATGGAGACCCCCTTCCAGGGCCAAAGCGGACGCCAGCTCTCCCGGAAATCGACCCTCTTTCCTGGGCAGCGTTTAATGTCTGAACGCCCTGGATGGAGACCCCCTTCCAGGGCCAAAGCGGCCGCCAGCTCTGGCGGGAATCGACCCTCTTTCCTGGGCAGCGTTTAATGTCTGAACGCCCTGGATGGAGAGCCCCTTCCAGGGCCAAAGCGGACGCCAGCTCTGGCGGGAATCGACCCTCTTTCCTGGGCAGCGTTTAACAGGGTTCGTACGGGTGCTGGAAATCCTGGAAAATGCTTGATTTTTAATATAGTGTTTTCAAGGTTAGAAAAGTGCTTGGATTTTGGACAAAGTGCTTGAACCTGCTTGAATTTGAAATTGCAGGACTCGAAATTACAACCGTTTTGGTCGCATATGCGGCCGAAATGCGGCATATTTGCTCTTAACGCCAAACGCAGCGCTCAGGTATAGTTTAAAACAGTTGTCATGTCCACTTGCTGCAAAGCCCGCAATGCCTCGCCTTAAAGCTCTTTTGATTGGCCCACTGCTCTTGAACTGACCGCGATTGGATTGGTTAAAATCAGCTGTCAATCACTCAGTTCAGACGAATGCCACAGCTGCGAGCCGGCGGAGCCGCGAAAATGTGAAGGTCTGGATGTCTGGATACGAGAGAATGAAAATAACACTGACAATTTTTGTCTGCCTAAAGTTACAAATAACGGCACATCTGATCAGTGATCATGTGGTGAATGTTAATCCAGCATTTACACTTTTCGAAGCGCTGATAAAAGACTTCCGGTGGGTTAAAGTTCGCTATGAAAGTGACTAAATTCACTGTGAAGCCTGAGGGACGGAGTTTGCAGGTAACTTAACAGCGTTTCCTCACACATTTAAAGCACAAGATGTTTTGTTTAATCCCTCATTTATTCATCACGATGTTGTCAGTCATAAAACTGCAGCGCGTACACCATCGCGAAAGGGACTGCGTTCACTAAGATTAAACTAATATTGCAACTCATTTGCAACTTATTGCTGTTAAGATGACATATGCAAATAATAAGTTATATGTCAATATCTACCTACCTACCTACCTACCCTGTTTGGCCTACTCCTGGATAACCTAGTTATTATTTTTGCACTATATTTTGTTCAGTGCAGTTTCATTTTTGCACTATTTTCATTGTAGATTTTTCTAAAAAGTGCACTCCCTTGCCAATTTAAATTATTAATCGTGTTATTCACGACATGCTATGTGGGGGCTGCTCAAGATGAGCATAAGATAGAAAAAAATATTCAAATTTTACACAATTAACGTTAGTGTTTATTGAAATTGAATTTATCTCTCTGGTGATTATTTGTCAATTATATATAGGTTATATAAAATTCCCAAACTACTTACAGAGAGGTGATACATTTTGAACTATTATGTTATCATGTTTTCCTTTAACCCCTTAACTGTCACCATTTGACAGGTGGGACATTTACATACAGTTACAACAGTACCTTAGTCCTAACCAGGGCTTGACATTAAGTTTTTTTGATCACCAGCCGCTGTGGCTAGTAGATTTCCAACATTACTAGCCACTCGCCATTTTCACTAGCCACACTTTTCTTGTTGGGAAAATATATTTTATATGCAAAAAGACTTTGACATGCTAAAATGACTTGATTTAGATGTTGTGTTATGTCCACATGCCTTCTCATTCATTTAACTTCTTGTTTGTGTTGTGTATTAGCTTGCTCCGTGTGAATGAGCAAATGGGTTGTGTCACAATGCAATCAGTTTTTATTTCACGACTTTTCAGGGCTCAAAATTAAGGATTTACTAAATTTATCTCTGACCACACCAAATAAGTATTTCATAGCCACAATGTTTTAAAGTGTCAAAACAAGGAAAATATAGCTGTATAGGTGCACTTTTTAGTTCAACAAAACTTTTCTTTAAAAAAACATTACATTTAAAAAAGGAATTATTGTCATGTATCTAAAATATGCAAAGTAATCTGTCTAAAAATCCCAGATCACCAGTTAACTACACATAAACGGGGAGTAATCTCCCATTAAAGCAATGTTATTGTAAACAAATATAATTAAACCATATAAACAAATATAACTGTAGCGTGGTGCACGATCATCGCTGTTTGTGCAGTCTATTTCAAAGGGAACCAATCGCACCAGTTGCGCTTCCTCTAGGCACAGTTGCTTCGCGCAAGTAAACGGGAGCGTGCGCGCATCACATTACCTGTGCGCGTGAGTGATCATCTTCTCGTTGTGCTGCTTTTCGATTCTAAGATCACGTTTGCAGGAATATTGGGTCATGCTTATTATCGAACCCTGCTTTCAGGAGACCTACAATTTAAAAATGATTTCCAACCAGCCAAAGTGGCTAGTGGAGGTGTCTGTCTAACCTGCCAGAGCTGAAATCTACCCGCATGTGGCAGGTTGGCCGGTGTTAATGTGAAGCCCTGGTCATAACCTAAAGTAATATTGATGAAAGCTCGGCGTCACGTCTGTGTGGAATTTGCATGTTCTCCCCGTGTTTGCGTGGGTTTCCTCCGGGTGCTCTAGTTTCCCCCACAGTCCAAACACATGGGCTATAGGTGAATTGAATAAACTAAATTGGCCGTAGTGTATGTGTGTGTATGCAAGAGTGTATAGGTGTTTCCCAGTGTTGAGTTGCAGCTGGAAGGGCATCCGCTGCATAAAACATATGCTGGATAAGTTGGCGGTTCATTCCGCTGTGGCAACTCCTGATTAACAAAGGGACTAAGCCGAAAAGAAAATGAATAAATTAATTGATGAAAGATTACAAACTATGGTTTCCATATTTGGTGACTGATTTTCAAAACAGTTGACATAGGAAGAGTTCATTAATTTGCAGCAAGATTATTCTCAGACTCATAAGGATTTAATTTGTTACATGAATTTTGAATAGCAATGAACTTGAAATATTATGAACGACTGGTCTTGAAAGTTTGGTACTACACCCAAACAAAATCTGACTGTAAGCTCATTTTTGAGATATCAACCTTAGGTAGAAAAGACCAAACCTAAAAAAATGCTTCATCCAATAACTGAACTTTTTATTTTTAATTTTTTTTTTTTTTACCATTTTTGGGTAAACTATCCCAATAAATCTTTGCTCCAAAGTATTCAACAATTTAAGTTGAAGTGCCATATTGTGTTTTTTTTTTAAATAGCACAATGGATTTAAATGTGGAAAAAGTACATACAGCATATATAAACGTAATTTACCGCGGTTGTTAGGTGCTGGAAAAGCATAAAAATGCACCTTGAAAGTGCTTGAAAAGTGCTGGAATTCAAAGTTGCAAAAAGTGTAAGAACCCTGGTTTAATGTCTGAACGCCCTGGATGGAGACCCCCTTCCAGGGCCAAAGCGGATGCCAGCTCTGGCGGAAATCGACCCTCTTTCCTGGGCAGCGTTTAATGTCTGAATGTCTAAAGGATTGCAACTGGCTGGTCACGGCTCCCACAGCAGCACTGTAATGCTGCGTTCACACCAGACGCAGAAGAAGCGTCAAGCGCGAGTGATTTACATGTTGGTTCAATGCAAACGCGCGAATATGCATCCGGCTGCCAATACACGAGAATGCCGCAGCGCGAATGACGCGAAGCGGATGGGGCGATACGCGCGAATGGCGCCGCGAGAATTGAGCATTTTGCACATTTGAATCTGAACTTCTGCGGACATTTGCGCCGCGTTAACCAATCAGGAGCTTGCTCTTGTGGGGTCATGATTGTGACGTAGCACCTGTTGTTGGTGTCCGGGGGAAATCCTCCAGCCGACACCGACAACAGTTCATCAAACTGGGCTTGTCTCAGTCAGAAGCACCGCTGGAAGCCTCCGTCATCCAGTTTAAGTTTCTGGAAGAGTTTATGAGCTCACAGAGCTGGGTGCACCTCTGAAAGTATCTAGTGGACTCAGACACTGCTCCAAATGTATCAAAGCTGTTTTACAGCCTTCATAAAGCACATAAACACCGTTATTTTATCAATAAAATCTATGTTAGCCATTTAGCAACGAAGCTACATTCACCGGGCAGACAGAAGCCCTGCCCATGATGCAAATCCGCGTCTGTTCTGAAGTGAATTTGATGCGTGAATGAAGCGGAGTTTGACGCGAATGAAGCAAAGTCTGACGCGCGAATGAAGCGAGTAAACTCAAATGTACACGCGTCTATTTACTTGCGAATAGCGTGATTTTGCCGCGCGTTCCGCGTCTGGTGTGAACACAGCATCAGAGTTCATTAAAGTTAGGGACCGTCTACAAAGAGCAAAACGCGAAAACCAATGCTACAAAGTCTGTCATTACTTTCCTCTAACATATGATACTGCCATCAAATTCAGTTAAAAAAAACTATTTTGCATGATTTTTATGAATTTTTTATTATGAAAAAACTTAATAACTTTACTGTAACACACTGCATTTACACCAAAGGGCTGTGTTTTTTTTTATTAAAAATATGCAAAACAGTTTTTTTTTTTAATAAGTGTTGTAGTATAGCCAGCAGAACAGCAGCGACGTGGGCACTGCATTTGATGAAAATACATTAATTTACCATAAAGTTATTGAATATTTTTTATAATAAAAGTTAACAAAAACCATGCAAAATACTAAAAAAAAGTGTTGTAGTATAACCAGCAGGACAGCAGTGATGTGTGAACTGAAATTGGTAAAAAAAAATGTATTGAATATTTACCATAATAAAAATTATGCAAAATATTTTTTTTTTTTTTTTAAACAAAAGTGTTGTAGTATAACCTGCAGAAAAGCAGTGACGTGTGAACTGAATTTGATGGCAGTATAATATATTAGAGCAGTGGTTCTCAAACTGTGTGGTACGCGGCCTTTCTCATAGTGGTACGCGGAAGAATAGCTAAATAATAAAAAAATCTAATGAACACACTTTTAACCCTTTGACACATACGATAACACAGAGACTCATGTGATCAGACAGCATTGGCTGTTCCCTGAAGTGTACGATTATGCTAGAGTGCTTTTAATGTTTACTTTAGTTCATTGCGTCATCAGATGTTAAAAATCAGTCCGCTTGGCGCAGAGCCAGAGGAAGATGCACGCAGCGCTTACAGAGCAGATACACATGTGCTATAGAGAAGCCCTTCTGCAGACGGGTGATATTGTGTTGCCGTTTCAGTTACTGCAAACTTAGGATTTTCCACATGCTGCATCACTGGTAAAATAATTGTTACAAATGTGTTAAATGTGTGCTCGTAGTTGTATAAAATAATGAGTGTTTTCAATATATAAAGTTATTTGTTTTGTAAAACTTTCGGTTTAGTTTGTTACCTCAGATATAATTTGGATGTGATTTAAATGGCGCGAGACACAAAACGTAGACTCAATCAACTTTGCCATGCTTGAAGCTTAGAGGTAGAATACAATTAAAGTTATTCTTCGTGTGCACAGACGGAGGGACTGCAAACCGTTCCCGAGTCTGCTTGAAAACAGTGGTCGGTGCGCAGTTAACGCGAACTTCGCGGTCGTTTGCAGAAATACTGCACATATGAATTGGTAAAGCACTGTATTCATTTAATCACTTGCTTTTCTGACACACACAGGCCTACTGTAATGACGAGCAGCAGATCTCATTTCTAATTTAAGTAATTCCAAATCATATATTTAAAATATAAGTTTAGATTTCAAAGATATACAAATATGTCATATGTACATGCAACTTCCAAATTGCAACTTGCAAAACATTCAAAATGTATAAAATATAAAAATTATGTAAAATATATATATATAATAAAGCCTATTTTCATCAGGTTCAAGCAACATTTCCAGATTTTGATGAATAAGCTATATATTAATACTTTACAAGTACAGCAGTTTTTCTTTTGACTTTTTAAGAACAGCCATTTTTAATTAACTTTTAAAAGCACATTCTAATTTAAATGAAGTTTGTTTTGTTTTTGCCTGCAAGCACAGTTAATGTTTAAACTATTTATAATGTTTAGGCTGACAATAATACATATTCTTAATAATAGGAATTAATCTGCCTCGTTTTTTAACTGTGCAGTGCACTCATTATGGTGGTACTTGGAGAGACAATTTTTGTCTGAGGTGGTACTTGGTGAAAAAAGTTCGACAACCACTGTGTTAAAGTAATGACAGCCTTTGAAGCATTGGTTTTCGCGTTTTGCTCTTTGTAGACGGTCCCTAAGGATCGGTCTCTTTGCCGCTTGCACATAGAGATCAATATAATGCGTCCAGCGCGTAGGAAAGTTTTTTTTTTTTATATATATATTTATCATAATAAAAATCATGCAAAATAGTTTTTTTTTTTTTAAACAAAAGTGTTGTAGTATAAACAGCAGAAAAGCAGTGACGTGTGAACTGAATTTGATGGCAGTATAATATGTTAGAGCAGTGGTTCTCAAACTGTGTGGTACGCGGCCTTTCTCATAGTGTTAAAGTAATGACAGCCTTTGAAGCATTAGTTTTCGCGTTTTGCTCTTTGTAGACGGTCCCTAAGGATCGGTCTCTTTGCCGCTTGCACATAGAGATCAATATAATGCGTCTAGCGCGTAGGAAAGTTTATTTTTAAGAAAATAAGGTTGTAGGTGATTGTATACATTGCGACGGTTAAAAAGAGGTGCTATTTGTGTAGAAACAATGTTTCGGTCATGAGTTATTGGTCCGGAAAATACAAATCTGCGAATCTGTTGCTAACTTGAATGAACTCTTACGTGCTGGTGTGGGAGGCGTGACCAGCCAGTTGCAATCTTAGGTGCATTCGACTTCATGCAACGCTGCGCAGATCGATCAAAATCACTGTTGCCAACTATTTTCAATGAAAAGGCGCTAAGCTCTGCCCGAAAAGTCGCTAGATTACGTCATACGCTAATTTGCATATTACTGACGTCATCACGTTCTACCATTTCCGTTTAACAGCCTATCGTAAATAAATGGGTTATTTATATTTGCACTACGCTTTATGAAAGCATGTCAATTTAACTAAATTGATTGCTGTTTGAATACAGTATATCATTATAGATAAGTAATTTGCAGTAATCGCTCAGACATAATAAACTCAAACAAGTTCTGAAACTCTCACTTAAAACATCTCTGATTGTGAACAAGAAAAGAATAAACGGTCAAATCAAATTGTTAAAATAAAGGAGAAGCAGATGGGTTTGACTGTACAAGGGAGATACCTTCACATTGCCGGTGCTAAATCATTTGCCGTCAGTACGCAGAGGGGTGATCTGCTGTCAGGCTGCAGGTGGGAGAGACTGCTGTATGAGGACTGGGCCGCCTGTCAGTGCTCTGAGGCGGGGGAGGGGCCGCCGGCATCACCCGCAGCTCGTTGAGAAGAGTAGGGACGGTACAGTAATGGACAAACGACAGTCTATAAAAATCTCCAGTAACACACAAAAAAGTCGCTAGATTTGTCGCTAGTCGCTTTTTTAAAAATTTGTCGCTAGGGGGGTCTGAAAAGTCGCTAAATCTAGCGACAAAGTCGCTAAGTTGGCAACACTGATCGAAATCTGTCTTAAAGCGGTGCATGCTGGTTAGAAATTTTGTCCGGATTGATGCTGCGCCAACGCCATGTGACTGTCACATGTGGCATTAAAGTACCGCGACAGCGCTCCGAGATCAGACGACTGACTCAGCCCGCGCAGCGTTTGAAGAGCATCTGCACGAGCTCTGATGACAACACCAATATTACACGATTGGCCGAGTTCACCGCATGACAACAACCACGTGTGTTTCGGGTTTATTATTGGATAACTTCCGTCTCACAAATTTTAAAACAAACAATTAACTTTTCATACCATCTCTATCTTGTACACATCATGGTTATTAAAAGACTACAAATATTTTACTGCAGTATCATCTTTAGTTAAATAATCTGGTTATAAAGGCTAGACTGTTTGCACAGGTTTATTTTCGACCTTTTTTTATAGAGTACAGACTATTTACTGTATTCAGCTCCATAAACGATTTAAATGATATACTTTAGTAAATAACCTAAATATTAACTCAAAAGAGTCTTACAGACTTGTAATAAAATAATTATCATCATTGATCCTGACACCCTAAAGGTTTCTTAACAACTAAAGAACTATTTTATTAAATAATTATAAAATAATTTTTAGGATTATAAAATATATATTTTATTTCCTGTCTAGCTGTTTATTCAGTTTTAAAATTGACACTGATGTACCTGCTCTTTCTTACTTCTACTTAAAGTGTAGCTCACTTATTTTAGGAATGTCCTTTTGTTCAATCTTTTTGGATTAAAATGCTTCTTTGAAAATGCTTTTATTATCCAAAATAATCTTAATCATTGTATAAATTAATCAAAACACCTTGTTTTGGGTTTTACACAATTATCTATTGGAAAGTTTTATATCTAAAAATGTAAATAAATGAAAACCCCTTTTTAGCATATTAAACAAGAACTATTAGCCTAGAGTGATGTTTAAACTCCTAGAATTTGTGTTTGTTGCTTTGTATTTAATAGGCCTGTTCGTTTTTGTGTTTATATTACCCTCTCGTTTCCCCTTCTCTCATGCGTTTGTAATATATTTAATTCATAAATCACTTATTGTTTAAAAATGAACTATAGTTTGTAGAGACTGTATTGTGTTTTATTTGTAAATATTTTGTTGTTATAAATAAAATAAAAAAAAATGATGATGACGCCATGTGATCGGTCATCATGACTGCCGCAACTTTGAACCCCGAAGTGTCCGGCTTGACGGCTCCGTTTTCAACTCCGCCCCCGCCTGCGCTCGGCTAATCTCGTTGATCACCGGCTGCAGCTGTGCTTCATGTCGAATTGTCTAGTAGTGATAGGTGCGTTCGACTTCATGCAGCGCTGCGCAGATCGATCGAAATCTGTCTTAAAGCAGTGCATGGCGGTTGGAATTTTTGGCCAGATTGATGCTGCGCTGACGCCATGTGACTGTCACATGTGGCATCAAAGTACTGCGACAGCGCTCCGAGATCAGACGATAGAGTCAGCCCGCGCAGCACCTGAAGAGCGCCTGCTGGAGCTGCGATGACGACACTGATGTTACACGATTGGCTGAGTTCACAGCATGACAACAACCACTTGTGTTTTGGGTTTATTACTGGACAAATTCCGATTCCCAAATTTTAAAACAAACAATTAACTTTCATACCATCTCTATCTTGTACACATCATGCTTATTAAAAGACTACAAATATTTTACTGCAGCATCATCTTTTGTTAAATAACTTGTTCATAATGTCTAGATTGTTTGAACAGGTTTATTCTACCTTTTTTTATACAGACTACTGTATTATACATTTTAGTGAATGACCAAATATTAACTCAAATAAGTCTTACAGACTTATAATAAAATAATTATCATCATTGATCCTGACACCCCTATGAAGATTTCTTAACAAATTAAGTAAAAAATATTTTATTAAATATAAAAATATATGATTATAAAATATTTTATTTCCTTTCAACCCATTTATGCAGAAATGTTAAAAGTTCAATTCAATTCAATTCATCTTTATTTGTATAGCGCTTATACAATGTAGATTGTGTCAAAGCAGCTTCACATGGAAGATTATAGTGAATTGAAACAGAGTCAGTTCAGTTTTCAGAGAATAAGTTCAGTTCAGTTTAGCTCAGTTCAGTGTGGGTTAATAATCACTACTGAGAGTCCAAACACTGAAGAGCAAATCCATCGATGCGCAGCTCTACAGATCCGAACCATGCAAGCCAGTGGCGACAGCGGCGAGGAAAAAACTTCACCAATTGGCGAAAGCGAAGATTTAAAAAACCTCGAGAGAAACCAGGCTCAGTTGGGCATGACCATTTCTCCTATGGCCAAACGTCTTGTGCAGAGCTGCAGTCTAGGCGCAGGAAGCTGGACCTCAACGAAGACGCGTCTGTCCTTGGAGCGTCACAGGAGTCAGTCTCATGCTCTCACTCCACGATGACCACCACAGCAGCTGCTCAGGATACGGCCTGGTCCAGAAAACCTTGGGATCATCTCGTCGCTGGTCTCGGATTGCGTCAGTGGCACTGCATAGTCTGAGGGCCTCGAGATGAGTACCCCCAGGTGGAAATACAGCAAGAAAATGATCCGAAATACAGCCGAGGAAACTCTCATTGCTTTCAGAGAAAGAAAATCAAGCTGTAGAACGGCCCAACCAATCACCTGAGTTCAATAGAAAATACTAAATAAAGCTCAGATTTGTTAGAACCATCAAATAGGGCTGGGTGATAAAAACGGTATCTGTATTTATTGACCGAACACCACTGTTAATAACAATAAAAAAACGTTCAGTATGAATTTCGGTATGAAGCACTATAGTTTTACTAAAATGTTGCTGCTGAGCGTGCACCTTGGAAAGGAATGCCAATAAACTTAGGCTGTAAGTTTGTCATTTTCAATGGAGGCGCATGACTTGCAGCGCAAATATGGAGCGAGGCACACATAGTGTGCAAGCGGCGCACTCGTGACGTGCTCGTATTTTCCAGGCACACTTAATTGAAGGTAGACTACTTACCACAGACAAACACAGCACATCCAAACACTGCTGTGCTTTTTACTTTTCTCTATAAACTTGTATCGGAGCTGCAGCAATGGTTTGTCTGTTTGTCATCCTCTGAGAAAAGAGGAGCACAAATGCAGATTGCAAAGCCCATTGAAACGGTGAAGAAAACCACACGCTCGGGCTTTTCACGTTCAAGTTTTGGGTTACGCCACTGCCACCTCAGGTCAGAATAACGACACAGATGAAAATGAGTGCTGTATAGCAGCAGTGAGGAGACTGTAAATAAAAAAAGGATGTAAGGATGTCACCAGAGTGGCTTTTTGGTTTCTTTTCTTGTGCATCCCAGCCACCAGCACCCCCTCTGAAAGATTTTTTTAGGATAGGGGTGTAGGGATGGATTTTACTCAGACTTAAATGTTCCCTGTGTTAAAACAACAAAAACCCTGGAATCTGAAGAGAAAGGCCCAGCATAGACTTTGACACATTCTTGTCCTCTTCCCAGACCTTTCCTTCCCTTCTGGTATTGATAAATACTCAGGTGTGACTGGTAACAAGGTTTTGTTCATTATCTTTGATACATTTTGATTAAACCCCAACAGATGAGTAAATCTTTAAGTCACTGGTTAAGTTTAACAAAAGAACCATTCATTGCCCTCATAGGGTATTTAAAGAGAAGGACGAAATGTAACAAGTCTGTATCCAGACCGGCCCATAGTGAAGAGCTCTCAAGCTCAACACTATGTATAATTTAGATTTTCATCTATACTCTTACATTTAATCTTTGAGTAATTGATGTTGTGCATTTACTTCTGAATTGGCTTAATACACTTGTATCTGGAAAATAAATGTTAACATTTTTGATAAATTCTGGAGTCTTCCGAATTCAGTAGATTAAGTGGAGTCTGAGCTACCATTATGTTGTGACATGATTTTATTGATTTTTAAGGCACATTTTACTGTGCAGAGAAGTGTGGCACGGCAGCATGAAGACCTTTAAATCATTTAATCACTGATATTAGCAAGTTGTATCGAAATGACTAAATGAACTACTCTTTAGTACGAGTGAGCAGGATGCAACTGGACTAATTGGGTATTAGTTAACCCTATCCTCTGAATAATTTCAGAGTGTCAAGATAATGTCCGTAAAACGCAGTCCCGGGGAGTTTGGTCCCTAATGAACGTACAATGAAGAATATCGGACCCAAGAATATATCAAAATCTAAACTGTAACACAACTAAATAATGTGATCGGCTAAAAATATTAACGGTAAAATTGGAATAACCAAAATTGGAGTCAGACTGAACTCGGAGTTGAAAACAAATGTAATTAAATTCTAATAAATAACTCAATTATTTTCAGAAGCGCTAAAAAGGCTTACACGATTTAACTTTCGACCATTCATTAAATGCTGTCGTTGGGCTGATAGAATGGAATCTTACAGGGGTAATGTAGTCATCCAACTCCACAATTCGTAATGTTGCAGTATGTGTTAGAATAATGATGGTTACTTCCTTTACTTGAAAGCTCAGATTTGATGATCATAATTTGTTTTGTTTACAGAGTTTGAGGTTTACTGTATCATTATTATAGACATCTTACTGATGTTGATCGACCTTAAAGTTTGCTTTGATTGTTCAGCGTTTACACTTTATCATTGCACACACTTTGTAACATTTTATTTATCATAGATATTTTTGTTTAAATATTTTTGCTTTTGACTATTAAAATTATTTGCCTTAGTAATGTTGGTAAATTAAAATAAAGTGGTTAAAAAATCCTGATATTCGCAATTGAAAAAAAAAAAAAATTTAATAGTTATCGATACCGAATGTTATGAATCATTATATCGTGATCATTTTTGTATCAGTATCGCTGAGGCGAGTTGCTGGGGCAGAGAGCTGTTGGAACGGAATGAGTCCGGGGCTTGAGTGACAATGAGAAGCACCTGTGCCGCACACCAGCCTCGAGTCACACAGAAGAGCTCTAGACTATAAAAGAAGAGACAGCAGTGGAAGACAATAGAGGACCAGGCTTTTTGAGATTTACTTTTGCTTTCAGTTTGACGGCAGTCCCTGTGTTTTTATTTCTCATTAAAAATGATTTAAAAGTTTGTCGGTTCTCCGCCTCCTCCTTTCTGATGGTCAGGTGACCATCAAGATCTTCACACTCTGTTGCAGTCTGTGAAAAACTCACACCTGAGCAATGCATGTGACTTCATTCCCCATATGAGAGGCGTCTTTAAGCTGGCAGCACCAAAAACAACTTTATATAAAGTATTAAAAACATTTCAGTAGTTCAGCACTTTTTCCGTGTGTCACTTCATTGTTATTTAACATAAAATTTGTTTCATTTTGGCTTTTTACCAAAATCTGCTTCAGTTCCAGGTCAACAGCTGCTCCTTTAGAAATATTATTCTCAGGTGATAAAAACATGATGTGTTGAATACTTATCTCCCCCGCTGTATGTGACTATAAATAAACTGAAATACCCCTTAAACACCAAGTCAACATGAAAGTCAGCTTTGCTGTCGCTCTGCATCTGGAATAAAAAGTCCATCGATGTCAACTAGATGATCACAGCAAAAGACCTGCGAAGAGATTAAAACTGATTATTATTTCATATTCTTCAATCTGCAATTACTGTTTAACATTAATATTAGGATCAAGTGGACAATGATCGCTTCATAAAACATTGATTTACCTTCTTGATTTATGGATTGCCTTGAAGTTTCTGTGTCTCCGTATCTTGTAATGTCTAAAGATTATTCACTAATAAAACAGAAGAGATTATAAGTTTCTGTAGTCGTCTCGCATTAACATAGTTTGAGGTCAGAATTATTCGCCCTCCTGTCAGTTTATTAATTTTTTACAAATATTTCCCAAATGATGTTTAAGAGAGCAAGGCATTTTCAGAACAAATTCTTTATATACTCTCAATATACAAGACAATAGTTAGCAACATTTGCTGACATCAGAATAACAAAGTACTTAAATGATTAAAAAATGAGAAATAAAACAGCAAACTCACCGTTATTCAGCTCATAATCAGAGGCTCCAGGGAAAGATTAGCAAAGTTTAGGAGGCAATATCTGGATGAGAGACAACTTAAAGGAATAGTTTATCCAAACATGAAAATTCTGTGATCATTTTCTTCTGTTGAACACAAAGAAAGATGTACTGAAGATTGTTGCAAACCCATGACCATTGACCTCCATAGTAGGATAAACAAATACTGTGGAAGTCAATGGCTATATTTTTCAAAGTATCTTCTTTTGTGTTCAACAGAAGAAAGAAACTCAAACTAGTTTTGAACAAGTCAAGGAATGAGTAAATAATGGCAAACTTCATTTTTGGATGTAAAATCCCTTTAATTTATTCAGAAAAAAAAATCACAGACAGAGGAAACTGCCTCTTTAATGCTGATACTCCAAGATATTGATGGTAAGATCATTTGAAGAGGATGGGTTGTTTCTCCAGAGATTATGAGGATGATGATTAAATAAATCCACCCTGAAAGAGTTGAACACCAGCACTCAGATTTTGCCAGTACTTCAGCCTGGGTCGTGATGCATTGGGTCAGATTTATGAGAAGCAAAACCTGTACATCATTTATTTTAGTTCCTGCATGTTTCTAATGTGTGCCTTCAAATCATGAAATGGGTTTTTTCTTTCTTGACTTTGAAGATATGACAGAAGCTTTGTATTAAAATGGATTTAAAACAGATTTTCATTTTAATTAATTTATTAACCCTCCACAATGCACCTTATTACCATGCTTATGAGTATTATTTTATGTGTATATGTGTTTTATTATTATTATTAGTTATTGTTATTAAAATGCCCTCCACCACCTCCTACTCCTCCTAGATAATTTCTTATATCAGTAAATCTGAGAGCTCCCGCTCCCTCAAAGTCCAAAACAAATACCAGAATTTTTTCTTGTGGTAGTTTCTGGACTTTGTTTCTGAGCATCTTGGGGCTGTTGCTGTCTATGGAGGATGAGGAAGCTCTCTGATTTCATCTCAAAATATCTTCATTTGTGTTCAGGAGATTTTTTCACCAAAAAAAGAAAAGAGCATGCTCATTTTAGCCTAGGTTT
This sequence comes from Danio kyathit, assembly GCA_903798195.1. Taxonomy (NCBI): domain Eukaryota; kingdom Metazoa; phylum Chordata; class Actinopteri; order Cypriniformes; family Danionidae; genus Danio; species Danio kyathit. The sequence continues at coordinate 40,079,705 of LR812540.1, forward strand.
GTCCAAAAATAACATTCGAAATAGAGAAGTCTACAATTACTTTAGGGGTCAGTGTTAGTAATGCACACGTCCATCCACAACACAAACTGAAGAAAACAAGGCCCTCCACCACCCCCTACTCCTCCTAGATAATTTCTGATATCAGTAATTCTGAAATCTGAGAGCTCCCTCACCCTCAAAGTCCAGAAAAATACCAAAAATATTTTCTGGTAGTTTCTGGACTTTGTTTCTGAGCAACTTGGGGCTGTTGCTGTTCATAAAGAATGAGGGAGCTCTCTGATTTCATCTAAAAATATCTTCATTTGTGTTTAGGGGATTTATTGGCCAATTTAAAAAAATGCATTCTCATTTTTTAACAATTTTGTTATTTATTTATTTTTTTAAACCTTCTGCTTATCATATAACCTGACCCAATGCATTATTCTGGTGCTGGTGTTTCTTCATCTTCATCCTCTAGAGAAACAACACATCCTCCTTAAAATGTTTGGGTCTCAGGACAGACTCTGGATCAGGCTCTGGTTCTGGATTAGTTAGATGTGAGTTCTTCTTTTTTCCATTTGCAGTGAAGAAATGGCTTCTTTATGATGTTTGTGTTGGTTTTTATGAGTTTTTTATAGAAAAGTTTTTTTTAGAATTTTCTGTAGAAGACCTTGCTGTTTTCTATGTGGAGTCCATACTGAGGAAAAAGAAAAGAAGAAATATTAAAAACATGTCTGGCATTTGTCTAGCGCATATTTATATAACTTGAGAAGCATCCCAGTGGGCACCTTGATGTCAAAACTACATCAAAAACAAGATAAAAATGCAGATCGATTTTGTCAATTGATTAACTTGACGTGTTTTTGACGCCAGTGTTAGATGTCAATTTGATGTAGTTTTGACATCAAGCTAGTTTGCATGCATTGTAGGGATATTTGTAATTTGTACTTGAAGCTTTCAGATCAATAAAACATTTCTTGCAATATTTTTTGTGTCTTTGTTTTGGTGGTCAAAAGGACATCAATGTGTGGATGTCAAATAGACGTCAAGGTTCTGACATCAAATTGATCAGAGTTTTGGACATATTTTCTTATGTTGTTTTGACATCAAAGTGAGATCCTAAACCCAATAAATGTAGTTTCCTTCAGGCTCAGTTGTATTTACCTTCATTTGTATCGTGTCTCATCTTCATTTTTGCGTCTCTTCATCCAGTCATGTTGCAAGAACTGATCAAGTGTCATTTTTTGGCTCAGAGACTTTTTGACCAGATCACCGCAGTCTGTAAAAGGGGAAAGATGGTTAATACACCGTTTATAAGACTACAACTTACTTATAAGACTGTATATTATCAAGATAGCTTATAAAATTTGTGATTAAAATACTACCAATGGCTGTATCCTAAACAGCCCCCTATACCCTTAATAGTGCAGTATTTGCCAAGATGTGCATAAATCTTCAAAATGTGCATAAAAATGTAGGTTTACTTAAAAAATATCTAAAAATTTAAAATCTTTTTTATGGAAACACAGCTAGTGTCTGTTCACTCACCACTGGTTAAGCTGGGCGTAAGAGAAATACTGCGCTTGGCTTGAGCGAAGTAAATCGGCAAGTTTCCAGTCACCATGTGACACAGCAGGTAGCCTATAGCCCTTGTGCTAGACAAGACGGCGTTATCGTAGTCTCGTTTTTCCACTTTGTAAGCGCAGCCGAAGTCGATCAGCTTGATCTGCAAAGTCTTCGTGTTGATCAGGATGTTGCCGGAATGCAGGTCGTTGTGCACAATGCCTTTTTTAAAGCAATGCTGGACTGCCAGGACTATCTGTCGCAAGAGGCTACGTGCCACAGGTTCGCTCAGCTTGTGGTGCTTGCTTATATAGTCCTCCAGGACTTCACAAGGCTTTGGATACTCCATGACCATTGAAGTGTATCCAGGTTCATTAAACCACTCGTACATTTCGATCACGTATTTGCACAATGGCGGACGCTTCAGCATGAGCATATACTCCACTTCTTTAATCATCGGTTCGGAACAACCAGGCTAATGAGAAAAAGAGCACAAGGGTTAGTAGATGCAGATCTGAAGGAAGACTTCGTTTAAAGGATTAGTTCTCGCAAAAATGTTTTTAGATTTTCAGAAAAGGTTTATGCTCTTTAATAAAAACCTCTTTAAAATGCCTTTTGAGCATACTGTTTGAATAGGGAAACATCAAATTCTCCTAAACTGCTTTGCAAGCTCATGATTAAATGTCATATTAGGAATCAAGAATAAAATTAAACAACAACTGTTTTTTAGTTTAATTTCTAAACGTTTGAATCACACAAAATCTGCAGAACTTCACGTCTGGTCCGAGCCCCTCCCCCTAGAGACTCCTCAATCTATAGTGATCACTGATTGGCTGCTGTTCTAGAAGGCAGGCTTCATTCACCATATTTGGAATTGAATAATGGATTAGAGGAAAGTGCATTTGGAAAAGTTGCAGAGGAAAGTGTCATCAGTGACATCTTTAATGCACATCAGAGATATTTCTTCTGAATGCGCACAGTAATTAATTACACCTTTACTCGTCTGTGTTGCCAGATTTTGGACCTTCGTTTGATTACAGTTAAACCACTTGAGACACCTGGACAGTTTTGACAATGTTTCTGGTATTTTTCTAACATTTCGGGACCCTTGTTGCCTATAAAGGATGAAAGAGCTCTCAGATTTCATCTAATACATCTTCATTTGTGTTCTGATGCCGAACGCAAGTCTCGGGGATGAGTGATTGAAAACTGAATTACTATTTTTGGGTAAACCAATGCGTGTTATTTTGCTTTAGTATTTTTGTATATATGGTCTATAATAGTGCAGGGCTTTTGAGCTAATTTCTGTTATAGTGCAGCAACAAACTACAGTAACTGTTCACATTAATCAAATTTCACCAAAATATCTGGGCAAAAAGGTCAATTTTTCAGTAGTTTAGCGATGGATAAAGAACAGCAAAATGACTTTCTTCAACTTGACCATGAGTGAAATTTTCATACAGATTCACTGGACTGGATTTGGCCTTTTAAAGTTCAATTACACAACAGTAAATGTGTCCAAACCATTAAAGAGTTAAGTATTGAGTGAGTTTTTTCCAACTTACTATAAAGATGTCATCGCTTCTCTTCTCAATCTGCTTGATGGCAACCTGCAAACAGAAAATACAATTATAATATTTTCCCACATATTCTTCAGTCTCTAATTCATTTAATCAACACGATACTCAATTAGAAAATTTACAAAGGGAGCAAAATGTGTAGTAAGAGAGTTTTACCTCCATGCAATCAGATTTACGGATCGCTTTGTACACTGTGCCGAAGGCTCCGCTTCCCAGAATAGCTCCCAGCTTGTAGAAACTTCCCAAATATCCTAAAAAAAAAGAGGATAAGTGCTTTTAGGTCTATCATACTAATAGTATCTTACATTAACTATTATATGTTTTATTAGCATATATAATATTACTGACGCCTATCATCATAGGCTCCTGATGCAGAGATCTGGAGCCCAGATGGTCCAGGGACAGGCTCTGGATCTGGAAGAGGTTTATCAGTGTTCTGGATTCCAGATGGCCCAGGGACAGGCTCTTCATCTGGATCAGACTCTTCATCCGGATGTGGCTCTTCATCTGGATCACACTCTTCATCCGGATCAGGCTCTTCATCCGGATCTGGCTCTTCATCCGGATCTGGCTCTTTATCCGGATCTGGCTCTCGATCTGGCTCTTCACTCGGGTCTGGCTCTTGATCTGGATCTTCACCCGGATCTGGCTCTTGATCTGGATCTTCACCCGGATCTGGCTCTCGATCTGGATCTTCACCCGGATCTGGCGCTTCACCCGGATCTGGCTCTTGATCTGGATCTTCACCCGGATCTGGCTCTCGATCTGGATCTGGATCTTCATCATACTCTTTATCTGCATCTGGCTCTTGATCTGGACCTGGCTCTTGATCTGGATCAGGCTCTGAAACCAGATCAGGCTCTTGATCAGGCTCTTGATCTGGCTCTTGATCTGGCTCAGGCTCTCGATCTGGATCTGGCTCTCGATCTGGACCCGGCTCATGATCTGTTATGTGCTCTGAATCAGGATCTGGATCTGGATCTGGTTCTCGATCTTGATCCAGCTCTTGGTCTGGATCAGAATCAGGCTCCACTTTGTTCCGTCTTCTGCGGAGGAAAGGCTTCTTCATGACCTTCCACACCCTCCTGAAGAAAGCATGGATTTTGTTCCTCCTGCTGCCTTGTGTTTGGATTTCTTAAATGAAGAAAAACAACAAAGAAAATATTAGAAATGTGACAGTCAGTTATTGTATAGGTTTTTAAGAATAAATAAATGTAAACTAATTTAATAATAATCTAGATATAGGCTGAATTGTCCTAAAGTGGGACACCTATGGTCTAGTGTTTGTCACTCCTTCATAAACTCATGAATGCCAGTGAAAATATGAGTTATACAAAGCTGTGGTGCTGTGGGATCAAAATCACATAATTTCAAATTACCCATCATATATGAGTGGAGCAATCATAAAATAAAAAGCACCTTCTGTAAAAAACCTCTGTGAGTTTTGATGAACATGATATTAAGTGCTTTGAAATGTTCAATTATTATTTATTATTTCACGTAATCTCAAATGAAACATGAAGAGAGGGTGAGACATAGAGTAGCTCCTCCCCTTTATAAAAAAACAGCCAATAGCATTTAGTTTTTCTCACAGCTCTGCCAGTGAGAGTGGATGAGCTCAAGCCCTCAAATGAGAAGCCAATGAGAAGAAGGGGGCGGGGCATGTCAGACACTAGAGAGCATTTGATTGGTCAAAAGATTTGATGTGAAACTAAAGTATGAGATGACGGCAAAGAAATCTTTGATCAATTTAGGTGGAAGTGACAAACTGAAAGCTTTACATGTTTATATCTTTTAAATGTGAACTTTGTCACTGTTTTGTACCACACTAGCTTATAGATATCCTTATGTCTAACCTACTGATGCTAACATGTAAAATACTATATTTTAATTTCACGGGACCTTTAAGGAGTATAAATAAATTTTGAGTCATAGGCCTTTGAGAATAGTTGCTTCATGTCTATAATAAGTGCATTAAAACTATCATATTGTATTGTTTATCTGATAATTTTCAGTTATCCATTTTTAAATTGATTTTGCCCTCTGTCTGGGACTTTTGAGCTGCTGATTTTCTCAAAATACTTGTACTAAGAGTAGCTAAATGTCTTTCGTTTCTTTATTGTGGTTGCAGAGTGTCTCACCGGTTGTGTTTTCCTCCACACTGTTATCAGGAGAGGACTCATAAGGTTCTGTACTGTCATCAGAAAGCATCGTCCAGTCTTCTTCCAGCCACGGACAGAAGTCGCTGCAGAAGCTGATGATCTCCAAAAGTGAGCCTGGATGACAAAATCAGCTATAATGGTCAATTTTCAGAAACTGAGATTAATGGAAACACTTTACTAGACTCATCATGATACTGTCTCATAAATAGGAATGAGATTTTATGCATGCTTATGACTGTCATTAAGTGTCATTCCCTCAGTTATGTCAGTTTAAATAAGTGTTTGAGATGCGTGTGTTACAACAATAACTTGGATGCCTTTGTTACTTGTATTAACTATAACTTGACATAAACAAATGAGTCATAACCTGTTGTTGTCATGACAGCTTGACATTACCAAGACAACATAACGTTCATAAATCTGTCATAAACATGATTGGCATGAGGCCGTTGTAATTGTGTCTTGAATTTCATAACCGTGTCATTCATTTTTCTTGACCTCAACTTCAGTGGTACAAATTTAATTTTTAATTTAAAAGCCATTAAAAATTAATGATGCTGTTATAAAATTATTCAAGAACACACTGACACTTTTAATAAAACATTTTAATGACGAATTCAAAAGTGATCAGAAAAATATTCATGACACAATTATAATGGCCTCATGACAGTCATGTTTATGACGGATTTATGACAAGTTGTGTGGTCTTGGTAATGTCAGTTTGTCATGACAACTCAAACAATGTCAACGTTGCATTTAAAATGACATAACTGAGTGAATGACTATTTTAAAATACCATTATTTTTCATTTCTCATTTTGTTTCCTATATAATGTGTCTAATTTATACATTTATTTTAATCCTCTAAAACAATCATATATCTCTTCGCCCAGTTTATAAAATGGTTTAAATCTAGGAAAGCTTACCCGTTGTGTTTTTCTCCTCATTATTATCAGTAGATGGTTCATCAAGTGCTGTACCGGCATCTGAAACCACAGTCCAGTCCTCCTCGTCCAGCCAGGGACAGAAGTTACTGCAGAAGCTGATGGTCTCCAATAATGGCCCTGAACAACAAAGTCAGTCATAATGGTCAGTTTTCAGAAATTAAAATATATTAATAAAAATCTTCATGGAAAATTATAAACTTTACTTAATATTCTGATGACTGTTATAATAAAAAAAATCTATATTTTTAACTCATACAGATGTATGTTAAAATTTACCACACACACATTAATATAGGTCAGGGCTATTCAATTGGCGGCCCGCGGGCCAAACCCGGCCCCCGAGGCAATTTGTTCTGGCCCTCCAAAAAGTGTGACCAAGACATCAAGAATAATATGAGTTCAGTCAAAAAACGGCCGCTATAGTTATGAAGTGAGGTGCGTCTGTTCAATACAGCATGAGCTGGGCAGAGCGTGAGTCACCTGACAGTGGCGAGAGCAGCCGAATACATTTGAATATGTTTGTAGAAATGTTTTTTTGTACAATGCACTGATATCGTTATTAGGGATGCAACGATTAACCGATTTCACTATTAACTGCGCTTTAATTCGTCATAATTAATTAATCATAAAGGCTTCTCTAAGCCGCATTTCTGCATTTCTGTTCTGCCGCACGAAACAAAACTGCTGAACAAAATTACGCCAAGTTGCCAACTGTGCGCTAGTTTAAACTTCCGAGCTTGTCCACCGAAGCTAATACGCACGCACACTGTAATAACTATAGCCGCGGGCCGTTCCCATATCTCGTTTTTCCCGCGCGCAAGTTTGTTATGTCGTAAGAATATATGCCAATATGCGGGCGCAAGCGGAGCAACGCGCTTGCGGCTGTCTGGGCGCACGCAGTAGAAAACATCTCATGCTGTAGCGGTGAGAGTTGTGCTTAGCTTTCAGTGCAATGTAAACAAAAGACATGTTAGACGAACTATTATTAAAATGATTATGTATGTATGAACGCAGATGATAACAACAGTTAATCTAAATATTGGCGCTGACCTTCATAACAATTATTATTATATTATTTTCTCCCTTTCCTCTCTATAAACACACACATAATTAAATTGTGTAGCCCTATAAGCACAGAAAAACCTTCAGCATAAAAACTATTACTAATGAAAATGCCTTTTAAAGGTTTTTTAATATTAGTTAGGGATGTCCAGATCTAAATCTAGCTAATATAAAGCTTAAATTTACATTAGACGTGATAACTGTGAAACCCTGATTATTCTTCACACTATATAATCGTACAACCAAAATCTATAATTGTTGCATCCATAATTGTTATGCAGTTCAAAACATCAGATATGAACGTATCTGAATGTAGAAGAAACCTACTTAAGCAAGATACTGATATTGTTGTGCTGTGAAATACAACATTTGAATGTTTGTTAAAAAAAACTTATTGTACAATGCAGTGATATTATATAGTTTCAAAACACAATATATTATCATTTTAATGTAGACAAATACAACGTGGGTGTCTAAAGGAGCAAAAATACATCATTGGCTCTTAAATGCAGTTGTGTTATCATTTATATTGCAAGTCATATCTCCCCGGCCCTTCGTTTGGGATGCTTTTCATGAACTGGCCCCCGTGACAAACTAATTGAATAGCCCTGATATAGGTGGTTTACAGGGACTTTACATAGGCGCAGAGATGGCAAAAGTACACACATCCTTTACTTAAGTAGAAGTACAGATACTTATGTTTAAAACGACTCTTGTAAAAGTAGAAGTACTGACTACAGTTTTGTACTTAAGTAAAAGTAAAGAAGTACCGCCTCAAAAATGTACAAAAGTAAAAAAGTAAAAAGTACTCATTTCAACCACAGTCCCAAAGACATGCGGTATACGCAAATAATAATTCAACTAAATTTGCAGTAGTTTATATGTGTGTGTGTGAATGTGTATGGGTGTTTCCCAGTACTGGGATGCAGCTGGAAGGGTATCCACTGCGTAAAACAAATGCTTGAATAGTTTATTCTGCTGTGGCGACCCCTGATAAATCAGGGACGAAGCTGAAGGATAGCGGATGAGATAGGTAGGTAATCATCCTGACGCAAACTCACAGTGTTCAGCATGTAGTTTTGCCGCTGTTAGATAAAAAAAAACAGCTGCCATTCATGTTGATACACTCTGTCTATCTTAATAAATAATGTCTTACATTTTACACTGAATTCTGTCCAAAATATATTGATTTTTTCTTTTGCTAAAATAAATTCTTATCAGATATGACTGCAAATTATTTTTTTTTGCATTAGGCTAAAGCTACTTATTCTCTTCAAAGAGCAGCTGTCGTATATAACCCGCTATTTCAGTGTTTTTTTTTTTTTTTTTTTCAGGTATTGTGGTTATTTTATTTAATGAATAAACCTTAATTCTGTTACAGTTTTTCTCAGTCACTTTGGTTTATTTCTCAGATCAGAATTGAAATTTTCTAAACCCACTGTTCAATCTTTAGATCATCATTGTGTCACTTGTGCACATCAGAAAAGCAGTTTCTCTTTATGAACAAGTTGCAAATGCTTTTGTTCATCCATGCAAATGATTATGTGCAATTCTCTGATGTTTCCTATATTATCAGTTGTTTATGTCATGTTGATCAGAGTATTATTTTATCTTTGTTGAAGAGTATCACGCCCACAACATTTAATCGTTCAAATGCCTGAACAAGTTGTCTTAATATTTAGTCATAATGCAATTTTTACATTTCTCCCAGGTGAATCTGGACTTATTCTAATGAAGGTCTAAAAGAAGGTTGCCCTATGTTCACATTTTTACTTTTGTTTTTTCTTTGTGCTATGCGGTGCTCTCTTTTCCTTTCATGACATTTCAATGACATGATCTGGCAACTAATTACAGTACAAACAGCAAAAATATTGAAATATTATATTTTTTTACCAGAACATTCCTGCAGAGTACACTGTTATTGACAACATGACTACTAAGTAATTTGAGTCTTATTCAAATACAATGACACAAGAACATGTCATTCTGACGCCACTGACATGTTCACTGACACAGAAATTTAGTTTTGAGAGATGAACTGAAGGATTTTGAGCAGACTGGCTTTTGCAGGTAATCCATGGTGTTTTGCTATTTATACGTGTTGTTTTGAGAAATGCACTTTGTCCTACTGTTTTACAAATTTCAGTTCTGTTCTAAGAAATATGCCAAAGTGACTGAGAAAAACTGTAATACATTTATTCTATGCTAAAAGCAACATACACAGGTAAGACAGGTAACACACATAAATTGCCCAGTATAATTACCTTTGTTGTTGTAAAATATTTGTTAAAATTATTAATTAAAGACAACAGTATAGGCCTATATGTAAAATCATATAGTCAATCAAATCAATAAAAACTGAAAAACAGCATAACTTCTGTATTAGGAAATATAAACTCATCAGAAATAAAGGAAATAAACCACAATGCATTCTTTTTTTTTTATAAAGTATTTGATTGTTTTAGTACTAAATGTACTAATCTTTACAAAAAAGCACTATTTTTCACAGTATTAGATTGAAAGACCAGAGAAAGCCCGTGCAGTATGATCGGAAGTGGACAAGAGGCTTAATCATTTAAACAGCATGTTTTTGACTGGAACGTGTCTCGTTTATCTGTGATCCGATTGAGCAAAAGTTGTCTTATTACCGTGTAAACAGGGCAGCAACAGTCATGTTAAAGTAACGACTGTGGTTTAATAAATGTAAGTAGAAAGTACAGAGATTTGTGTAAAAATGTAAGAAGTAAAAGTAAAGGTTGTCAAAAAAAATTAGTATTGGAGTAAAGTACTGATACCAGAAAAAACTACTTAAGTACAGTAACGAAGTATTTGTACTTCGTTACTTCCCATCTCTGCATAGGCGTAATGTATTTTATACAGTAAAACAGTTGTTATGGCCCCCAGCTGCCCATTTAGGACAATTTATCTTACAAGACAACGTTTTCTCATCTCAAAGTCTGTGTAAAACCCATTATTGATCAATTCTCATGTTTGTTTAATATTGTTTTTGTCATTTTTCAAGCTTAAGTCTAGTGGCTGTTGACAGACTCACCGGTTGTGTTTTTCTCCGCATTATTATCAGTAGCGGGTTCACCGGCATCCGAAACCACAGTCCAGTCCTCCTTGTCCAGCCAGGGACAGAAGTTACTGCAGAAGCTGATGGTCTCCAAAGATGACCCTGAAAAACAAAATCAGTCACAAGGGTCAATTTTCAGAAACTTTCTGAACTATTCAAAACAAAATTTCTCCATGGAAAATGATGAACTATTACTTAATAAACTGAAGATTGCTGGCATGAAAGGAAAAACTTTCATTTTGACTCATAAAATGTATATTTGACTTCTCCTAAACATATTTACACACACACACACACACACACACACACACACACACACACACACACACACACACATGTATATACATATATATACAGTTGAAGTCAGAATTATTAGCCCCCTTTTGATTTTTTTTTCTTTTCTAATTATTTCCCAAATGATGTTTAACAGAGCAAGGAAACTTTCACAGTATGTCTGATAATATTTTTTCTTCTGGAAAAAGTCTTATTTGTTTTATTTCGGCTAGAATAAAAGCAGTTTTTACATTTTTTTAAAACCATTTTAAGGTCAAAATTATTAGCCCCTTTAAGCTATATAATTTCGATAGTCTACAGAACAAACCATCGTTATACAATAACTTGCCTAATTATCCTATCCTGCCTAGTAAACCAAGTTAAGCCTTTAAATGTCACTTTAAGCTGTATAGAAGTGTCTTGAAAAATATCTAGTAAAATATTATTTACTGTCATCATGGCAAAGATAAAATAAATCAGTTCTTAGAAATGAGTTATTAAAACTATTATGTTTAGAAATGTGTTGAAAAAAAATCTCTCAGTTAAACAGGGGGCTCATAATTCAGGGGGGCTAATAATTCTGACTTCAACTGTATATATATATATATATATATATATATATATATATATATATATATATATATATATATATATATATATATATATATATATATGTGTGTGTGTGTGTGTGTGTGTGTGTGTGTGTGTGTGTGTGTGTGTTATCTGCATTTTCTAATAGGACACATCCTGAGAGTTTTAAAATAGTATTGGATGTGGATTCATTGTTTTGGCTAGGCCCAGAGAAAAGTGTCACTTTTGGACAATTTACCTGACAGAACAACTTTTTCTCATCCTAAAGTCTATTTAAACCCCATTATTGATAATTTAGCATTATTGTTTTATATGTAATGTGTCGTTTTTTCATTTATTTTAATCCCTCAATACTTGCATATATCTCTACCCTTGGTTTTTAATGGTTTTAACACATAATAAATCTTGAGTGTTTGTTGATAGTCTCACCGGTTGCATTTCCCTCCACGTTATTAGCAGTAAAGGGCTTGTGAAGTGCTGCAGCGGCCTCTGAAACCACAGTCCCGTCCACCTGGTCAAGCCAGGGACAGAAGTCGTCGCAAAAGCCGATTGTGTCCAGCCACAAACCCGACTCTGCTTTCTCCATTCCACCACACACAGATGCTGTTGCTGCCATCGCGTGGGCAAATACAGGCATCGTGTTTTTACTCATTAAGTGTTGTAGTTCACTCATCAAGTGTTTTAAGTCGACAGATAATTTGTAAATCGGTAAATTCACTGAAACTCTGTAAACGCGCTCAAATGACAATCCTTTCACTAGCTTGAATAATCACTGAACTGAAGATTGGTTTGCGGAGTGACGTCACTTATGGAGCATTTGGAATGGCGTCTCCAGGCGCGTTTATTTTCAAAAGTTCAGATTTTTGTTCAAAACTCAAAACAGCACAGAAATGACTCAGTATTACCGAGCCAGGACTGATTTTATGTCTGAAACCGGGCCGTAATCGATACACAACAGCCCTTGTCGTGGTCTGCCTCAGAAATAATAGCTGGTTAATGTCAAAATGTCAGCCAATCAAATCAAAGAAGGCGGGCTTTACAGTTCGCGAAGAATATTTTAAAATTAATTTCCTAAAATACAAAATTAATACGCTAATACAAAATATCAAATTCACTAATCAGTATGTTTTGACAGAATTTTCAGTGTCAGATTACTGTGACATATTGACAATTTAAAAAGGACTAAAACAAACAAATATTAAATAATTGATAATTTACATTACTCTTCTGGCTTTTTGATATATATAAAAAAACTTTATAGGTTCAAAATAAACTTTAAGAGCTGTTTAAAAATGTTCAAAGCTGTTTGTTTTTATGTTACTCCATTTGGACTGGTGAATGTAACATTTACCTAATAATAAAAAACAAATCACAATAAATATTATATTTGGGGGAAAATACACCCATTTGAATGAAGTAAAACAACTGATTAATCTGAGTGAACACGCAGCAAATTGAGAGTTTATTAAAGAAAAAGTCATAGTTAAAGATTCATTAATAGTAGCCTAAGAATTGTATTGAAGTATGATCAAATTATTGCTTGTTAATTAAACATGGTTCTTAATGTATGTTACATAAACCTGTATTATAAATACACCCATATTGAAGAGGTATTTATTTCAAGGCATTAAAATAAGCTATCGTTATAGGCTCATGAAAAATGAACTTTTCATTTAAAAATCACTAAAAGTCTGAGCTAAATTTAATATAAAAGGTTTCTGGATATTGTTTTATATTTTAGAAATAAAATTCTGCCATCTGAGGTTAGAGGAAAAAAGCTGCAATTTCCACATATATCCAGAAGGGGTCCCTACACACCTCTACATTTTCAGCTTATATTTCTTGATGCTTTAGAAAACATTTCCTCACTAATTGATGATATATTCACTAGACATATAATTTACTATTATAAAACACAATAAAATTCTGTATTTTGGTTGTTGTCTGATATATTTTTAATTGTTTGCTTTTTCAAAACAACAGCTAATTTCAATGTGCCAATACACATATTACATGTTGATTTTGAATAATATTTTTTTGCCAATTTCTATAAAATGTTGCAGTCATACGTGTGTTTGTGCAGAAATATTCCAGATTTATAATTGTTCCACATTTCCTTTGGACACATTAATCTAAAACAGAATTCCCATTCATTTTCAATGTGGGATCAGTCACTTTTTTACTCTAAACACCTTTGAACGATATGATAACATCAACTTAAAACATTTTTGGATCAGCAATCTTTCAATGACTTTTAAATTCAAGCTTATTTATTATGAGATATGAAGTGTTGATCTGAGATGTTGTAGAATTGACACACAAAGCAGATTATAGTTTAATGACTGTTCTTTATTTATTCATTTTCACCAAACATTTTAAAGGATTTTCACAATAGATTTAAAGGTTTTCAAGCCAGACAGCTCCAACTCATTAATAACAATAACACAACTCATATCTTTCAAAATACTTCATTTCTTTCACCTGAAGACGAAACAAACAAAACGCAATATTTACATAACATTACATAAGTCGGCACTTAGAAATGTTTTAGGTATTATTTTAAATATTAAAATAATAATAATAAACTAATATATATATATATATATATATATATATATATATATATATATATATATATATATATATATATATATATACATATATATACATATATATATACATATACATATATATACATATATATACATATACATATATATATATATATATATATATATATATATATATATATATATATATATATATATATATATGTACACACACACAAAGCTATGGTAATTTATTTATTTATTTATTTATTGCAATAACAACAAAAGATTTACAGTACACATAAAACAGAATACAGTCTCTACAAACTATAGTTCATTTTTAAACATGGGAATTATGAATTAAATTTAAGTAGCCTATATAGCAAACGCATGAAAAATAAGGGGAAAATGAGAGAGCACATGAAAAGGAAACAAATATCCACAAATAGGCCTATTAAACAAAACCATAAGCACAAATTCTTGGAGTTTAAACATCAGTCTTTGGGCTATAGATGTTGAATGGTATGTCAATACTGTTCCAGTGCTTGTTTGAATATGCTAAAAAGGGGTTTACATTTATAGATATAAAACTTTCCTATATATTAATGTAAACCCCAAAACAAGGTGTTTTGATTAAGTGTTAAACAATGATTATTTTGGATAATAAAAACATTTTTTAAAAAGTACTTTAATCCATAGAGCCTATAAAAGTCTATAAAAGCTGTTCGGTATTTCTTATTTTGGCAGATTTAAACAATTATAAACAACACAAAACAGAAACATTTTGATGTTCTGATAGCGATTCCTATGCAGAGTGTTGTGTGTCATCAATGACATCATGCGAAAACAACCTATAGCTTAGGTATTAGGCAGGGCTAACAAACTTAACCATACTGCTCCAACTGTCAGTTTTGACAACAAACAAAAATGGTGAGGAGGAGGAGGAGGAGTCTGTTATGCTGCGTTCACACCAGACGCGGAAGAAGTGTCAAGCGCGAGTGATTTACATGTTAAGTCAATGCAAACGCGCGAATAGGCATCCTGCGGCACGATACGCGCGAATGGCGCGGCGCGAATGACGCGAATTGCGCGAATGGTGCGGCGCGAATGACGCGAATTGCGCGAATGGCGCGGCGCGAATGACGTAAATGGCGCGGCGCGAATTGAGCGTTTGACGCGCTTAACGCGCAAATCGCTCGAGTTCAAATATCTGAACTTCTGCGGACATTCGCGCCACGTTAACCAATCAGGAGCTTGCTCTTGTGGGAGCATGATTGTGACGTAGCCCCTGTTGTTGGTGTCCGGGGGAAATCCTCCAGCCGACACCGACAACAGTTCATCAAACTGGGCTTGGCTCAGTCAGAAGCACCGCTGGAAGCCTTCATAAAGCACATAAACACAGGTATTTTATCAATAAAATCCATGTTAGCCATTTAGCAACGAAGCTACATTCACCGAGCAGACAGAAGCCCTGCCCATGACGCAAATCCGCGTCTGTTCTGAAGTGAATTTGACGCGCGAATGAAGCGGAGTTTGACGCGCGAATGAAGCGGAGTCTGACGCGCGAATGAAGCGAGTAAACTCAAATGTTCACGCGTCTATTTACTCGCGAATAGCGCGATTTAGCCGCGCGTTCCACGTCTGGTGTGAACGCAGCATTAGGCTTTAATACGTCTTCTAATGCTGCGTTCACCAGACGTGGAACGCGCGGATAAATCGCACTATTCGCGCGTAAATAGACGCGTGAACATTTGAGTTTACTCGCTTCATTCGCGCGTCAAACTCCGCTTCATTCGCGCGTCAAACTCCGCTTCATTCGCTCGTCAAATTCACTTCAGAACAGATGCGGATTTGCGTCATGAGCAGGACTTCTGTTTGCCCGGTGACTGTAGCTTTGTTGCTAAATGGCTAACATGGATTTTATTGATAAAATAACTGTGTTTATGTGCTTTATGAAGGCTAAAAAACAGCATCGATACGTTTGGAGCCTTGTCTGAGTCCACTAGATACTTTCAGCGGTGCACCCAGCTCTGTGAGCTCATAAACTCCTCCAGAAACTTAACCTGGATGACGGAGGCTTTCAGCTGTGCTTCTGACTGAGCCGAACCCAGTTTGATGAACTGTTGACGGTGTCGGCTAGAGGATTTCCCCCGGGACACCAACAACAGGTGCTACGTCACAATCATGCCCCCACAAGAGCAAGCTCCTGATTGGTTAACGCGGTGCGAATGTCCGCAGAAGTTCAGATTTTTCAACTAGAGCTATTCACGCGATTTGCACGTTAAGCGCGTCAAACGCTCAATTTGCCCCATGCCATTTGCACGTATCGCGCCATCCGAGCAATTCGCGTGTATCGCCGCGCCATTCGCGAGTATCACGCCGCAGGATGTCTATTCGCTCGTTTGCAATAGGTGCGTTCGACATGAAGCACAGCTGCAGCCGGTGATCAACGAGATTAGCCGTGCGCAGGCGGGGGCGGAGTTAAAAACGGAGCCGTCAAGCCGGACACTTCGGGGCTCGAAGTTGCTGCTGTCATGATGACCGATCACATGACGTGATCATTTATTTATTTATTTATTTATTGCAATAACAACAAAAGGTTTACAGTACACATAAAACAGTCTCTACAAACTATAATTCATTTTTAAACAAAGGAATTATGAATTAAATTTAAGTAGCCTATATAACAAATACATGAGAAATAAGTGGAAAACGAGAGAGCACATAATAAGGAAATAAATATCCACAAATAGGCCTATTAAACAAAACAATAAGCACAAATTCTTGGAGTTTAAACATAAATCTTTGGGCTACTAGATGTTGAATGGTATGTCAATACTGCTCCAGTGCTTGTTTGAATATGCCGGCAGCTAGCAGCTAGCTCTCTGCCGGCAGCTAGCTCTCTGCAACTCTCACATGGTCGCCCACTGAAGCTAAGCAGGGCTGCGCCCGGTCAGTACCTGGATGGGAGACCACATGGGAAAGCCAGGCTGCTGCCGGAAGTGGCGCCCAACCTGCGGTCTGTGTGGGTCCTAATGCCCCAGTATAGTGACGGGGACTCTATACTGTTCAGTGAGCGCCGTCTTTCGGATGAGACGTTAAACCGAGGTCCTGACTCTCTGTGGTCATTAAAAATCCCAGGATGTCCTTCGAAGAAGAGTAGGGGTTTAACCCCGGCATCCTGGCCAAATCTGCCCACTGGCCTCTGTCCATCATGGCCTCCTAACTGTAACCCACACGTATGGTAAAGAATTTAAGTCAATTTAGTGTAAGCAAAGTAAATGTATTTGGACCAGTTCAATCAGAAGATAAGATTTACTCGTGGAGAGAGATGATTTCAACAGCCATGGACAAATTATGACACCAAAGGTTGAGGTAAGAAGAAAATGTAATTGACCAAACAAACAAAATAAATAAAAGCTGAGAGGGGAAAGAAGTATTAAAAGTTTAACCCTGGCATCCTGGCCAAATCTGCCCACTGGCCTCTGTCCATCATGGCCTACTAACCATCCCCATATCATAATTGGCTTCATCACTCTGTCTCCTCTCCACCAATCAGCTGGTGTGTGGTGTGCGGTCTGGCGCAAAATGGCTGCCGTCGCGTCATCCAGGTGGATGCTGCACTCTGGTGGTGGATGAGGAGATTCCCCCCAATGTGTGTAAAGCGCTTTGAGTGCCCAGAAAAGCGATATATAAATGTAAGGAATTATTATTATTATTATTATTGAATATGCTAAAAAGGGTTTACATTTATTTACATTTATAGATATAAAACTTTCCAATATATATTAGTGTAAAACCCAAAACAAGGTGTTTTGATTAAGTCTTAAACAATGATTATTTTGGATAATAAAAACATTTTTTAAAAGCACTTTAATCTATAGAGATTGAACAAAAGGACCACAATAACTAAATAGAAAATACCCAGAAAGAGCAGGTACATCAATGACACTTTTAACATTTCTGCATAAATGGCTTGACAGGAAATAAAATATTTTATAATCATATATTTTTATATTTAGTAAAATATTTTTTACTTAATTTGTTAAGAAATCTTCATAGGGGTGTCAGGATCAATGATGCTAATTATTTTATTATAAGTCTGTAAGACTTATTTGAGTTAATATTTGGTCATTTACTAAACTGTATAATACAGTTGTCTGTATAAAAAAGGCCGAATAAACCTGTTCAAACAATCTAGACATTATGAACAAATTATTTAACAAAAGATGATACTGCAGTAATATATTTTTAATAAGCATACAAGCATACAAGATAGAAAGGGTATAAACATTTAATTGTTTGTTTTGAAATTTGTGAATCGGAATTTGTCCAGTAATAAACCCAAAACACACGTGGTTGTTGTCATGCTGTGAACTTGGCCAATCGTGTAACATCAGTGTCGTCATCGCAGCTCCAGCAGGCGCTCTTCAGGTGCTGCACGGGCTGACTCAATCGTCTGATCTCGGAGCGCTGTCGCGGTACTTTGATGCCACATATGACAGTCACATGGCGTCAGCGCAGCTTTAATCCGGCCAAAAATTCTAACCGCCATGCACTGCTTTAAGACAGATTTCGATCGATCTGCGCAGCGCCGCATGAAGTCGAACGCACCTATTGACTTAACATTTAAATCACTCGCGCTTGACGCTTCTTCCGCGTCTGGTGTGAACGCAGCATAAAACCTCTTTCTTGATCTTTCTGAATGAATTGCCTACTTTTCTACATCCATCTTAATTTGTAAATGAATAATCTCCAGAACAAAACCAGGAAATAAAAGTTACCGTGACCGACGTCCACCATACGATTTCAGTTTTCCCGGACCGTGATATTACTAAGCAGTTATAGTGAAAATAAAAAGCATCAAATTTCTGAACGGTCTTTAATTTTTTTTGTGCAATACAACGTTATGGGTCAACTATGGATAAAAAAAAAACAAATATGTAGCTACTAATGGTGTAACAGATTACAAATCACTACGGTTTTTGAGTCACAGATCAGATTTTTCTGAGCAGCAAAAAAGGGAGGAGACAGGTGTCATGTTCTTTGCATTTATACAAAAATATTACTGCAAAAAACATTGTTTTTAACAACCATACCTTAGAACCTGTAATTTTAATAAAAATAAAATTCAAAGGAAAATATTTAATATGAAAAATGATCTTTGCTAATGTTGCTGATAATGCTAAATATAGAAATCTAACATCTTGTACAACATATCATATTTATTTTCAATTATTGATTCAACAATTCACACATATAACTTTATGTTTCATTATAGGTGTATTATTTTTGAAAACCTATTCAGTGACATAAATTTGATAGTTTATTATCGCCACCCATTGTAATTGCTTTCACCAGCATCAAGTTCCATTAAATGGTGATTTTAATCTTTACCATAAACATCAGTGTTCATATCTGAACTCTAAACTGTTCTCCTAGTTGTGTTATTTAATTGTTTGTAATAAACTGAAAAAGTGTTAAAAACTGAATCTCTCTCAAATCAAATGCAGATTTGAATGCAGCACTTCGAAGAATTAATAAACATATGCAAATCATTATCATTTATCATTCATGTTGCGTGGGTTTGAACTGAGATCACATCTTTTAATGTTTAATTGTGCAGCTTTACACTGAATGCATTAATGCAGGCTAAACAAACAGTGACAGAAAACACCTTTAATTAATAAACTAAGAAAGCATTTATTCCGCCATCATTATATTTTACAGGGAAGTCAAAATGCTTTGCTACATGTGATTTGAATGATGCGAGAGGCGATCTCTCTGCAAAAGTCACGTACATTCCGAACTATGGGTTGTGAACTGTACGGATCACGCATCTGTTACACCCCTATAGCTACATACATAAATCTTATGAAACATCACTATTCAGTTGACTTCACTATTACATGCCAAGTGAAAGTGACTCACTCTGTCTAATCTTCAAGAAGAGCCCACAGTTAGCTCTTCAGTCATGTTTTCTGGCTGACATGACTCGCTTTGCTTCTGTGTCAAGCTATCCTGATCCAGGAGTGCAGTTTCATCTTTTCGAGATCTCTTTTGATCAGGCTCATTATCAGATTTACTCGTGGTTTAAAAAATAACATATGCTTGACTGCCTCTTTGCCATTTTAAAAATATAAATATTATTTAGGCAGGTCACTATGTCAATATTTATGTCGCTGCTCACTGCGCGCGAAACAATAATCACCAACCAACAAGAGTGATTGTAAAGCACACACACACACACACGTTTGTTTTTGTGAAAAGTGGGCACATTACATAGGCTTCCATTTATTTTATACAGATCAAACCGTATATTATATTGCCCTCACCCCACTCTACCCCTAAACCCAACCATCACAGGAGACAGTGTACAGCTTTACTCCCTGAAAAAACTCATCCTGTGTGATTTATAAGCTTTTGAGAAGTGAGGACGTCACCAATGTCCTTGTTTTTTACCTCCTTTTTGTAATACCTGTGTCATACCCATGTCATTAAACAGATTTGTGTCCTGATATGTCACAAAAACACGTACACACACACACACACACACACACACACACGTGCATATACACCTATAAATTAATCGCACATACATCTATGCTATTGGATGTTCAAAACAATATATATAAAACTTGCGTATATAGATATAAACTTGATGCATGCAGACACCCACGTACACAAGCACATACATAAACTTGCTGCAGTACTGCCGCTCCCTATATGCAGAGTACGCAGGCTGCGTAGGGCCTCAACTCCAGAGGGGGGCACCATTTCGGTTGCTCAAAAAAAATTATTAACATTTATTTAATAATATTACCATAAACTGAGTGTGAATAAAAGATATATTGATAATATGTTGTTAAATACATTTAAAAAATTCATTTATGACGAACGTAAAAACAAACATGTGACGTAATTTTTTTACATGTACGCGCATAGACGCGTGCGCGCGGCGTGGTCCGGTCCACTTATTGTTGCGGCTGCTAGCAGCATGTTATTATAATTGATGCAAGTTGCAGCTCTATGCCCAGGAAAAGACAACAGCAGTCTGGAGCAGAGAAGAGGAAAACAGTACAAGATGAATCACGTGCATCACTTTCAGGTAACTTATCTCCATAAATCTGGAAAATATATTTTGGTTGTTTAAGTAAATTAGTGAGGCTAACGTTTAAACTTCTCCACAACTGCACCAAATCTGCCTTATTTGTTGTTGTTTACGTTCAGTTTCTTGCTTTGCTGCTATGCATTGTGCTTTAACTTTGACAAGACATGTTCTATGACTTTTCGCGTTTGCCCCTCTTCACCATGTTGCTGATAAATACACAAACTCAATTATTTTTATTAACTTGTGCAATAGTTTACAATTCAGTTTGCACAACAGCTACATACAGTACACATGCATGCAAGCACACCTACTGTATACACTAGGTGTGTAACATATTACAGTCGATCTGTGATTCGTACAGATCACAACTCACAGTTCAGAACACACATGGCCCGACGATTTATAAACTTTCTTTACTTGTAGTTTGTTATCTACAGTAGCATCACCCGTCAGATGCATACTAGTATCTATTGTCTAGTGTTCAGCATTATCCAAGATGATATTTTGCTTCACAAATGTCATGGCTTCTACTGGGTCACAGAAATCCTTCTCGTTGCCATTATAAGTGATCCTGAGTTTTGCTGGATGGAGGATATCATAGCGCACTCCATCTCGTCCTCGAAGCAACTTCTTGACATCATTGAACGCTGATCGTGCGCATGCCACACTTGGAGGGTAGTCAGGAAATATGATGATTGTAGATCCTTTAAATCTGAGGGGTCCCATCTCTCTAGCTCTGCGGAGAATCTCGACACAGTCCCTGTAGTAGTGTAGTTTGGCCACAATTACCCAAGGTTTGCCACCAGGCTGTTTTGGCTGGAGGCCACGGTGCGGGCGATCCACGAGTATCTCTCTGTTAATTTCTTGGACCTCCTTTAACAACTTAGAGACTGAATCTGGAGAGCTCGAGCCTGGTCCTTTCACCACGTTCAGTATACGTACAGTATGTTCAACCTCCTCATCCTACCCTCCATATCTGTGCATTTCTCCAGCAACGCCGAAACAGCCGTTTCAAGTTTGCTCACTGACCTTTCTAATGAAGTCAGATCATCCGAACACATAGACAGCCCATGTTCCATTTCAGTTACCGTCTTTTTCATAGTTTCAAAGTCCGATCGCAGCAGGGCGATGTTGCCGACAACTTCAGCTTTGACAGCCTGTAGTTCTGATCTGATGTTGTTAAATTCGTCAGAAAGAACAGCTTTCAGTTCGACCCTAAGCAGCGTGGGGATGTCATTTTTCAAGAGCGACAGGAATTCAGCTTTTGTATCTGCCATTTCAGTCAGTTTCTCTGGTGATTTCTGATCACTACACGAGGCGCCAGGCCTACTCACAATATTCTTTTCGGTTTAGGTGTATTGTTGCAGACCTTTCGCCATTTACGTATCATGGTGACCAAAACAGAAAGAAAAGTTGTGTAAACAAAGTATTAAGTAATGTTTTAACGTGGATTTCAAACACAAGACGCTCAAAATACAGATAAGTTAATCAAATTTAGCGGAGCTCAACCAAAATCAAGCGGCAACCTCCCGCTCTCCCTCGGGAAGCCAATACGGAAGTAGCTGAAACTGCAATTCATCGAAATTCCGCTAGTCCTGGCTAGTTTCTATTGAGCCCACTGTTAGAATGGCCAACTTTACAGCAGAAAAAAAGGTGTTTACAGCCTGATACAAAGAACGATTTTGGTTCATATAGCTAATATTACCCTTCATGACAACTGTGAGTGTTACATCCCCGGCTCGTTCCTGCTCACCCAATCCCATTACATGACCTCACACCAGTCCTATCCAATCACGTGAACCTTTCCCTGAGTATTAACCATCTGCACCTGTTCCTCATTAGCCTGGACACTATATATACTTACCTCCTCCGTTCATTCGAGGACTGGTATTGAAGTCGAATGGTTGTCTTCACCCAAGCTCCCTCGTCTTCTCTTCTTCCATGGAGTCTTCGTAACCATCGCACTGATAAAGGGAAGTGACTTTACTATACTATCTGACTTTGTCTTAAGATCTGTAATCACTCTCATGCTCCATATGCCTATTACCATCAACGGAGGTCTAGAATGCTAACCCATGCTTAACACTCACTGTACTTACTAGGCGGAGACTTGTGTGGTGGTTCTCTACGATCTGTCAATTCCTCCTGAACTGTGTGACTCTGATTTCCCCGCTGTGCTACAGCTAACAGCACTGCCCAGCTCTAACATCGGCTCTACTCCAGCAGTGCTGTGTTTGATATCACCGGCATCTAAGATCTGCCTTTCACACAGCCTGTGTGATTATTCCTTTGTTGCTTACTTTGAATAAACTTGTGAATAAGATAACCATCTCTGTCTTCCTTGTCTACCAGCGTGACAGTGAGGGGGGTAAATTTTTTTTTTTTTTATAACTCATCCGTTTCCTTTATATTAGGTTATATTAATTCGGCATAATTGAGGGCGTGGCTACTTGAGTGACAGCTAGATCTCGCTGGTCGCCGTCACTTCACCTCAACTGACTGATTAGCCGCTGATCTCGGCATTTTCGTTATATTTTTGTGTTTTATGCGGCTTTACACAGTCAGTTGCCTTTTGGAATTATTTCTTACAATTATCAGATGATATGGCATGCTGTGTGCACTTAATTGTGCTCACAAACCATTCACGTGGCCTCCATTTCCCAGGTGAGTGAAATTATATACTTGTATACCATCTCTATAAATGTATTAGTTTTACTTAAGATCATTTATCATTTATATTTTTGTAAACGCACTCCAGAATCTGACAGATTGATTAGCTGTAGGCTCTAGAACAGTCATCTGAAGCGTTGTCATACAGTATTATGCCTGGAAATAGTCTTGCATTTACTAAAACATACTATGTCTGAAGTATTTGGAAGTTATTCGCGTTTTCCTCCTGTAGAAAAACGTCATATTAACAATGCTTAGTGGCTCAATGTATTACAACAGTGTTTTTAAAAGTCTGAACACTTTATTGGTATAGTATACAACCAAGCACATGTGGTCAGAACACAAACAAGTCGCAGGTAATGCGTTTCTCCCATAGGAAAGCTCGTCTAAGCAGAATGCCAGCATGCGTCTGTAGCTCCACTCACGCTCCGCCTCTTTGCCCTTATTTGGTATCCCCCGGTTGGTGCGATGACGCGCAAACAAAATGGCAACGGTTGGCCACGCCTACTGGTTCTTTTGGGTTCTTCAGAAACCTATGGGTGACGTCACGGATACTACGTCCATATCTTTTACAGTCTATGCCCAAAACACAACCTATTCCATACCTGCTCACTAGCGCCCCCCCCCCCCCCTACTTGTAGTTTAATTATAAATTTGTAACGATCACAGAGGGATCACCTCTCGGGTCATTCAAATCACATGTATGAAATCATTTAGGCTTTCCTGTAAAATATGGTGAAGGAAGAAGTTGTGGTGGGTTATTGAGGATGTGGTGGGTTTCTTAGATGTTTTCTGTCACTACTTGTTTAATCTGCATTAATGCATTCAGCGTAAACTGCACAATTAATCATCGGGATTAAAGATTGGGATCTCAACACCCTCGCAACATAAATTATAAATGATGGTGATTTGCATATGTTTATTAATCCTAAGAGATTGAGTTTTTAGTCTATTGAGTTGGTTATGAAGTTACAAACAGTCAAATAACACAGAAGTACTGGAATAACAGTTTATGGTTTATATGAAACCACTAATGTTTATGGTAAAGATTAAAATCACTGTCATATGCATTTAACAACACTCAAAAATAAAAGTTTTAGGCAGCAATTACATTATTTAACCAATAGAGGGTGTCAACCAGCCATCAAAAATATGCCACTGAATAATTCTTCAAAGATGATCCATCTATCAATAAAACAAGTTTTATAAGTGAATAACTGAATCATTTATTGAAAATGAGACTAAATATACATTTAAATATACATTTTATACTAAATATACACTTTCTACATTTAGCCTTATCAGCAACAGAAGTAACAGTGAATTTTTCACAGTACTGAATATTTTACAGTTTACTTTTATTCAGCTGATTATTTCTTCATTTTATTTTTAAGAAAATTACACGTTCTAACACCAAACGTTTCTTATGTACTGTTTTGTTAATAAATGGAAAGCGAATTACATTTGTCTTCTCCCTTTTTTGGCTGATCTGAAAAATGGTCCGGTCCGTGACAAAAAAACATAATGTGATCTGAACCGTGAGATTTGTGATGCGTTACTCCACTACTACACACTCGCATATAAACTTGAATATGCAAGTACTGTATATATTAGGGATGGGCTGGTATAAGATTCTGACAGTATGATAACCTTGGATAAAAATATCACGGTATCATGGTATGGGGATTACTGCTCTAAAATAAGTTCGTTTTAAATGTCTGGGTAAAAAACTAAAACTTGTTTCCCCTTTTGAATTCAATATATTTTATTTATTAGATAAAGATAGATTTTTATAGATTTTAAATATTTTGGAGCAGTAAACATGTCAGGCTAAATAATGAAAAAAAGACCATTTACAACAATAAGTCTAAATGTCTTTGCTTTTATAAATTATAATAACATAAAAGTGTGCTGAAATCTTGCTCTCTGTGTTGTTTTCCAGGAATATTGACTGACTGGAATTGAAAGCTGAAAGAAGGTTCTGTTTCATTCGTGTTTCCCTGAATTCGACTGGACAGCCTAGATGAAACTTTCGATCGTAAGCGAAAAGGTTGTATATACAGTTGAAGTCAGAATTATTAGACCCCCTTTGAATTTTTTTTCTTTTTAAAATATTTCCCTAACGATGTTTAACAGAGCAAGGATTTTCACAGTATGTCTGAATATTTTTTCTTCTGGAGAAAGTCTTATTTGTTTTATTTTGGCTAGTATAAAAGCAGTTTTTAATTTTTTAAAAACATTTTAGGGACAAAATTATTAGCCCCTATAAGCTATATATTTTTTTGATAGTCTACAGAACAAACCATTGTTATACAATAACTTGCCTAATTACCCTAACCTGCCTAGTTAACCTAATTAACCTAGTTAAGCCTTTGAATGTCACTTTAAAGCTGTATAGAAGTGTCTTGAAAAATATCTAGTAAAATATTATTTACTGCCATCATGGCAAATATAAAATAAATCAGTTATTAGAAATGAGTTATTAAAATTGTTATGTTTAGAAATGTGTTGAAAAAATCTTCTCTCCGTTAAACAGAAATTAGGGAAAAAAAATAAACAGGGGGGCTAATAATTCTGACTTCAACTGTAGATTAATATACCTAATAATTTGTGATAGTCTGGAGCTGGCTCAAGTAGAAAATGTTAAATAAAAAATGCACAGATTAATACATCAAGTGAGCAATAAACTGGCCATATGAGCATATGTATGGAGGACAAAACCTGCAAAAACAGTAAATAAATATGCAAATAAAATAATTTAAAAAATATGTATATTAGGGGTGCAACAGTTCAATCTACTCATGGTTCGATATGTACCGCGGTTTTTAAGGTCATGGTTTCGGTAAGGTACAGTATGTGCTTTGTTTAGAAAAAAAATTGCTACAGAAAAATGTGAAGAACAATATAGATATTTATTAGGTAACAAGCACCTGACAATGCAGCAGACTTTATACATATGACTATAGATTTGCATCTTCTCTCATTAAGTAAAAGTAGGACATTTTGAAAATTGTATGTTTAAATAAAATCAACACACACTGACACGAAACGTGATGTCAACAACTGATTTACATACTAAGAGGTGATTGGACCGGTCCTCGCACATGCAATGCATGTGAAAGGAACTTTTTTGCTCTGCTGCAGTTGTTTTTATCACTAAATCAATATTAATGCATATTCTGAACCATGGATCACAGGGCGCACCAAATCGTGGGAGGACAACAGGATGATGTGTTTTTTTACAGAGAACTGTTGCATTCCTAATATACAGTTGAAGTCAGAATTATTAGCCCCCCCTTGAATTTTTTTTTCTTTTTTAAATATTTCCCAAATGATGTTTAACAGAGCAAGAAAATTTTCACAGTATGCCTGATAATATTTTTTCTTCTGGAGAAAGTCTTTGTTTTATTTCGGCTAGAATGAAAGCAGTTTTTATTTTTTAAAAGAGTCATTCCATGAAAATGGCACAATTTGCGTCCCTCTCACCTCTTATGGTGTATTTTGTCTATTGGGTCACCAAACTTTATATTTAAACAGCTTTACATATATATTGAAATGCACCCTTTAATACAGTGTAAAAAATGAGATTTTATGAGAAATAATACCGTTTTTTCATTTGACACCCCCTATTTTGTCATGTCCCTCATAGCCTTGATGAAAGTTTACTTTGAAAATACCAAATAAAACCATTTGAAAAGTCAATAATTTTTTATATCAACCTAAACATCTATTTGTGGTCTTTTGCTGGTAATGTTTCTTTTTTTCAAATGTAAGTGTTAATTATTCATTAAAATCACAATTATTTCTGTACCTGAGTAACCCCTCAACCCCGTTACACGAATGATCCCACCCCCATAAATACAATGGTGTGATCCAGAATTCCATATACATCAGGAAGTGACATCACTGAAGTCTTTTGGACAACAGGACCACAGAGACAGGCAAGTTGCTCCCATCTTTTTCTTTATTTTAATCATTTATCTTTTGATATTGTGGTCGTCAAACTCAATGACTCAACACCGTAACATGAAAAAAAGATAGAAAAGTATTACTTATGAAAAAGTTTTTTGTTATTTCATGAATATATGGTGATTTTGAATTTCAAGCATGCCATGTGCTCTCTGTCTGGTATTCACTACATTGAACAGCGGCCATTCAGTACAAAAATCTGTTGTTTTTGATTGCAACGGGGTTGTGAGATTGTGATGGGGTTGAGATTTTAACCCCATGGTTGATAAGTTATCCAATTATTTAAATTAATTATTATTATATTCAATCAACATTCTTATACTGCATGTATGCTGAATGTGATTTATGTTCCATGTTAAGAATACGAGTAAGATGGCACCAACAACAGCAGCTGAAAGGCAAAGGAAGTATCGGGAACGCCTTAAAGCTGATCCTGAAAAAAGGGGGATATACCTGCAGAGTGAGCGTGACAGATGGAGAAAGAATGTAGAGGCAGGAAAGAAGAAAGCAATTCATGAACTGAGTAAAAGAGAACAACGTAAGAAAAGAAATATGTGGAGAGCAGCTTACCATAGGAGCAAGGAGAGGAAAGAAGTGCTCAAGAACTTGAGCACTCCTCCACAGAGTCCTGATCAGGGTGATCACCCAGAGCAGCCTTCACAGCCTAGATCTTCAAGGTTAGGGCAATGGGTGGTTAACAGTGTTATAGTGAAAATGCCATTTTATGTCATTTTTCACAATGTCATTTTAGAAACAGGGAGGGCAGTAGGAAAAAGGAATAACTTTCCACACCCAAATAAACTTTTTTTGTTTTATAGGCAACGTCTGTTGGCTCGGAAAAAGTACAGAAGAGAAAAAAATAAGCTCAAGAAGCAAATAGCGAAACTCCAGGAAAAACTTGAAAAAGAAAGAAAAAGCAAAGAAAAATACAAAAAAAGGTGCCAACGTTCAAAGAAATCTTCAGATTCACCACAGTCGAAAATAACACGACTTACTTCAAATTGCCCCGTTAACCCCAAAATAAAAAAAAACCTTACTTTTCCATGAATCACTCATTCAAGATATTAGGAATAAATACAAAAAAGCCACGAAGGACAGAGAAAGGCAGCTGATTGCCAAAGTCATGACAGGGAGAATTATAAAAAAATACAGGTTGCAAAAGTTTGCAAGTGACTCCCTTGGATTTTCAAATAGGAATTTTAGACATCATGACCGTCTTCATTTTGAAAGAAAGAGGACCTGCAGGTTCACTGAAGACTTCAAAAAAAGAATCAAGGCATTCTATCTCAGGGATGATGTGAGCAGAACGACCACAGGAACTAAACAAACACTCACAAAGAACAAGTTAAAAATGCAGAAGAGGTTCCTGATGGACACAATAGAAAATATCCACAGAAGATTTTTGGCAGAAAACCCAGACCAGATGATATCCTATTCCCTTTTCTGTCATCTCCGCCCCTTTTGGGTTGTGAATCCAACACTCTCTGAACGTGACACATGCATGTGTAAGTTGCATGAAAATCTCTGCTTTCTGGCAGTGAAGCTCCGTCAGTTGAAACTCATTGAGACTGCCAACATCGAAGAGTTGATAGAGAAGGTTTGCTGCAACTCATCCAGCAAGCGTTGCATGTATGGAGAGTGTGTCCATTTCAAGGACAAAACTGTCCACATTACAAGTGCATACAACAGCACCGCAAAGATGTCATTTACCCAGTGGGTAGTAGAGGAGAAGGAGATAAAAAAAAGCAAAAGGGCAACTGTCAAGGTGACAGTCAAGAAATCTGTGGAGGGCACACAAGAGGACCTCATTGAGCTCTTCCACAGCTTTATAAAGAAATTTAAAATGCATCACTTTAATATCAAGCAGCAGTATGCCTTCTGCCGTGAGCTGAAGAACAACATGTCAGGGAAGGAGGCTTTGATACATGTTGACTTCTCAGAAAACTACAGTTGTAAATACAGTTCTCAAGTTCAGGCGGTCCACTTTGGGGCTTCACATCAGCAGGCCACCCTTGATACTGGTGTGTTGTATGTTGGTGGACTCTCAGAGCCTGTGTGCTTTAGCACCATCTCCCCCAGTAGACATAAAGGCCCTCCAGCAATATGGCAGCACCTAAATCCTGTGCTAGATTACCTTTAAGGCCAACATCCACAAGTGTCTGTGCTGCACTTTTTAAGTGATGGACCCTGTACGCAATACAAACAACAAGGAAACTTCTACCTTTTCACTAAAGAACTGGACAGAAGAGGATTCAAGGCTGGTTCTTGGAATTTTTTTGAGGCTAGTCATGGAAAAGGAGCACCAGATGGTGTCGGGGGAGCCTTAAAAAGAGCAGCTGACATGATGGTAGCATAGGGGCATGACATCCCAGATGCAGAAGAGTTATTCAGGGCCTTGTCTGAAACAAACACAAGTGTGAAACTGTTCTTTGTGAAAAGTGAAGATGTTGAGGAAGCAATGGAGAAAATGCCAAAGCAGATACCAGCTGTTCCTGGAACCATGAGAATTCACCAGGTCATTACTGTAGCTCCAGGAGAACTGATGGTTCGTGATGTAAGCTGCATGTGCACAACACGGAAGCAGTTTAACTGCAAGTGCTTCAACACCCAGTGTTTCACTTTTAACCAGAAGATAGAAACGGCTGTATCACAGACAGCCAGAGTGGAGAATCCAGAAAAAGAAATCCAATGGAAAAGTCCAGAGCTGATTGGTAAATGGTGTATTCTCAGATATGACGATGATTTGTATCCCGGCATCATTCTAAACATACAAACAACACATGTTCAGGTCAAATGCATGCATCGTGTTGGGTCAAACCGATTCTTCTGGCCGCATAAGGATGATATCCTCTGGTACCTGTTTGATGATGTCCTTGAACTCATTCCACCCCCACAGACTGTGACAAAGCGCCATGTGGAAGTCTTGAAAGAGGTGTGGAACCGACTCACAAGATGAATTCATAAAACAAAAGGCACATTCATACATATATACAGACACATACACTGATGCAGAAACGCATGCAAAAACACTCTGACATGGACACACACGCTAATACATTACAGAAAGACACTGAAATCGTTAAGTGATTATTATTGTTATTAGTTCAACCAGTTCATCAAGTTTAATTGCATGTTATTGGAGCAAGGATTGAGGTGACTTTTAGCACACCTCATGAGGCTCTCTTATGCCTAGACACACACACCAACCCACCCTAACATATATATATATACACACACATTATGTTACATTTGAGCAAATTCACTTTACAATGTTTGTTAGTTGTTAATATGCAGTTGTGGTTGTTTTTACTTTAGAATAATAAAACTTAATTTTACTGCAATTTGTATCTGGTGTCCTTCCTATGGTTACAAAATGAGATATAATGCTAATGGAAAGTCCTATACATTGAAATTGAGAGTAAACAACTGTTTATATGTAAAGCTGTATTTGTCTCTTCAACCCCGTTACCATCTTCAACCCTGTTATGCTAGTCTCAACCCCATCAAACTTACATTTTCATATATTATTTTCTTAAAATTTTTTAAAAATCAATTTAATGTTTGCTGATTTGTGTCTAAAATATTGAGGGCTATCATATGATCATTGATTTTAATTACAATTCTTAGTTAAACTAAATTTTTGATGAAAAATTACAAGATTGCTTTCACTCATTACTTACATTTCAGAATTTAAGAGTAAAAATGTGTGATTTTTATGTCACTTTTCTATTTAAAATTATTGAATTAGTATGGGGGACATCTGATTAATGTAAACATATTGATTTCTTTAGAAATACATTTTTTGATAATATTCAGAGAACCTCCAAAATGTCCATAACGGGGTTGAAGAATTACAGTCACCAAATCTTGAAAATATGATTAATAATAAAAGAAAACAAATGCCTGAGATGGGAAAATACATTTTTCTGATAGTTAAATATATCCTTAATGATGCCGGATATACATACAAATAATACATTTTGGTAAAAAATGTGAAAATATCCAAGTCCAATTTTACCTATTCTCGTGGAATGACTCAAAAACCATTTTAAGGTCAAAATTATTAGCCCCTTTAAAGAGCAATGCTGCACATACAACTTGTTTTGATGTCCTTTAGGAGGGGATCAAGCATTAATTAATGGGGTGAGATCTCCCCAACCCCCTATAATTCGCACCCTGTTTGTACTGCTCCTGTTGACCTTATAGCCTTATTCAAAATGGCGCTGTAACTAGACCCGCTGGAGTTATAATCATCAATGACTGAGGCCCCGTTTACACTAATGCGTTTTCGTTTTGAAACGGCGTTTTAGATCAAAAACGATCCGCGTCCACACTAGCGTTTCATCTAGCGTTTCTAAACTTATCTCCCTCCACACTACTCCACCAAAAACGTATATCACGTGACCATTCACGCACTCTGGGCATGCGCGTCCAAGTATAAACAGGAAGCATGTGTCTCGCTCGGCATTTGGCTATTGTTAGTCAACAAACGCTGGTAGAACGATGAACGCGAGCGATTAGCGAGTTCTCGAACAATAGCTTGCCTCTTGCGAATACATGCAGCTGCTGTAGTAAAAAAGGCAGAGTTTAACTGCACAATGGCGCCTAAAACAGACAATAGTGCAAACAACGCTCCCATATCTGTGTCCGTGTTGTTGTTTACAGTGAAGGCTGATCTGCCGTCTTCCGATAGCGTTATAGTCATGTGATAGTGGTTTGACAAATAAGGGAAGGATACGCAATGATCCAAAAGCCACTATCAGGTAGCAAATCTCATAAGCCACGCCTCCGTTTTCAGATGTCTCCGTTTTCCCCCATCTACACTGAGACGGAGCAGCAGCGTTTTAGAATGAAAACGACCTCTCCAGCGTTTTCAAAACGCTCTGTTTTTGGGGCTCGAAAACTCCGGCGTAGTGTGGACGGATGGCGTAACCGTAGCAAAACGGAAACTGATATTCACACGCTGCTGCCACACAACGGTTTAAGCCTCTTAAACCCTTTATATAAGTGATTTTTACACAACACGTCCCCATAAAGATATTATTGAAATCCTCTGAGAGGACATAACAATTTAAATTAATTAATTAATTATTGAGTTTGCAGCATTTCCTTTTATGAGTAATGGACAAATCATGTTTGCTATTTGTCAATAAAATATTTTTGTTTCGTCTTCAGGTGAAAGAAATCAAGTATTTTGAAAGATATGAG
Organism: Danio kyathit; assembly: GCA_903798195.1. Lineage (NCBI taxonomy): Eukaryota > Metazoa > Chordata > Actinopteri > Cypriniformes > Danionidae > Danio > Danio kyathit. Next base: position 40,112,444 of record LR812540.1, read on the forward strand.
TTATATATGTGTTATTGTTATTAATGAGTTGGAGCTGTCTGACTCAAAAACCTTTAAATGTATTGTGAAAATCCTTTAAAATGTTTGGTGAAAATGAATAAATAAAGAACAGTCATTAAACTATAATCCGCTTTGTGTATCAATTCTACAACATCTCAGATCAACACTTCATATCTTATAATAAATAAGCTTGAATTTAAAAGTCATTGAAAGATTGCTGATCAAATATGTTTAAAGTTGATGTTATCATATCGTTCAAAGGTGTTTAGAGTAAATATTTGACTGTTTCATCTGCAGGGCTAGTTGTAACAGGGTTTGTTGTAACACTTGCAGGAAAACTCATATTTTACACAATTTAAATTCAGTTTAGTTCATAATGAATATTTCTACAGTAAACATTTTTTATCATACATAGCAAATATGTAATCACCAATGACTGATATTTACACACTGCTGTCACACAACTGTTTAAACCCCTTATATAAGTGATTTGTGCATTATATATCCTCTGTGAGGACATAGCACTTATAATTAATTAATTATTGAGTTTGCAGCATTTCTTTTAATAAATGGTGGACAAATGAAGTTTGATATTTGTCAATAAGATCTGACATTTAAAAAAATACTCTTAGTGTATATATATATATATATATATATATATATATATATATATATATATATATATATATATATATATATATATATATATATATATATATATATATATATAATTATTCCTATTTGAATTAATACCTAAAACATTTGCCTTCTAAGTGCCGACTTTTCTAATGTGTTATAAATATTGATTCGTTTGTTTCATCTTCAGGTGAAAGAAAAGTATTTTGAAATATGAGTTGTGTTATTGTTATTAATGAGTTGGAGCTGTGTGACTCAAAAAACTTTAAATGTATTGTGAAAATCCTTTAAAATGTTTGGTGAAAATGAATAAATAAAAACAGTTATTAAACTATAATCCGCTTTGTGTGTCAATTGTACAACATCTCAGATCAACACTTCATATCTCATAATAAATAAGATTTATTGACATTGGCTGTTGTTTTAAAACAGCATACAATTAAAATATATCAGACAACAACAACAACCAAAAATACAGAATTTCATTGTTTTTTATAATAGTAAAATCTAGTTAATATATATAAAATATTTGTGAGGAAATGCTGAAAATGAATAGGTGTCTAGGGACCCCTGCTGGATATATGTAGAAATTGCAGCTTTTTTCCTCTGACCTCAGATGGCAGAATTTTATTTCTAAAATATAAAACAATATCCAGAAACCTTTTATATTAAATTTAGCTCAGACTTTTAGTGATTTTTAAATGAATAATTAATTTTTCATAAGCCAAATGGCTTATTTTAATGCTTTGAAATAATTAAACCTCTTCAATATGGGTGTATTTATAATACAGGTTTATTTAACATACATTAAGAACCATGTTTAATTAACAAGCAATAATTTGATCATACTTCAATACAATTCTCACTATAATGAACCTTTAACTATGACTTTTCCTTCAATAAACTCTCAGTTTGCTGCGTGTTCACTCAGATTAATCAGTTGTTTTATTTCATTCAACTGGATGTATTTTCCCCCAAATATAATATTTATTGTGATTTATTTAACTTTTTATTATTAGGTAGCCTAAATGTTACATTCACCAATCCAAATGGACCAACTAAAAAAGAAACAGCTTTGGCCATTTCTAAACAGCTCTTAAAGTTTATTTTGAGGCTATACATTTTTTTTTTCAAAAAGCCAGAAGAGTAAAGTATAATTATTTAATATTTGTTTGTTTTAGTCCTTTATAAATTGTCAATATGTCACAGTAATCTGACACTGAAAATTCTGTCAAAAACATACTGATTCGTGAATTTGATATTTTGTATTCGAGTATTCATTTTGTATTTTTGGAAAATTAATTTTCTCCGCGAACTGTAATGCCCGCCTTTATTGATTTGATTGGCTGACATTTTGACATTGACGAGCTATTATTTCTGAGGCAGACCACGAGAGGGGCTGTTGTCTATCGATTACGGGCCGGTTTCAGACATAAAATCAGTCCTGGATCGGTAATATTGAGTCATTTCTGTGCTGTTTTGAGCTTTGAGCAAAATCTGAACTTTTGAAAATAAACGCGCCTGGAGACGCCATTCCAAATGCTCCATAAATGACGTCACTCCGCAAACCAATCTTCAGTTCAGTGATTATTCAAGCTAGTGAAAGGATTGTCATTTGAGCGCGTTTACAGAGTTTCAGTGAATTTACCGATTTACAAATTATCTGTCGACTTAAAACACTTGATGAGTGAACTACAACACTTAATGAGTAAAAACACGATGCCTGTATTTGCCCACGCGATGGCAGCAACAGCATCTGTGTGTGGTGGAATGGAGAAAGCAGAGTCGGGTTTGGAGCTGGACACAATCGGCTTTTGCGACGACTTCTGTCCCTGGCTTGACCAGGTGGACGGGACTGTGGTTTCAGAGGCCGCTACAGCACTTCACAAGCCCTCTACTGCTAATAAAGTGGAGGGAAATGCAACCGGTGAGATTATCAACAAACACTCAAGATTTATCATGTGTTAAAATAAAACCATTAAAAACCAAGGGTAGAGATATATGCAAGTATTGAGGGATTAAATGATTAAATGAATGTATACATGAAAAAGACATTACATATGAAACAATAATGAGAACTTATCAATAATGGGGCCTAGCCAAAACAATGAATCCACATCCAATACTATTTTAAACCATCCTATTAGAAACTACACACACACACACACACACACACACACACACACACACACACACACACACACACATACATACAGGGAGTGCAGAATTATTAGGCAAGTTGTATTTTTGAGGATTAATTTAATTATTGAACAACAACCATGTTCTCAATGAACCCAAAAAACTCATTAATATCAAAGCTGAATATTTTTGGAAGTAGTTTTTAGTTTGTTTTTAGTTTTAGCTATTTTAGGAGGATATCTGTGTGTGGAGGTGACTATTACTGTGCAGAATTATTAGGCAATTTAACAAAAAACAAATATATACCCATTTCAATTATTTATTTTCACCAGTGAAACCAATATAACATCTCAACATTCACAAATATACATTTCTGACATTCAAAAACAAAACAAAAACACATCAGTGACCAATATAGCCACCTTTCTTTGCAAGGACACTCAAAAGCCTGCCATCCATGGATTCTATCAGTGTTTTGATCTGTTCATCAACATTGCGTGCAGCAGCAACCACAGCCTCCCAGACACTCTTCAGAGAGGTGTACTGTTTTCCCTCCTTGTAAATCTCAGATTTGATGATGGACCACAGGTTCTCTATGGGGTTCAGGTCAGGTAAACAAGGAGGCCATGTCATTAGTTTTTCTTCTTTTAGACCCTTTCTTGCCAGCCACGCTGTGGAGTACTTGGACGCGTGTGATGGAGCATTGTCCTGCATGAAAATCACGTTTTTCTTGAAGGATGCAGACTTCTTCCTGTACCACTGCTTGAAGAAGGTGTCTTCCAGAAGGACTGGGAGTTGAGCTTGACTCCATCCTCAACCCAAAAAGGCCCCACAAGCTCATCTTTGATGATACCAGCCCAAACCAGTACTCCACCTCCACCTTTCTGGCATCTGAGTTGGACTGGAGCTCTCTGCCCTTTACCGATCCAGCCACGGGCCCATCCATCTGGCCCATCAAGACTCACTCTCATTTCATCAGTCCATAAAACCTTAGAAAATTCAGTCTTGAGATGTTTCTTGGCTCAGTCTTGACGTTTCAGCTTGTGTGTCTTGTTCAGTGGTGGTCGTTTTTCAGCCTTTCTTACCTTGGCCATGTCTCAGAGTATTGCACACCTTGTGCTTTTGGGCACTCCAGTGATGTTGCAGCTCTGAAATATGCAAAACTGGTGGCAAGTGGCATCTTGGCAGCTGCACGCTTGACTTTTCTCAGTTCATGGGCAGTTATTTTGCGCCTTGGTTTTTCCACACGCTTCTTGCGACCCTGCTGACTATTTTGAATGAAACGCTTGATTGTTTGATGATCACGCTTCAGAGGCTTGGCAATTTTAAGAGTGCTGCATCCCTCTACAAGATATCTCACTAGTTTTGACTTTTCGGAGCCTGTCAAGTGCTTCTTTTGACCCATTTTGCCAAAGGAAAGGAAGTTGCCTAATAATTATGCACACCTGATATAGGGTGTTGATGTCATTAGACCACACCGTTTCTCATTACAGAGATGCACATCACCTAATATGCTTAATTGGTAGTAGGCTTTCGAGCCTATACAGCTTGGAGTAAAACAACATGCATAAAGAGGATGATGTGGTCAAAATACTCATTTGCCTAATAATTCTGCACTCCCTGTATACAGTATATGCGGTAGTGCAGTAGGTAATGCTGTCGCCTCACAGCAAGAACGTCGCTGGGTCGAAGGTTCGAACCTTGGCTGGGTCAGTTGGCATTTCTGTGTGGAGTTTGCATGTTCACGTGGGTTTCCTCCGGGTGCTCCGGTTTCCCCCACAGTCCAAAGACATGCGGTACAGGAAAATTGGGTAGGCTAAATTGTCTATAGTTTATGAGTGTGAATGAGTGTGTGGATCTCCCCCAGAGATGGGTTGCGGCTGGAAGGGCATCTGCTGTGTAAAATCGTGCTGGATAAGTTGGCGGTTCATTCTGCTGTGGCGACCCCGGATTAATAAAGGGACTAAGCTGACAAGAAAATGAATGAATGAATATATGGAATAAATTTGGGAAAAGCCAAAAATACGTTGTATGAGTCAAAATGAATGATTTTCCTTTCATGCCAGCAATCTTCAGTTTATTAAGTAATAGTTCATCATTTTCCATGGAGATATTTTGTTTTGAATAGTTCAGAAAGTTTCAGAAAATTGACTCTTGTGACTGATTTTGTTTTTCAGGGTCATCTTTGGAGACCATCAGCTTCTGCAGTAACTTCTGTCCCTGGCTGGACGAGGAGGACTGGACTGTGGTTTCAGATGCCGGTGAACCCACTACTGATAATAATGTGGAGAAAAACACAACCGGTGAGTCTGTCAGCAGCCACTAGACTTAAGCTTGAAAAATGACAAAAACAATATTAAACAAACATGACAAATGATCAATAATGGGTTTTACACAGACTTTGAGATGAGAAAACGTTGTCTTGTAAGGTAAATTGTCCCAATGTGGTAGCTGGGGGCCATATTATAACTTAGTTAAAATTATAGATTTTTTATGCCAACAGTCATCAGACTATTAAGTTAAGTTTATAATTTTCCATGAAGATTTTTATTAATATATTTTAATTTCTGAAAATTGATTCATGACTGATTTTGTTGTCCAGGGCCATCTTTGGAGACCATCAGCTTCTGCAGTAACTTCTGTTCCTGGCTAGACGAGGAGGACTGGACTGTGGTTTCAGATGCCGGTACAGCACTTGATGAACCATCTACTGATAATGACGAGGAGAAAAACACAACGGGTAAGCTTTCTTAGATTTAAACCATTTTATAAACTGGGCGAAGAGATATATGAATGTATTGACGGATTAAAATAAATGTATAAATGAAATTAGACACATTATATAGGAAACAAAATGAAAAATAATGTGATTTTAAAATAGTCATTCGCTCAGTTTTGTCATTTTAAATGCAACGTTGACATTATTTGAGTTGTCAAGACAACCTGACATTACCAAGACAACATAGTTTGTCATAAATGCATCATAAACATAACTGTCATGAGGCCATTATAATTGTGTCATGAATATTTTTCTGATTGCTTTTGAATTTGTCAATAAAATGTCTTATTAAAAGTGTCAGCGTGTTGTTGAATAATTTATAACAGCGTCATTAATATTTAATGGCTTTTAGATTATAAATTCAATTTGTACCACTGAAGTTGAGGTCAAGGAAAATTAATGACACTGTTATGAAATTCAAGACAAAATTACAACGTCCTCCTGCCAATCATGTTTATGACAGATTTATGACACGTTATGTTGTCTTGGTAATGTCAAGTTGTCATGACAACAACAGGTTATGATGAATTTTTTTATGTCAAGTTACAGTTGATACAAGTAACAAAGGCATCCAAGTGATTGTTGTAATAATTGATGGTCATAAGCATGCATAAAATCTCATTCATATTCATAACATGTCATGTGATGATCATAAAATGTCGTGATAAGTCCAGTAAAATGTTTCCATAAATCTCAGTTTCTGAAAATTGACCATTATGACTGATTTTGTCATCCAGGCTCACTTTTGGAGATCATCAGCTTCTGCAGCGACTTCTGTCCATGGCTGGAAGAAGACTGGACGATGCTTTCTGATGACAGTACAGCACCTTATGAGTCCTCTCCCGATAACAGTGTGGAGGAAAACACAACCGGTGAGACACTCTGCAACCACAAAAAAAGAAATGAAAGACATTTAGCTGCTCTTAGTACAAGTATTTTGAGAAAATCAGCAGATCAAAAGTCCCAGACAGAGGGCAAAATCAATTTAAATAGGATAACTGAAAATTATCAGATAAACAATACAATATGATAGTTTTTTTGTCAAATGTCTTTATTGAACATTTTTCAACTTTAACAAAACAAAAATACATATAACGGGTCACAAAAAAAGGAGAAAACATTTTTTTAAGATATTCAGAATACATAAAAAAAAAACGGGATAAATAGAAATAAAATATTTAAAATAAAATAGGTAAGCATAATGGTAGCACAATACAAATTCAAAATTCTATGCAGTCACTTGTGGTACTTGGGGAGGAAAGCCTTTCCACAGAATAGTTGACAAATCAGCCTCTAAATTGCTAATATAAGGCTTCCAAACATTGTAGAACTGATCTGGTCGGCCATTATCTAAACATGTTAAATACTCCAGCAGGATTAGTTCCATTAAAATCTTGTGCCATCCTGAAATAGTCGGGAGTCTTATCGCTTATCCATCTCAATAATAAATTTTTTCTGGCTGCAAACGTAAGAAGATTTTAAAGTCTCCTTTCGTTGGATAAAATCAAACATTGATCCGGTAGACCAAGGATCAAAAATACAGGATCCATAGTCAACTCCTTGTCAAAAAGAATGCACATTTCAGATACAATCTTGGCCCAGTATATTTGTAACTGATTACATGACCAGAGACAATGAGTGAGAGTGCCAATTTGGGTTTTACACTTAAGGCATAGAGGTGAAAGGGCATTGTTAAATGTATGTCTATGGTTTGGTGAGATATGCAACCTGTGCACAATTTTAAATTGTATGGCTTTGGCACAGTTACATACTGAGATAGATTTGGCATATTTCCAGATATCATCCCATTCTTCCTCACTTATAGAGACTGAAAGTTCCCTTTCCCAAGCAGATCTAGTATTCAAAATCACTTGTTTCTCAAATGTACCACTAAGTACCTTATATAACAAGCTCACAGACTTCTTTTGAAAAATAAACTTTTCTTTAGGAGACAGACTTTTATTAGTACTTAATGAGGTATCCTTCAAAATATAATTCCTAATTTGTAAAAAAAAATGAAAGAAGTCCTGTTGTAAAAATTGATATTTTTGTCTCAAATCCTCAAAAGACATTAGGCCTTCTTCATCAAACACATCCTGAAGCCGAGAGATACCTTGGTTCTCCCAAAATTTAAACCTCCCATCAGATCTGCCTGGAGGAAAGTTCGGATTATTCACAATTGGCGTGAGGGCAGAAGTTATTTTCATTCTTCCTTCAAAACGATTAATGGCCTTCCATGCCTTAAGCGTATTTACAGTTACAGGGTTTTCACAGTTCTCCAGTAAAAAAATTTTTTTTTTTAAAAAACAGCAGATCCTTTAGGGGAATTTTTGACAGTGATTGTTCAAGGTTCAACCAGGTAGAAGAACTATCGAGATCAACCCATTCAGAAATATATCTTAAATGTGTAGACCATTGATATAGCTTAATATTGGGTAAATCCAGTCCTCCAATTGAACCTGGTAATTGCAGTGCAGAAAACTTTAATCTTGGTCTTGCTCCAAATAAAAGAGGAAAGCCAGCCATTTACATCTTTCAAAACTTTTTTAGAAAACAGAATAGGTATCATTTGAACTGGGTACAAAACTTGGGAAGGACAGTCATTTTTATAAGAGCCACTCTACCCAACCACGAGATAGGTAGTGTGTGCCATCGGTTTAAATCTTTCTAATTTTAATAAACAATGGGGAGAAATTATCTTTGAAATTTTTTTACACATAGGACTAACGAAAATACCTAAATATATAAATTCTCCAGGAGACCACCTAAATGGAAATGAAGGGTTAGTATTTGGCATTGCCTTCATGGAACCAACAGGCATAGCCTCTGACTTACTAAGATTGATTTTGTATCCTGAGAATGTGCTAAAGGTATTAATGATACTGAGAAGGTACTGAAGAGTCAGGTTTTGAAAGGAAAATGACCACATCATCTGCATAAAGTGCTAATTTATGGTGCCTTTCTTTAGTCTGCAAGCCTTCAATTAAGGGCTCGGTTCTGATTGCTTCAGCTAGGGGCTCGATAGCCAATGCAAAAAGCAAGGGTGAAAGTGGGTCTAGTGTCTAGTTCCTCTATATAATGAAAGCATCTCCAAAATTAAATTTCTCCAAAGCAAAAAATAAATATGACCACTCAATACGGTCAAATGCTTTCTCTGCATCGAGAGAAATATTAACCCATCAATCTTACGCTGTTTATAGACTTGTATAACATTAAGGAGACGTCTCATGTTATTGCATGAAGAGCGTCCTTTTATAAAACCTACTTGATCATCTTTAATAATATCTGTTATTACGTTCTCCAAGCGAGAGGCTAAGATTTTGGCTAACACCTTCCTATCTACATTTAATAGAGGTCTATATTTTGGTCTATATGAGGAGCAGGCTTTGGGAGGTTTACTTTTTTTAGTATAAGGGAAATATTAGCTTCTCTTAGAGATTCAGGGAGCACAATATGATAGTTTTAATGCTCTTATTATAGACATGAAGCAACTACGTAGGCCTATGACTCAAAAATAATTCATACTCCTTAAAGGTCCTGTGAAATTAAAACAATGTATTTTGCATGTTAGCATCAGTATGTTAGACTTAAAGATATCTATAAGCTAGTGTGGTACAAAACAGTGACAAAATTCACATTTAAAAGATATAAACATGTAAAGCTTGCAGTTTGTCACTTCCACCTAAATGGATCAAATATTTCTTTGCCGTCATCTCATACTTCAGTTTCACATCAAATCTTTTGACTAAACAAATGCTCTCTAGTATCTGACATGCCCCGCCCCCTTCTTCTCATTGGCTTTTCATTTGAGGGCTTGAGCTCATCCACTCACTGGCAGAGCTGTGAGAAAAACTAAATGCTATTGGCTGTTTTTTTTTATAAAGGGGAGGAGCTACTCTATGTCTCACCCACTCTTCATGTTTCATTTGAGATTATGTGAAACATTAAATAATAAATGCACATTTCAAAGCACTTAAAATCATGTTCATCAAAACTCACAGAGGTGCTGCACAGAAGGTGCTTTTTATTTTATGATTGCTCCACTCATATATGATGGGACATTTGAAATTATGTGATTTTGATCCCACAGCATCACAGCTTAGTATAATTCATATTTTCACTGACATTCATGAGTTTATGAAGGAGTGACAAACACTAGACCATAGGTGTCCCACTTTAGGACAATTCAGCCTATATCTAGATTATTATTAAATTAGTTTACATTTAGGTTACACTTTACAATAAGGTTCATTAGTTAAGGTTAGTTAATGGATTTACTAACATGACCAAACAATAAACAATACATTTATTACAGCATTTGTTCATGTTAGTTAACGTTAGTTAATGAAAATACAGTTGTTCATTGTTAGTTCATGTTAACTCACGGTGCATTAACTAATGTTAACAAACATGAACTTCGATGTTAATAATGCATTAGTGAATGTTGAATGATGACTAATAAATGCTGTACAAGTGTTGTTCATGATTAGTTCATGTTAGTAAATGCATTAACTAATGAACCTTATTGTAAAGTGTTACCTACATTTATTTATTCTTAAAAACCTATACAATAACTGACTGTTACATTTCTGATATTTTCTTTGTTTTTTTTCTTCATTTAAGAAATCCAAACACAAGGCAGCAGGAGGAACAAAATCCATGCTTTCTTCAGGAGGGTGTGGAAGGTCATGAAGAAGCCTTTCCTCCGCAGAAGACGGAACAAAGTGGAGCCTGATTCTGATCCAGATCAAGAGCCGGATCCAGATCCAGAGGCTTATCCAGATCCAGAGCCTGATCCTGATCCAGAGCACATACCAGATCATGAGCCGGGTCCAGATCGAGAGCCAGATCCAGATCGAGAGCCTGAGCCAGATCAAGAGCCTGATCAAGAGCCTGATCAAGAGCCTGATCTGCTTTCAGAGCCTGATCCAGATCAAGAGCCAGGTCCAGATCATGAGCCAGATGCAGATAAAGAGTATGATGAAGACCCAGAGCCAGATCAAGAGCCTGATCAAGATCGAGAGTCGGATCCGGGTGAAGAGCCAGATCAAGAGCCAGATTCAGGTGAAGCGCCAGATTCGGGTGAAGCGCCAGATCCGGGTGAAGATCCAGATCAAGAGCCAGATCCGGGTGATCGAGAGCCAGACCCGGGTGAAGAGCCAGATCCAGATCGAGAGCCAGATCCGGATAAAGAGCCAGATCCGGATAAAGAACAAGATCCAGATAAAGAGACAGATCCAAATGAAGAGCCTGATCCGGATGAAGAGTCTGATCCGGATGAAGAGCCTGTCCCTGGGCCATCTGGGATCCAGAACACTGCTAAACCTCATCCAGGTCCAAAGCATGTCCCTGGACCATCTAGGATCCAGAACACTGCTAAAACTCATCCAGATCCAGAGCATGTCCCTGGACCATCTAGGATCCAGAACACTGCTAAACCTCATCCAGGTCCAAAGCATGTGCCTGGACCATCTAGGATCCAGAACATTGCTAAACCTCATCCAGGTCCAAAGCATGTCCCTGGACCATCTAGGATCCAGAACATTGCTAAACCTCATCCAGGTCCAAAGCATGTCCCTGGACCATCTAAGATCCAGAACATTGCTAAACCTCATCCAGGTCCAAAGCATGTCCCTAGACCATCTAGGATCCAGAACATTGCTAAACCTCATCCAGGTCCAAAGCATGTCCCTGGACCATCTGGGATCCAGAACACTGCTAAACCTCATCCAGATCCAGAGCCTGTCCCTGTACTGTCTGGGCTCCAGATCTCTGTGTCAGGAGCCTATGATGATAGACGTCAGTACTATTATATATGCTAATATATACTATCAGTATGATAGACCTGAAAGCACTTAAACAACATCTTCTTTTTTCAGGATCTTTGGAAAGTTTCTACAAGCTGGGAGCTATTCTGGGAAGCGGAGCCTTTGGCACAGTGCGTAAAGCACTTCGTAAATCTGATTGTGTGGAGGTAAAACTCTCTTACTACACATTTTGCTCCTTTTGTTAATTGTCTAATTGAGCATTTGTGTTATTTAAATGAATAAGAGACTGAAGAATATGCGGGAAAAAAATAATAATTGTATTTCGTCTTTGCAGGTTGCCATCAAGCAGATTCCGAAGAAAATCGGTGAGCGTTACACCTTTATGGTAAGTTGGAAAAAACTCACTCAATATTTAATTCTTTAATGGTTTGGACACATTTACTGTTGTGTAATTGAATTTTCAAAGGCCAAATCCAGTCATGTGAATCTGTATGAAAATTTCAGTCATGTTCAAGTTGAAGAAAGTCATTTTGCTGTTCTTTATCCGTCGCTAAACTACTGTAAAATTAATCTTTTTGCTCAAATATTTTGGTGAAATCTGATTAATGTGATGTTACTGTAGTTCGTTGCTGCACTATAACACAAATGAGCTCAAAAGCCCTGCACTATTATAGATCATTCATTCATTTATTCATTTTCTTTTCCGCTTAGTCCCTTTATTAATCAGGGGTCGCCACAGTGCAATGAACCACCAACTAATCCAGCATATGTTTTATGCAGCGGATGCCCTTCCAGCCACAGGCCACCACTAGGAAACAACCATACACTCTTGCATTCACACTCACACACTACGGCCAATTTAGCTTATTTAATTCACCAATAGCGCATGTCTTTGGACTGTGGGGAAAACCAGAGCACCCGGAGGAAACCAACGCGAACACGAGGAAAACATGCAAACTCCACACAGAAATGCCAACTGACTCAGCCGGGGCTCGAACCAGTGACCTTCTAGCTGTGAGGCGATCATGCTACCCACTGTGCTACCGTGCTGCCCCTATTATAGATCGTATACAAAATTACTGAAGCAATGTAGCATGCATTTAAACATTAGTTCACCCAAAAATGAAAATTCTGTTATTAATCACTCATCCCCGAGACCTCCGTTCATCATCAGAACACAAATTAAGATATTTTAAATAAAATCTGAGAGCTCCCTCATCCTTCATAGAAAACAAGGGTCCCAAAATGTTAGAAAAATACCAGAAACATGGTCAAAACAGTTCATGTGTCTCCAGTGGTTCAACTGTAATCCAACGAAGCTCCAAGAACACTTTTGTACACCAACGAAGCTCCAAGAACACTTTTGTACACCAAAAAAATCCCTATAAAACGGCTTTGTTGGCATCAGATCAAAGAGTGTGTTTACTATGGTCAATACTACGGTCAGTATGACGTATGGCCATTAGAGTCAGTAGAGCAACAGGCAGGAGTTGTTTTGATCGCAGTAAACATAAACCCTGATCTGATGCAGAAGACAAAGTTAAATAAAGCCATTTTACACTTTTTTTGGTGCACAAAAGTAAATTAGGGCCGCACGATAGTGGAAAAATCTAGCATTGCGTTATTTTGCAATTATGAATACAATTTTATTTGGAAATAATTTATATATTTAGCTTGATCGTGATGATTCTGTAGCGGAGTGAATCATGCATAAAATATAATAATAAACACTATGCAAGCATAAATAAATGCAATAGAGCAAAAAATACAAAATGAAATGGAGTCTATTATTATTTAGTTACAGCAATTGAATAATCAATCCAGACTCAACATTGCATATCCTGCGGTGTGACTATTGCAGATGTGCACACTGCGATATCAATGCTGAAACAATACATTGAGCAGTCCTTAGTTGAACCACTGAACACACATGGCTGTTTTGACAATGTTTTTGGTATTTTTCTGGACCTTGAGCATCTGTGGACCCTTGCTGTTAATCAAAAGCCGCTTTTCCACTATCGTGCTGAACTATTCTTTATGCTGAACTATTTTATTCCTTGCCAAACCGGGCCAGACAGCATGGATACGGTTTCATTTTCCACTGTCATGCTGCAACAAAGCTTATTGGAACGTTACACAAAGCGCATCAGTACTTGCCTTGGTAATGCAATATAAATGGCTCCCTTTGTTCAATCAAATTTAAATAAAAGTCTAAACTAGTTTTTTCATGTTTATGTGTAAAAGTGAAAGGGACTAAACAATTTTATGCCACTCTCTCATATAGGGGTGCTAAATATAGCTACACACAGCACCAGTATTTATTTAGAGGTCATTTGTTGCGCGGCTCTGGGCAAATTTTATTTGGAGGGAAAATGACCAAAATGTAACGTGATTATTAAAAATGATTGGAGGGGAAATAAATAATATATTTAAAATCTCCGTACATAAGAGAAAAATTAACAATGATATTGCAACATTAATAGTGCATTTGTATTAGTAGCAGAAATATATTTTTGGATGGGCCTTGTCAAAAGTGAGCGGGCACTTTCACTAATAAAAAATATAGCACTGAAATTATTACATTTTTAACAATCAATTAAATTACACCGCGCTTTTATATCAAAAGATGATAATGATATAAATGATACTACATTTTGATGGTTAAAAATAACCATTTAAATAAATATTTGGCTGTTATTTGTTTCAGTATTCAAACATTAAATAACGAATGCAGTTAAATAAAAAACGAATATGAAAAAACACAGCATATCAGGATATAAAGCATATAAAGGACTATTATATTTAGCAAAATGCAGCTCTTTTTATCTTTGCATTTTTATAATTTTATTTTCGTTATTTAATTTTTTTTTTGTCTTCATAATTATGTAACGAGCTATAGACAAGTTCCTGCTTGACGTTTTAATAAATATTTTGCGTAGCTATACCCAGTATATATTAAAGATCACACGGCCCCATGAATTTAACTAAATCGTATAACGGCCTATAGCTAAATGTTGAAAATTGCTCATTTTACTTTTATAAAACATTTGTCAAAACGTATTGATATTTATTTTTGTTGATATTTAAACGTATTGAGTAAAAACAATACCGACATTTAAGAATCCATATTTATTTTATTTATTTGTTCATTTGACTTGTTTATTGGTGCATATATAGGCTATAATTTAAATCACAACAGTACCTTAGACAGCTACAATGCCACTCCGTAAAGCTTTCAAGCAAAATCCAAAAAAATGAAAGAAATATTTGACTTACTACGGTGACAGCCGACATTCACAACACGCCGTAACCGTCAAATAACACGAATAAAATAATAGGCTATTTTATTGTTTTAAGATTTTAGATGATGGTTAGTAATTATATTATACATGGTTAGTTATATTCAAGTCACTGAAAAAAATAAATAAATAAATAAAATATGTTCATAAGAATGTAGTGGGCCAGTGATTCCCTTCTCTGCCAGAGACTGCTCTATAGATTTAAAACACTTTTCAAACTGTATCATTTAGACCTGTGTCATTTTTTCATACTAAATGTAGTGTAGTTTACTTGTGGATGTCTGATGACTAGCACGCTTCCGCTGAGCCAGCTGTGGTAGCTTGGCAACAGAGCTGCGACGTCAACACACAGAATCTATGTGCACAGTTCAGCACGGTTGTCTAACCGTGGCGAGACTCCCGGGCCGAGAACGTTTTGTAATCGTGCTGCGCCGTTCCAGGCTCAGTGGAGAAACAAGCATAACCGTAACGAAGTATTCTTAGAACAGTTTGGCACGATAGTGGAAAAGCAGCTAAAGACTCTATAATACACAAGACTTGTCACTCGTATAGTTTTAAATGGGGTAATGAACAATATGGTGTAATGAACAATGAACAATATGGTGAATGAACACCCGGCTTCTAGTACAGCAGCCAATCAGCGGTCACTATAGACTAAGGATTCTCCGGGGGGAGGGGGGAGGACCAGACGTGATTTTCTGCAGATTTTGTGTGATTCAAATGTTTAGAAATGACACTAAAGAGAATTTTGGAGAATTTGATGTTTCCCCATTCAAACCGAATGCTCGAAAGGCGTTTCAAAGATGTTTTTTAGGAGCATAAACTTTTTCTGAAAATCTGAAAACATTTTTGCTTGAACTAATCCTTTAAATGAAGTCTTCCTTTAGATCTGCATCAACTAACCCTTGTGCTCTTTTTCTCATTAGCCTGCTTTAGCTACCAAAGCGATGTTTAAAGAAGTGGAGTATATGCTCATGCTGAAGCGTCCGCCATTGTGCAAATACGTGATCGAAATGTACGAGTGGTTTAATGAACCTAGATACATTTCAATGGTCATGGAGTACCCCAAGCCTTGTGAAGTCCTGGGGGACTATGTATGCAAGCACCACAAGCTGGCTGAACCAGTGGCACGTGGCCTGGTGCAACAGGTAGTCCTTGCAGTCCAGCATTGCATTGACAAAGGCATTGCGCACAACGACCTGCATTCCAACAACATCCTGGTCAACACAAGGACTTTGCAGATCAAGCTGATCGACTTCGGCTGCGCTTACAAAGTGGATGGACAACGTTACGATAACGCCATCCTGTCTGGCACAAGGGCTATAGGCTACCTGCTGTGTCACATGGTGACCGGAGACATGCCGATTTCCTTCGCTCAAGCCAAGCGGAGTATTTCGCTTACGCCCAGCTTAACCAGTGGTGAGTGAACAGACACTAGCTGTGTTTCCATAAAAAAGATTTAAACTTTATTTTTTAAGTAAACCTACATTTTTTATGCACATTTTAAAGATTTATGCACATCTTGGCAAATACTGCACTATTAAGAGTATAGGGGACGGTTTAGGATACAACCATTTGTAGTATTTTAGTCACAAATTTCAGAAGGTATCTTGATAAATGTCAGCTTTAGTGTATATTATACAGTCTTATAAGTAAGATGTAGTCTCATAAGCAGTGTATTAACCATCTTTCCCCTTGTACAGACTGCTGTGATCTGATCAAAAAGTCTCTGAGCGAAAACATGACACTTGATCAGTTCTTACAACATGACTGGATGAAGAGGCAGTAGAATGAAGACGAGACACGATACAGATGAAGGTAAATACAACTCAGTCTGAAGGAAACTACATTTATCGGGTTTAGGATCTCACTTTGATGTCAAACAACATAAGAAAACATGTCCAAAACCCTGATCAATTAGATGTCAGAACCTTAAAAGTATTATATGACAGAAAGTATTACATGAAATGTTTTATTCATCTTAAAGCTTCAATTACACATTTACGCTGGATTTTGTATCCCTAAAATGCATGTAAACTAGCTTGATGTCAAAACTACATCAAATTGACATCTAACACTGGCGTCAAAAACACATCAAGTTAATCAATTAACATAAAATCGATCTGCATTTTTATCCTGTTTTTGATGTAGTTTTGACATCAAGGTGCCCGCTGGGATGCTTCTCATGTTATATAAATATGCGCTAGACAAATACCAGACATGTTTTTAATATTTCTTCTTTTGTTTTTTCTCAGTATGGACTCCACATAGAAAAGAGCAAGGTCTTCTACAGAAAATTCTAAAAAAAACTTTTCTATAAAAAACTCAAAAAAAGCCATTTCTTCACTGCAAATGGAAAAAAAGAAGAACTCACATCTAACTGATACAGAACCAGAGCCTGATCCAGAGTCTGTCCTGGGACCCAAACACTGCAGGATCAGCGTCATCATCAATCCCAGGAAACTGCCTCTTCTGTTCAGTCAGAAATGGAAACCCGTGGTGGACTCTGAGGATACGGATGGTTAAATCTGAGTGCATTTTGAGGAGGTTGTGTTGTTTCTCTAGAGGATAATGATGAAGAAACACCAGAAAAGAAAGCACCAGAACAATGCATTGGGTCAGGTTTATATGATAAGCAGTTTAAAAAAATATATATTTTGGATAGTCCTAGGCTAAAATGAGCATGCATTTTTTAAAATTGGCAAATAAATCTCCTGAACACAAATAAAAAAGATATTTTAGATGAAATCATAGAGCTCCCTCATCCTTCATGTACAGCAACAGCCCCAAGTTGCTCAGAAACAAAGTCCAGAAACTACCAGAAAATCTTATTTGGTATTTGTCTAGACTTTGAGGGTGAGGGAGCTCTCAGATTTCAGAATTACTGATATCAGAAATGATCTAGGAGGAGTAGGGGATGGTGGAGGGCCTTTTTTCTTCAGTTTGTGTTGTGGATGGAAGTGTGCATTACTAACACTGACCCCTAAAGTAATTGTAGACTTCTATATTTCTAATATTATTTTTGGACAGCCCTAGGTTAAAATGAGCATGCTTTTTTTTTTTGATTGGTGACAAAATCCCCTGAACACAAATAAAGATATTTTTAGATGAAATCAGAGAGCTCCCTCATCCTTCATATACAGCAACAGCCCCAGGTTGCTCAGAAACAAAGTCCAGAAAATAATAGAAGAAAAATTCTGGCATTTTTGTGGACTTTGAGGGAGAGGGAGCTCTCAGAATTACTGATATAAGAAATGATATAGGAGGAGTAGGAGGTGGTGGAGGGCCTTTTAATAACAATAGATAATAATAATAAAATGATTGATACCCAACAAGTAAAGAGTGATTAATGATGTTTTGGGTGAACTGCCTCTTTAAGCGATAGCATGAGTGCATTTCAGCATGGTTATAAGGTGCTATCTGCAGGGTTAATAAATTAATTAAAATCAAAATCTGTTTTAAATCAATTTTAATACAAAGCTTCTGTCATATCTTCAAAGTCAAGAAAGAAAAAACCCATTTCATGATTTGAAGGCACACATTAGAAACATGCAGGAACTAAAATAAATGATGTACATATTTTGCTTCTCATAAATCTGACCCAATGCATTGCGACCCAGGCTGAAGTACTGGCGAAATCTGAGTGCCGGTTTAACTCTTTCAGGGTGGATTTATTTAATCATCATCCTCATAATCTCTGGAGAAACAACCCATCCTCTTCAAATGATCTTACCATCAATATCTTGGAGTATCAGCATTAAAGAGGCAGTTTCCTCTGTCTGTGATTTTCTTCTGAATAAATTAAATGGATTGTACATCCAAAAAGGAAAAGTTTGCCATTATTTACTCATTCCTTGACTTCAAAACTAGTTTGAGTTTCTTTCTTCTGGTGAACACAAAAGAAGATACTTTGAAAAATATAGCCATTGACTTCCACTGTATTTGTTTTTCCTACTATGGAGGGTCAATGGTCATGGTTTTGCAACATTCTTCAGTACATCTTTCTTTGTGTTCAACAGAAGAAAATGATCACAGAATTTTCATTTTTGGGTGAACTTGTCTCTCATCCAGATATTGGCTCTTAAACTTTGCTAATCTTTCCCTGGAGCCTCTGATTATGAGCTGAATAACGGTGAGTTTGCTGTTTTATTTCTCATTTTTTAATTATTTAAGTACTTTGTTATTCTGATGTCAGCAAATGTTGCTAACTATTGTCTTGTATATTGAGAGTATATAAAGAGTTTGTACTACTCTGTTAAACATCATTTGGGAAATATTTGACAAAATAAATAAAAATTGACAGGAGGGCGAATAATTCTGACCTCAAACTATGTTAATGTGAGACGACTACAGAAACTTATAATCTCTTCTGTTTTATTAGTGAATAATCTTTAGACGTTACAAGATACGGAGACACAGAAACTTCAAGGCAATCCATAAATCAAGAAGGTAAATCAATGTTTTATGAAGAGATCATTGTCCACTTGATCCTAATATTAATGTTAAACAGGAATTGCAGATTGAAGAATATGAAATAATAATCAGTTTTAATCTCTTCGCAGGTCTTTTGCTGTGATCATCTAGTTGACATCGATGGACTTTTTATTCCAGATGCAGAGCGACAGCAAAGCTGACTTTCATGTTGTCTTGGTGTTTCAGGGATATTTCAGTTTATTTACAGTCACATACAGCAGGGGAGATAAGTATTCAACACATCATGTTTTTATTACCTGAGAATAATATTTCTAAACGAGCTGTTGACCTGGAATTGAAGCAGATTTTGGTTAAAACCCAAAATGAAACAAATGTTATGTTAAATAACAATGAAGTGACACAAGGAGAAAGTGCTGAACTACTGAAATGTTTTTAATACTTTATATAAAGTCTTTTTTGGTGCTGCCAGCTTAAAGACGCCTCTCATATGGGGAATGAAGTCACATGCATTGCTCAGGTGTGAGTTTTTTACAGACTTCAACAGAGTGTGAAAATCTTGATGGTAGGGCTGGACGATTGTAACAAAGTTAGATGGTCACCTGACCATCATGAAGAAGGAGGCGGAGAACCGACAAACTTTTAAATCATTTTAATGAGAAAATAGAACACGGAAATCAAACTGAAAGCAAAAGTAAAACTTAACATGCCTGGTCCTCTATTGTCTTCCACTGCTGTCTCTCCTTTTATAGTCTAGAGCTCCTCTGTGGCACTTAAGGCCGGTGTGCGGCACAGGTGCTTCTTATTAGCCGCATTTCAACTATCGCACCAAAAGCCAGCGTGCCAGGGCCAGTTGCGTTTCCACTGTCACTTCCGGGGCCTGATCGGGCCAAAGTGAGGCTTCCTCTGGGCCAGCAGTCCGCCTTTTTAGGCCCGCCGAATACCTTGACCCAAAGAGGGGCAGCTGGGGCTTCGGGGCGGAGTGGAAAGAGGCGGAGTTTGCCTGAGTCTGGTAAAGATGGCGTGCTGCCATTACACTAGTTTTCCGATCGCACAGGAGTAATTAATTAATTAATAGTAGGTAGTGCTGTCACCTCACAGCAAGAAGGTCGCTGGTTAAAGCCTCGGCTGGGTCAGTTGGCATTTCTGTGTGGAGTTTGTATGTTCTCCCCGCGTTCGCGTGGGTTTCCTCCAGGTGCTCCAGTTTCCCCCACAGTCCAAAGACATGTGGTACAAGAGAATTGGGTAAGCTAAATTGTCCGTACTGTATGTGTGTAAATGATGTGTGTGTGTGAAAACAACATGTGTGGATAGATGTTTCCCAGTGATGGGTTGCGGCTGGAAGAGCATCTGCTGCATAAAAACATGCTGGATAAGTTGGCAGTTCATTCTGCTGTGGCGACCTCAGAGTAATAAAGGGAATAAGCCGAAAGGAAAATGAATGAATGAATAAGGGAAAGAAAACCATAGAGCTGGTCAGTTTAAGATATGCCATTCCATAAAACAACTTATTGGCTAGGGGTCTTTTTGCTTATGATCGCCCTTATGTTTCCCTTTAAAATGTAAGGGTGTAGCATAAAATAATGAAGTAGTTTTAATTTTATAAGTGATATTTCTTTGCTGCATCCTCCTTGATGTTTCAAAAATGCATAATAATCTTTACACCATATTAAAGACACAGCAGCCAGTAACAGTTTTCCAGAGTTTTTGTCAAGTTTAAAAGCTGTGTTTGAAATATGCGCGTTTAGATTCCTGTATGTGTGTGAGAGACCGGGCAAAAGAGCACTCCCTTGACAGCTCTTGATGCCGTGAGCGGCGGGGTTTCTTTCTTTATTTATTTTGGAAAATAATACAAAATATTAATTCAACAGAAAGACATAAAACGTTACAAATTACGTGTCCACTTTTGTAGGCTCAACACAATAGTGTCATGTCTAGATAAAATAGACTAAGCTATATTAAAATCATTTAAAGAATTACAAATATCGGATATATTAAAATCACATTAAATAAATGAACCAATATAAAACAAACAAAGCTATAACAATTTAGGTATATACAATACATAAGTTAAACCATTTAAATCCATTTCAAACTTTCATTTCACAAAAGATTTTAGATATATTCTAAAAACTATAAACAACAGAAGAGATTTGAAATATTATTTATGAATATGAATGTGGATATGATGATATTAATCAAATCATGCAAACAGAGCATTTTTGGGTGAGTGAAACCAGAAACTACCTTCTTTTCTGTCATCCAGTCCTGCGCAGTGCTGCTTTATAAACAGACTGGGAAAAACTGCAAGTAAAAAATGTGTTTTATGTCCTCAAACAAGTGTTTATGTTTTTATATGATGTGGAAAATTAAAAATGAAATTTTAAATGTGGAGCTTTATTAGTAGATAGCTGCTGAGCGCAACGCAATATAGGCTATAGCCTATACAGGGAGTGCAGAATTATTAGGCAAGTTGTATTTTTGAGGATTAATTTTATTATTAAAAAACAACCATGTTCTCAATGAACCCTAAAAACTCATTAATATCAAAGCTGAATATTTTTGGAAGTAGTTTTTAGTTTTAGCTATTTTAGGAGGATATCTGTGTGTGCAGGTGACTATTACTGTGCATAATTATTAGGCAACTTAACAAAAAACAAATATATACCCATTTCAATTATTTATTTTCACCAGTGAAACCAATATAACATCTCAACATTCACAAATATACATTTCTGACATTCAAAAACAAAACAAAAACACATCAGTGACCAATATAGCCACCTTTCTTTGCAAGGACACTCAAAAGCCTGCCATCCATGGATTCTATCAGTGTTTTGATCTGTTCACCATCAACATTGCGTGCAGCAGCAACCACAGCCTCCCAGACACTGTTCAGAGAGGTGTACTGTTTTCCCTCCTTGTAAATCTCACATTTGATGATGGACCACAGGTTCTCTATGGGGTTCAGTCAGGTGAACAAGTTGACCATGTCATTAGTTTTTCTTCTTTTAGACCCTTTCTTGCCAGCCACGCTGTGGAGTACTTGGACGCGTGTGATGGAGCATTGTCCTGCATGAAAATCATGTTTTTCTTGAAGGATACAGACTTCTTCCTGTACCACTGCTTGAAGGTGTCTTCCAGAAACTGGCAGTAGGACTGGGAGTTGAGCTTGACTCCATCCTCAACCCGAAAAAGCCCCACAAGCTCATCTTTGATGATACCAGCCCAAACCAGGACTCCACCTCCACCTTGCTGGCGTCTGAGTCGGACTGGAGCTCTCTGCCCTTTACTGATCCAGCCACGGGCCCATCAAGACTCACTCTCATTTCATCAGTCCATAAAACCTTAGAAAAATCAGTCTTGAGATATTTCTTGGCCCAGTCTTGACGTTTCAGCTTGTGTGTCTTGTTCAGTGGTGGTCGTTTTTCAGCCTTTCTTACCTTGGCCATGTCTCTGAGTATTGCACACCTTGTGCTTTTGGGCACTCCAGTGATGTTGCAGCTCTGAAATATGGCAAAACTGGTGGCAAGTGGCATCTTGGCAGCTGCACGCTTGACTTTTCTCAGTTCATGAGCAGTTATTTTGCTCCTTGGTTTTTCCACATGCTTCTTGCGACCCTGTTGACTATTTTGAATGAAACGCTTGATTGTTCGATGATCACGCTTCAGAGGCTTGGCAATTTTAAAAGTGCTGCATCCCTCTGCAAGATATCTCAGTATTTTTGACTTTTCGGAGCCTGTCAAGTCTTTCTTTTGACCCATTTTGCCAAAGGTAGTTGCCTAATAATTATGCACACCTGATATAGGGTGTTGATGTCATTAGACCACACCCCTTCTCATTACAGAGATGCACATCACCTAATATGCTTAATTGGTAGTAGGCTTTCGAGCCTATACAGCTTGGAGTAAGACAACATGCATAAAGAGGATGATGTGGTCAAAATACTCATTTGCCTAATAATTCTGCACTCCCTGTATTTTATTACTTGCTCTTATGTCCTTTACTTATGATAACCGAATAATATGCACCATCCTTAATTTAATCTTTTAAATAAAGAGGAATTACCTATTAAGTGTCATATAGCCTAGGGAAATATTATTATGTTTTAGGTCTCTCCGGCGCATTTGGTCGAATGTCTGACGGCATCTATCAAAATGAGGATGTTATAGCATAACGCGCTGCGAGCCAGTATTTCCCGACAGTGGAAATGTGACATGATTTCGGCCTCACTGCTTATGCTCCTGGGCTATTGGCTTGGTCCGGCATGTCCCGGCCCGATAAAAGCCCTGACTCGCACTTGCCAGACAGTGGAAATGCGGCTATTGTCACTCAAGCCCCGGACTCATTCTGTTCCAACGGTTCTCTGCCCCACCCACTTGTCTCAGCAATACTGGTACAAAAATGATCACGATATTGTGATTAATATCATTTGGTATCGATAACTGTTGAATATTATTAGCAATCCATTTGGGGATATTAGGATTTTTTAACCACTTTATTTTAGTTTACCAACATTATTTAGGCAAATAGTTTTAATTGTCAAAAACAAAAATACTTAAACAAAAATATCTGCTCTCTTTATAATAAAATAAACATAAGTGTTAAAGAGACTCTTGATAAATAAAATGTTACAAAGTGTGTGCAATGTTAAAGTGTAAACGCTGAACAAAGCAAACTTTAAGGTCGATCAACATCAGTAAGATGTCTATAATAATGATACAGTAAACCTCAAACTCTGTAAACAAAACAAATTATGATCATCAAATCTGAGCTTTCAAGTAAAAGAAGTAACCATCATTATTCTAACACATACTGCAACATTAAGAATTGTGGAGTTGGATGACTACATTACCCCTATAAGATTTCATTCTATCAGCCCAACGACAAAATTTAATGAATGGTAGAAAGTTAAATTGATTAATTGATAGATTAATTGAGTTATTTTCATTCATTCATTCGGCTTAGTCCCTTAATTAATCTGGGGTTGCCACAGCAGAATGAACCACCAACTTATCCAGCACATTTTTACACAGCAGATGCCCTTCCAGCAGCAACCCATCTCTGGGAAACATCCATACACTCATCCACACTCATACACTACAGACAATTTAGTCTACCCAATTCACCTGTACCACATGTCTTTGAACTGTGGGGGAAACCAGAGCACTGGAGGAAACCCACTCAAACACAGGGAGAACATGCAAACTCCACACAGAAACGCCAACTGACCCAGCCAAGGTTTGAACCTGCGACCCAGCAACCTTCCTGCTGTGAGGCGACAGCTCTACCTACTGCACCACTGTGTCGCCAATTGAGTTATTTATTAGAATTAATTTATTTTTGTTTTCAACTCAGAGTTCAGTCTGACTCCAATTTTGGTTATTCCCATTTTACAGTTAATGTTTTCAGCTGATCACATCATTTAGTTGTGATACAATTTAGATTTTGATATATTCTTGGGTCCGATATTCTTAATTGTACGTTCATTAGGGACCAAACGCCCCGGGACTGCGTTTTGTGGACATTATCTTGACACTCTGAAGTTATTCAGAGGATATAGGGTTAACTAATACCCAATTAGTCCGATTGCCTCCTGCTCACTCGTACTAAAGAGTAGTTCATTTAGTCATTTCGATACAACTTGCTAATATCAGTGATTAAATGATTTAAAGGTCTTCATGCTGCCGTGCCACACTGATCTGCACAGTAAAATGTGCCTTAAAAATCAATAAAATCATGTCACAACATAATGGTAGCTCAGACTCCACTTAATTTACTGGATTCGGAAGACTCCAGAATTAATCAAAAATTTATTTTCGAGATACAAGTGTATTAAGCCAATTCAGAAGTAAATGCACAACATCAATTACACAAAGATTAATGTAAGAGTATAAATGGAAATCTAAATTATACATAGCGTTGAGCTTGAGAGCTCTTCACTACGGGCCGGTCTGGATACAGACATCTGTTGGGGTTTAATCAAAATGTATCAAAGATAATGAACAAAACCATTTTACCAGTCACAACTGAGTATTTATCAATACCAGAGGGGAAGGAAAGTTCTGGGAAGAGGACAAGAATGTGTCAAAAGCCGCTTTTACACTATCGTGCTGAACCGTTCTTTATGCTGAACCGTTCCATTCTGTGCCAAACCGGACCAGACAGCACGGATGCAGTTTCATTTTCCACTGTCGTGCTGAAACAGAGCTCTTTGAAACTACACAAAACGCTTCAGTAGTTGCCTTGGTAACGCAATGTAAACGGCTCCCTTCGTTCAATTAAATTTAAACAATAGCCGAAACTAGTTTTTTTCATGTGCATGTGTACAAGTGAAAGCAACCGCGTGACTGAACACTGTTTTCTGCTCTCTCATATAGGGTGCTAAATATACCTAGCTACAAGTCACAGCCTGTATTTATTTAGAGGTCATATGTTGCGTGGCTCTGGGCAAATTTTATTTGGAGGGAAAATTACCTAAATATAACGTGATGATTGAAAATGATTGGAAGGGAAATAAATAATATATTTCAAATCTCCTTACATAACAGAGAAAATATATATATTTATATTAGAGATGCCACAATTGAATTGCGGTTTTTCCGGTTTTACGTTTAAATAATTTATGTGCGTT
This sequence comes from Danio kyathit, assembly GCA_903798195.1. NCBI lineage: Eukaryota > Metazoa > Chordata > Actinopteri > Cypriniformes > Danionidae > Danio > Danio kyathit. The sequence continues at coordinate 40,138,130 of LR812540.1, forward strand.
TTATTTCTCTCCGAATAGACAGTTTGTGTGCCTGTCTACGAGCTGAGATGAGGAAACTCCTCCCCGCGAGTAAATATTCAATCACTATGCTCTAAAGTTACGAGGCGCTCAACCATCATTCCACACTTTAACATGGCGTGCGGCAGTGAAGTGAAGGAGCAATAAGATGCCGGTGTCTTTCAAATCCGCGGTGTTGGGACATTTCGGTTACACATATAGACTAACCGAACTTAAACACTTCCAACATGACTGCACATCTGCGGCGCCATGACCCAGCAATATCACTGACTAAAGGCAGAATAGCAGAGAAGGTAAAAAGACCTCCATAAAACAACAATCCCTCACTGAATCCTTCCAGCAAACATATCCATCTGGTTCCGAAAGACACATAAAAATAACAAAGGCAGTGTTAAGTTTAATTAAGATGGTTTATTTATATTTACTGAAGTACAAATGTGTTAATTTGAAATGGTCAATTTATGTTCATTAACTTCACATGCATGTTTATTTTTAAAATGTAGGAATTTATGTGTTGCCCAGTTTGTACATAGAATACCAGCAGCTGAGAGATTTCAGTGTTAATTTTTTTGTTATACAAAACACTAGGAACTAGTGTAACTTTCTTGGCTTTGAAGTAAAATAAAGGAGTATTGCAATAAGTCATTTTTATTTTTTTTCTCTTTCTTACTGTTCCTATTGCCTAAGCATAGAATAACATAAAAAAAAAAAAAAAAACACTTATGTGTTAAGCCATCAGAACCGAACCGAACCAAAAACTGTGTTAAAAAACCGAGGTATGTATTGAACCGTAAGCTAACTGTATTGTTGCATCCCTAATTTATATATATATAAATATTATATATACACAGATTTGTATTTTGTTTATGCATCTGGAGCTGATGTTGTGCGCTGTGGAGCATGCGCAGGTCTCTCTCTCTCTCTCTCTCTCTCTAGAGCACATCTCCATCGTTGTTGCCGCCGCTGTTGCTGTTATTCCGAGCGTCTCCTATCTCCTGCCCCAGATTGTTTGTTGAATTAGTGTGGTGTGATTGACTGATTTCGTCTGCTTGCCGTATTTAATCTGAGCCTGTGTGCTTTGTTTTCACTTATTAAAACATATTATTTTGGTTAAATTGAAGCTGTAGGTTGGGAATCGCCATTTACTTTAAAAACATTTTCTCCTGGTTTGTGGCAGCGAGGGAGAAAGGGAAGTTTGCTGTAATTTTATTTGGGGTAATTTTATTTTAGCAGGTAAATTAGAATTATTTCCCCGCAAGTTAGCTGTCTTTTTGTATGTTATTTTGGCCTGGATTCCCTTCCGAAGAGATGCTTCTGAGATCTTTATTGTTTAAAAAAATAAACCTTGTTATTTCTTGATAAACTGGTTGTGATCATTGTGAGCTGGGACAGAAGGGGAAAACCCTAAATTGAGTATTTAAAAGTTTAATTTAATTAATTATTTATACTTTTGTTATTGTTCCCGCCAACCCTAGACTGGACGGGACGTAACACAACATTAATAGTGCATTTGTATTAGTGGCAGAAATATATTTTTGGACAGACCTTGTCAAAAGTGAGCGGGCACTTTCACTATTAAAAAATATATCACTTAAATTATTACATTTTTAACAATCAATTAAATTACACTGCTATTTTATATCAAAAGTTGATAATGATAAAAATGCCTATACTACATTTTGATGGTAAAATATAACCTTTTAAGCGATGGTTGTTATTTGTTTCAGTATTCAGACATTAAATAATGATCAAGTTAAATAAAAAACGAGTATGAAACAGCACATAGCATATCAGGATATAAAGCATATAAAGGACTATATTTAGCAAAATGCTGCTCTTTTATTTTTGTATTTTTATCATTTTATTTTTAATTTTTTTTTTGTCTTCATAATTAACTAACGAGCAATAGACAAACTCCTGCTTGACGTTTTAGAAAAGATTTTGCGTGGCTATATTAAAGATCACAGAGAACAAAAAAAAAAACACAGAAACATGTTACATGGCCCCATGTAACTTTCTACTGTGACGGCTGACATCCCAACACGCCGTAACTGTCCTTCAGGTAGTCTAACTGGCATTAAATAATAAAACAAGCCGTCTGGGCTTTGAATTAAAAAGTGCAATTATTTCCCAGTTGCTCAGAGTCTGCAAGTTCGTGTTCCAAGGATATAGCGATGTTGTTGTGGATATCGATGATGTTAATCGTGTCTTTATTCGATGCGCAGCAGGAAAAAAAGGCTTTCAGCTGTGCATGTAGCCGTTGGTAAAGATCTCACCCGGATCAGCGCGAGTTTTTGTGCTGCTGAATACAGCTCTGCATGCATAAAAATCATGCTCAGTCTGGCGAAGTAAATGTCTTATTGCCTGTCAATCAAATTAATCAAGCTCTAGTCACGAATAAAACAATAGGCTATGTTATTATTTTAGGATTTTAGATGGCGGGTTAGTAATTATACATGGTTAATTATATTCAGGTCAATGCAATAATAACTTTAATAATAAAATATGTTCGTAAGAATGTGGTGAGCCAGTGATTCTCTTCTCCGCTGCTCTATGGTTTTAAGACCCTTTTCAAACTGTATCGTTTAGACCTGTATCATTTTTTATGTTAAATGTAGTGTAGTTTACATGTGGATGTCTGATGACTAGCGCGCTTCCGCTGAGCCAGCTGTGGTAGCTTGGCAACAGAGGCGCTAAGTCAACACACAAAATCTGTCGGCACAGTTCAGCACGGTTGTCTAATCATGCAGAAAATTCCGGGCCGAGAATGGTTTGTAATCGTGCCGTGCCGTTCCAGACTCAGTGGAAAAACAACCGTAACTGTACCGAAGTGTCCCTAGAACGGTTTGGCACGGTAGTGGAAAAGCGGCTAAAGTCTATGCTGGGCCTTTTTCTTCAGATTCCAGAGTTCTTGATTTCCAGAATTCTTGTTGTTTTATTACAGGGAACATTTAAGTCTGAGTAAAATCCATCCCTACATCCCTATGCAGGGGCGGACTGGCCATCTGGCAGAGTGGGCAGTTTTCCGCTGCGCAGACATACTTTTTGGGCCGGGCTATCATCGTCTTATGATCTGATCGGCCCTTAAAACGATTAGCAGCCTGTCGTTTTTTTCAGCCTAATTAATTGACGATGCTGTGATCTGTGACGCTCTGAAGGTAAGATGCTTTTTTCCAGACAAACCGGCCCATGTGACATAATCTGCAGCCCATTGGTTCTTTTCTCTATTGACATTGAGCTGACCCAATCACAAACTCCCATTTTGGGCTCCGTGTGTATTTGTCAAAATAGTCGAGAGTCACGCCTGTTTCAAACAAGTGTGCCACAAGCCTGCTTTTGAGTGAAGGTCTCGGCCGTTAGATCGCCCCCTGGGGGCTGGCTGCAGTACAAGTCATAAAGCCCGCCTCCTCCGTGTTAATGAAGGAGACATGACCAAATAAAAAAATTAATTACACTTGCAATAAAATGTATAATAATGCCACCACCACTTGTAATAAAATGCATACATATGCATACATACTGTACATACACACGTATACGTACCTACATACACATATGCATATACACACACACACATATGTATATACATATACACATAAAGACAGGGTCGTGCTCGAGCCCTTAGTCTGGAGTATGGCATTAACTGGTTAGATGGAGGAGGGAGGTTAGATGAGTCAAAGGGAAGGAGTAAAGTGCTAGGAGAAAACAGCGGAAGCACTCAACGCTGGCGGAGGGAACAGAAAGATGAGGTGATAGGTGAGGCTCTTGCAAGAGCCGAAGCTCTTGTTGACTCCTGTGGGGGTCTTAGCTTAGGGTGATGTTAAGATGGAGGAAGGAGGTTAGATGAGAGTCAAAGGCAAGGAGTAAAGAGCTATGAGGAAACAGCGGAAGCACTCAATGCTGCAGGGGCAGCAGAAAGGTGAGGTGATGGGTGAGGCTCTTGCAAGAGCCAAAAGCTTGTGTGGACTCCTGCAGGAGCCTGAGTTCAGCATAGTGTTAAAATGGAGGTATCATTTCTGAAGACGGAGGGACAGGCATTGGGTTGGGGTCCGCTTCTGGAGCCAATGACCAGAATTCTGGAAAAAAAAACGAGAAGTCAGCAATTTGGTTTGCAACATGGCACATATTCAGCAGACATGATAAATAGTTTTTTAGCTGATGTCAATATGAGGCGTCTTAAAAGCGGCGTTAAAGGTGGTGAATAGGAATGCCTTGTTTATGCATTGTACTGTGGCTTCCTTAATCTGTAATTATTAGATAGAATCCTTTGTTAAAGAGTTTGTGGGTTGCACTGCTTATGGGACTGATACATGACATCATGAAGAATGGTGCAGAGAACGGTCCAATCATAAAGGGGTTGTCGATCTCTTTTTATAAGATGATCGATAGTTGCGGATTCTGCAGTAGCTGTAGATTGTAATAGGTTGGATGAAGGTCAGCTTCTGGTGCCGGCTGTCAAGAACTCTGAATTGAGAAACAAGAGAGAATCAGAAATTAATTTTTTACAACAAGATATGTGTATGGCAGACACAATGAATTGTTTTAGCTGATTTCCATGTGAGGCATCTTAATGAGGGCATGGACAACTGTGAATGGAAGCGCCTTTATTAATGCATGGTACGATAGCTTCGTAGATGCAATGCAAAGATGGTTGAGGTGGGCATTCGTCCCCCCGCAGGGGGGCAGATGGATGGAGAGCTGAAGGTATGGGGTGTGGCTTGTCTAGTAGTCCTGGAAGTGCCTCTTGAAGACTGAGTAGGTTAAGTGGTAGTGGAGTGGAGTTTTAATGTTTAGAATGCAAATGTATCTACACAGAGTCGATGGATGAAACGTTGCTCCGTTCGTCAGGAATGTCCTCCCATTCATAGCAGTCAAGCGAGAAGTTTGTTTCTTTGCTATTTCACATCCAACCAACTTGCTATAGTGAATTCACAAATGACACTGGTGAATGAACATATGAGTCACTGGCATATTGCGATTGGACTTCTGTGTTTGATGTGTTGAATGTTTTTAATATCTGGGTAATAAACTTTGGAATTTAAATGGCTATCAGATGTGGCAGAGTTTTTTTAATATAAATAATTAATTCATTTTTATTAATTAATTTATAAATAAATAATAATAAATAATTTATTTATTATTATTTTATTTATTTATTTAAACAAACTGCCAACATCAATTCCTGTACATAAAACTATGTCACCACATAGTGTTAATGTTAGTTATGGGCTTTACTTTAATCCATGAATAAATAATATTACGTTTGGAATCTTAACGTGATTAAAATTACTAGCATATCTGACCCAGTTCATTCACCAGTCCGAGTCCATTCTTAACCTGTCAAGAGAGAGGGTGGGACCATCTCAAGTAGGGATGCAACGATTAACCGGTTTCACTATTAACCGCGCCTTAATTCTTCACGGTTAATTAATCGTAAAGGCTTCTCAACACCGCGTTTTTGCACGGAACAAAACTGCAGCAACTAAACAGTTAAGCAAACTGTGCTAGTTTGTACAATGAGACTAATAACCACGCACACTAGATTAACTATGACTGATGCTAACTAAGGCAAGCCTGTGCAAGTTCGTTATTTCCAATGGAGGGACACGCATGCGACGCAACGCGCTAACGCTTTTCAGACGCACCTCGTTGAGATGACAGGGGGCTTTTGTGGCCGCGGGAACTGCAAACGGCTGAAGATAAGAGCAATCATGATATGGTGAATGTTGATCCGCCAGCTGAGGTCAATCGAGGGATTTCGGAGAGAGTGCTGTAAGACTCGGAGTGGATCAGCTGTTTAATGGCCTGAATGCATTGCATCGAGAAAATCTAACACTGTATACATAATCGCCAAAGAAGCTCGCCTTTACTAAGTTTGAAATGAAACTGTGGCTCATGACAAGGAACGGTATTGCGCCGGTGGTCATCGCGAGAATCCTGCTCTGCCCCGCTTATATATTGGGTCGGCTGACTTGCTTACTTTACTTCACAAACACAGAAAAATGAAGATCAGGGCATAACGAGACTGAGCATTCAAAATGACCAAACCGAAACCAAATCTTTTAAAGAGGTGCAGAAGTGAGACTTTTCTTTCTTCTGTCCATTATTTCTGTTTATTAAATTGTCATGCATATAAAACAATAGTGCAAAATAAACATTTCTTACTGCAATGCTTAATTTTTGTTTGATGCAAACCATAGATTTATTTTTCATAATGTAACAGCAGGACTTTTTATAGCAGATAACTCACATTCAAGCTCATTCAAGGCAGAATGATAATGAGAAATGTAATTCTTTGTTAGTATTATTGTCATCTTTGTCATCATTAATATTGTATAATTATTAGACATTCATTTTGGAATTATTGCACAAATATCAACAAGTCAACACAGAATTAGTTAGATAGTTGTTTCCTGTTTTTGTTAGTCCTGATTGATGTTGTTTTCAAATACAATAAATCTGTTAATATACAATTTGCAGTGGTGCTCATTCATTTTTGGTGGGTGCTCCTAATTTTTTTCTGGTGCTCCTACATTTTTTTTAAGTTAACCAGGTAAAAAAATTTATTTCAAGCTCTGCATTAGACAAATACTGTTTTTTTTTATTTATTTTAATTTATTTATTAATTGTTCTGTCATTTATTTACAGTGTAAAATTATTTGTTAAAATGTAAAAAACATTCACTTATTTTTAAGCACAAAGAGAGAAAATGACTATTGTTTGTTTCTAATATTATTATGTGCTATATTAATTGCTTACTGAGCAGCAAAAAAAATAACACTTTAAAATATAAGGAGTTTTCATCTTATTTTCTAAACTAGTGGTGTTTTAAATTAATAAATACATAATAATCGTGATAACCGTGAAACCGTGATTATTTCTCAGACTATAATCGTACAACCAAAATCTATAATCGTTGCATCCCTAATCTCAAGTTGAGAGCTCATTGGATGGTGGCGCTTCTCTTTTCAGCTATTGGCTCACAGCAGTGTCAATCAGAAGTGCAGAGGCCGGCGCCCATTGTTGGCCAGAATCACTAGTGTTATGACTGGAAACGCTACTGAGTAGTTTGGATGATAACAATTCATTCCATGAATATTTCTCAATGTATGGATATGCTGTGGACTAATGTTTTGCGAATTGGATTGTCTGGTCCCTTGCAGTCAATTACTTGATGACATGGATCTGTAGACAGGCGGGAGGTCTGAGAGGTGAGTTCCTTAGTAGAAATTATTCTATTCGCGCTAGTCTAGTTTTCGGAGATTTCTAAAATGTTTAGTTTTTGTTGGAGTCTGGTTATTTTGCGAGGCTTCCCTTTAAAGCGTGCTATGTACATTACCACGTGTGCACCGCTAGGAGAACGGTGGGAGTTCGACTTCATTGCAATGGCTTGGACCGCCAGCGTCTTGAGAGTTTAGACGGAGTTCGTGTGACGGTGATCGAGTTTTGACTGTGATCTTGCTGGAAAAATGGGTTGAAGACACAGCGGATACGTTGTGAGCGGTACTTTGAAGTGGAAGATTTTGATGATGTTGTTGTTGTTGAAGTTGTTGTTGAATTGTTGTTAGAGTTGTAGTTGGAGATTTAGTTGTTGTTTGAAGTAGTAGTTGTTGTTGTTGTCACAGTAGCGGTAGTAGCAGCAGCAGCAGTAGTAGCAGCAGTGGTGGTGGTGGTGGTGGTGGCAGCAGCTGGTGTGAGCCAAGCTGTCTTCAAAGCGAAGATAGCGGTGATATGAAACCCGGGGTATTTATAGTAGCTTAGGGATCAACTGATTGGTGCGTAGAGAATTGGATAATGTGGGTCCAGCCACTAGCAATCATAAGCACGTGATCCTCTTGAAATTAGTTTATAAATAAACTTCACAAATAAAAAGCACAGCAGTGTTTGGATGCGCTGTGTTTGTCTGAGGAAATTAGTCTACCTTCAACTAGTTGCGCCTGGAAAATGTGCAAGTCATGCGCCTCCATTGAAAATGACAAACTTATAGCCTAAGCTTATTGGCATTCCTTTCCAAGGCGCTCGCTCAGCAGCAACATTTTAATAAAACTATAGTGCTTCATACCGAAACTTTATACTGAACGTTTTTTTATTGTTATTAACAGTGGTGTTCGGTCAATAAATACAGATACCGTTTTTATCACCCAGCCCTATTTGATGGTTCTGTGGGTCTTGTCTAACAAATCTGAGCTTTATTTCGTATTTTCTATAGGACTCAACTCAGGTGATTGGTTGGGCCGTTCTACAGCTTGATTTTCTTTCTCTGAAAGCATTGAGAGTTTCCTCGGCTGTGTTTCGGATCATTGTCTTGCTGAAATGTCCACCCTGGTTTCATCTTCATCGTCCTGATAATGTAGATGTTTGACTGAAGCAGCTGATACTCATTTACAATTGGTTGCTGAAGAACTACTGAGAGTTTTCAGCTGCTGTCTGGGCTTTCCATGACTTTCTACACCTCCCTTTCTTCATGTGTTCAATACTTTTTCCTCGTGTCATTTCATTTTATTACACAGAACTTCATTTGTAAACTAGTTATATTGGGTTTCTTTGCATATATGGATTCCTTTGGTTGTTACTAACATCCTGGGAAAATTTCAATCAATGGCACCTTTACAAACATGTTTTCTGAGAAAAGGTGACGTGTTCAGTACTTATTTTCCCTGCTGTATTTTAAAAACTAGGTTTAGGTTTAAAACTAAGCAGGAGTGTTAGGAACAGTTCACATAACGCATCTAAAAGGACAAAAGTGTTATGCATATGTGTCATTATATATATTATTTCTACTTTTTATTGAAACCACTGTTGCTGTCATCACAGATCACATTTACCATCACATAATATCAATATTATTGATATTATGATTCTGCCATGATGGCTAAATACTATTTAAATACTACCAATATCATTCAGACTGTCATTGCTGTATAAACTCATTCCTGTTATTTATATGTCTGTTCTATTGTTGTTTTTGTGTTCTGCATTTACTGTATGTTTTACACTCTTAATAAACAATAAAAATAATAAAGCTGGAAATGTCTGGTTATTGTCTGTCTGTTATGAGACTGAGGTCTGGTTATCTGGGTACTCTTGTACTGCTGTTTTTCCAACATTATGAATTCAGATTTACTGAAATACTGACTAAAAAGCTACATTTTCAAAGATTCATTTTCCTTCTGCTTAGTCTCTTTATTTATCAGGGGTTGCCACAGCGGAATGAACCGCCAACTTATCCAGCATATGTTTTATGCAGCGGATGCCCTTCCAGGTGCAACTTAGCAGTGGGAAACACCTATACACGCTTGCATTCACACTCATACACTACAGCCAATTTAGCTTATTCAATTCACTTGTAATGCATGTGTTTAGACTGTGGGGGAAACCGGAGCACCCGGAGGGAAACCCATGCCAACACAGGGGAAACATGCAAACTCCACACAGAAATACCAACTGACCCAGCCGGGACTCGACAGTGAGATGACAGTGCAAACGACTGAGCCACCGTGTCGCCCTAATTTTCAAAGATGTAATGTAAAAACAGCAATTATACAGAGTATCATTCATATTATTTATCAAAATACCGCCAACTTATCCAGCACATATTTTACGCAGCGGATGCCCTTCCAGCTGCAACCCATCTCTGGGAAACATCCACACTCGTACACTATGGACAATTTTGCCTACCCAATTCACCTGTACTGCATGTCTTTGGACTGTGTGGGAAACTAGAGCACCCGGAGGAAACCCACGCGAACGCAGGGAGAACATGCAAACTCCACAGATTCGCCAACTGACCCAGCCGAGACTCAAACCAGCAACCTTTTTGCTGTGAAGCGACAGCACTACCGACTGCCCCACTTCGTCACCCTGTTGTTGTACAGTGTCACAAAAATTATGCTATATTGATGTGCGTATACACAGCTGTATCCTAGACTTAACCTTTACTTTGGCAATAAAAATGTGTACTAACATTCACCGACAATTAATAATAATAAATTATACAGTATAGATGAGTGGTTTTGGTAAAGATTTTGCTTAAACTTTAATCTCAGCGTGAAATCAAAACTTACAATGTTTATTTTGCTATTGATGAATAATTAGTCCAATAAAAAAATAGTTTTGTAATCTTCAAAGTCTGCACTGTAAACCCCTAATAAGTCGAGACTACTCAAATGATTTGAGGAAAGTGATTCCCTCAGTTCGTTTGAGTAATGGGATATTTAAACTTAAATGTTTAATTACAGATAACTTAAATGTTCAGATACAGATAACGTCTAATAGACTAAACTTCAAATTATTCAGCTTTTATAATCTTTACTTACTTCCACCCAGGGTCGTTTATATCGAAGTTGATATTCAGCCGCACCATGTTGGTGTTTCGTAACAAATAATTTTTACGAGTTGGGTCGTTTGTCCAACGCTCAACCTGAAGGACTAGGACATACAGACAATTTAGTTTATTCAATTTACCTATAGACTATAGTGCATGTCTTTGGACTGTGGGGGAAACCGGAGCACCCGGATGTAACCCACACCAACAAGAGAACAAGAAATGCCAACTGACCCAGCCAGGACTCAAACCAGCAACCTTCTTGCTATGAAGCAACAGCACTACCCACTGCACCACCATGTCACCCCTGCATGTATATCAATTAAGAAAAATGTATGTATATAAGCATTTAATCATTTTAAACGTTGATAATTCAATCACTTCCCATTGTTGTAAATACTTACACTTACAGTTACCAATGTTGATAATTTACCCATTTCTTAACAGTAAAAATACTTACAGTGAATCAATGCTGATAATTCAACAATTTGCCTTTGTTGAAAATACTGATGGCGTCACGGTGGCACAGTGGGTAGCACGATCGCCTCACAGCAAGAATGTCACTGGTTCGAGCCCCGGCTGGGTCAGTTGGCATTTCTGTGTGGGGGTTCTCCCTGTGTTGGTGTGGGTTTCCTCCGGGTGCTTCGGTTTCCCCACAGTCCAAAGACATGTGCTATAGGGAAATTGAATAAGCTAAATTGGCTGTAGTGTGTGTGAATGCAAGAGTGTATGGCTGTTTCCCAGTGTTGGCTTGCGGCTGGAAGGGCATCTGCTGCGTAAAACATATGCAGGATAAGTTGGGAGTTCATTCTACTGTGGTGACCCCAGAATAATAAAGGGACTAAGCTGAAATGAAAATGAACGAATGAATGAAATTATTAAATAAATGTTTCCCAACATTGAAAAAACTTACATTTAATCAACATTGATTATTCAATAATTTGATAAAATTACTCACATTAAGTAAAAGTTGATACTTTATTCATTTCCCAGCATTGAAAATACTCACATTGAATCAATATCGATCATTTGTTTTTTCTTGTTTAAAACTTCAAATACATTTTTTACCTATACATACATAATATTATTGGTACTTAAAAATCTGAGCACAAATTAAGCCCTTGCTCGACAAGAAAGGGCATTACACAGACAGATCTTGTGTGTGCGTGCTTGCGCACGCGTGCGGCCAGCAAAGTATCGCGAGAGTGGTTCAAATACATGCAGAGCCGACCGCTTTGTGATCACTCTCGCGCTACTTTGAGCCTTACGCCGATTAATCAAACCGTCACGCGCGGGATTTGAAGCGAGCCGGTTAAAATGACTAATTTGTCAGGGAATTTTCGAAAGAGAACAGGGAAAACATGATCATTTTTCAAGTTAGACCTTGCGGGTTTTCAGTCTTGAAATGGAGTGAAAATGGAGTGATACAGAGTAAGTGTGAGACATTTTATAAAGTATAACTGAACTTATTTGCAAGTGTTTACACTGTCATATTCGTTTTCAGCCTCAAATAAAATGTACCTTAAAGCACACAATTAAATGTTTGTTATAGTCGAGTTGAACTGTCATGGATATTATAATTATGAACATAAATCTCGTCAACTCGCAGGTTCAGCCAAGTCACTTCTTCTATGAATCTCAACGGCTTCTAATATGAAGATCTGAAGGTGAGTTGTTCTTCCACAGTCCTAAAACTCTTCACAATAACTCTCAGTTCGAGTCATTATAGCAATTTATACTTACATTATTTAAATATGTGTGCTTTCTTTACTATTAGGAGATCATGTGAGTTTTATTTTAATGAAACCTTGATAATAGAGTGAATTACACATGATGTTATCACAAATGAAATATTTTGAGTAGATTTTGAGTCTGAGTGTTTTGTACATATAAGGTTCACTGATATTTTACCTTATGTTGACTTCCAGGTTCTGTCATTTTGGTTACAAGGTTCAGGTACAATTTCACAGCAATCTAAATTAAAATCTTAAATCTTGGATTCAAATGAAATAAAATACATCTGGGATTTTGAATGTTTTCATTTTTTTTATTATTCACAATGTTTTTTAAGTATAAATATAGACTGCATGCTGCATGTTTCAAACCGAATGAGTGTTATTTTTGTTGTAGGTGTGTTGGTGTGAAATTGATGCGGACTGGTCAGTACTGCATTTTTTACCATAAAAATAAATAATGATTTATAGCATTGCATCTATTGTGATTTTAACAAGAATGTGTTCGCTCTTTCAGAACTCAGGCAGTTGGGCTGGACCTCTGTACTTCATATAGGAGATGACAGAAAACTTCTAAGTTTAGGAGGTAAAATGTTCAGGTTTATTTTGTTTAATATTGATGCTTTTGTTTTTATTATTTGGCAAAACCAATTATTGATACCTGCATTTTCACTGAGTGTGTTTACATGGACACATTTGGCTTCAGTTAATTTGGAATCCCCTTTTGAATCAGTTAATTTTGTTCACACGAACTTAAACTAAATAAAGTTACTGGGTTGATGTGGGTATTTTATCCCACAGGAGTCTGTTTTAAAAAGAAGACTTAAATGATGGAGAGCACTGAAACGTACACCCTACCCTCCCTTCAGATCACCATTCAAGACTGGATGATCAGAGACAACATTACTACTCTACATCGTGTCATTGACAGGTGAGAAAACTTTATAGTACAACTAGTAATGGTACTACTACACCATAATAAGAGTCTGGGTTCAATGTTCAACTGGCTGGCAGAAGCTGCCAGTGGCGGGTCACATGACCTGGCAGTGGCTGGTGGCAACTGCCAGTGGCTGACTGCCTGGTCACGTGACCTGCCAGTGGCGGGTTAGTTGCAGTTATGGCTGGCGTGTCCTTTGTCGCTTTCTCTTTCTCATCATATATTGAGTTATCTTAATGAGTATAATTTTATGAACCGTTTTTTTTACACTGCGTACATTAGGCAAGTCAGGTTAATTCCAGATAAGCTGCTCAAATAGCCATGAATACAACTGGCTACGCCTCCTCTGGCAGCTCAGTGAATATGGCAAATTTCCTTGCGCTGTCATTCAGATGAATCACATTTTGAATTCATGAAATGTGTATTCTTTAGAGACTATTTGTTTCCGTCACTGACATTTGCAGCAGTGTTTACTGAAAGATGGTCTTCAAACAGCAAGGTTATCCCAAAGAATGTCCTCAAACAGCCCTTAAACTGACCGGTGGGTTAGCGACACTTCTGCTGCAGTCAGCAGCCAGGGAGCTCCGACCTTACCGCATTTGCTTTCACTTTCTCGGCAGCGTCAAATATTAATTTATCACCATGATTATATTCTTATGAAAATATTCCCTTACACGTTGCGCACATTAGACAGGTGTAGACAGGTGTATGCGTGTCTATACGAAGCCTAAATGGCTGTGAATACAACTGGCTGGTTACTGACGCCTCCCCCAGCAGCAGAAATCACATGCTGTTGTGTAAAGAAGATATTACATAAGGCTATTTAGTAGGGATGCAACAATACAGTTAGCCTACGGTTCAATACATACCTCGGTTTTTTAACACGGTTTTCGGTTCGGTTCTGATGGCCTGACACCCCTGCTGAAAAAACCAGCATATGCTGGTAAGGTATGTTTTGATGCTGGTATGCTGGTTTCAATGCTGGTTTTGCTGGTCTCGATGCTGGTTTTGCTGGTCTCAATGCTGGTCTTGCTGGCCTGAGTGCTGGTCCTGACCAGCATTAAAACCAGTAAGACCAGCAAAACCAGCATTGAAACCAGCAATACCAGCATCAAAACATACCTTACCAGCAAATGCTGTTTTTTTTCAGCAGGGATGTGTTTTTTTTTGTTTTGTTATTCTATGTGTAACGAGCTATAAGTCCCGCCTTGTAGGGGAGAATTATTGGGTGTGTCCCTGGAAGACCTAGAAGTAAAAGGATCTCAGTCCCTACCCCTGGTGCTTTTAGTCTCAGTGTGCACTATATTTGTGTATTTATTTGGCCCACACGGTTGTGTTGAAAACTACAGGAATTAGAAAAGTGGGCTTCAGGTAGGTAAGTGTCAGTATGGTGGCTAACCCGAAGTATGTTAAGCGAGGTGAAAGAAATAATTCACATTCCCACTCTCCTAAACCTAACAGTGTGGGTGAGACGCCCCTACTCCAAGGTAAGTTGAACAAATGAATGATGACCATAAAATCTATTAATTAATCATTTATTCTTTCCTTTTTTATGATTCTTCTAAATGGATAATCTATATTTAAATAAAGAATACAATACAAAAAAATATAAAAGATGTACACAAATGCAATGTTAGACCCCTTTGTTTAACTCACCAAGCAATCATCCTAAATTAATTAGTTTCAATTTCAAAACACACAAATTAATTTCACAAACCACTCTGAATGACTCAAATCTCTGTACTATGTGAACGACTCTTTAAGTTTGACTCAAATGATTCACCCTAAATGAGCTCCAATAGAATCTTTGACTCAGTTTAGATAAACTCTGAAATAACCTTTGACTCAGTTTATATGAACTCTGAAATAACCTTTGACTCAGTTTAAATGAACTCTGAAATACTCTTTGACTCACAAATGTATCTTATGAACAACTCATGTGATTTAGTCCTCAAAACAAAATTAAATCACTCAGTCCAGTTCAGTGTATATATATATCAGTGTAACAGTTCTTGTGTGTCTGTGTGTGTGTGTGCAAAGAAGCTGGTACCAGTCTGTAGCAACGATGGATATGATGAGTTGACTTGTGATGACTTGTGATGACTTGTGATGAATTGCGATGAATTTAATAAACAGCACAGGCAGGACTGCAAAGAGATGTCGTCGGGTTGGCAGGGTAATTATGGTATAAGGAAAACACTGGTGATGTAAAAAGCAAAATGGCGTAGCTTATTCACATCAAGCACAGACCCGTTCTCAAAAAGAAATGCTTCCAAGGGTAAAACTCAAACAGCAACGCATGCCAGTCACTCCAAAAAGAATCCAAAAATTCAAAAATACAAAAATGAACCAGGAATGGTGTGTGACGTTTACATACAGTTCATACATATGCCCTCGTCCACTAACGAGTGCACTTAACCAACGTAGGGGGAGAAATTAATGTCTTTTGTTACGAGACACGTTTTATCAGCAGTTCTGGAAGGCAGCAGGACTCAAAAAAATGCAGTCACAGTTCAGATGACACAAAACAACGGTGTTCAGAACAAAACTCACGGCTCAGAAACCCTCGTGATCTCCACTCACACACAGTTCTCCATCCAACGACACTATCAGCCGAACGTCCGCCTTCTGCCGTCTTCAGTCTCACACGGCAGCACCAGCGCTCTCCTGATGCAAAAATCAATTTTCAAAAGCCTCTGTGTATCGACGTCCTTCAGAACATAGGGATAAATGGAACAACCGCGTCTCGTGTCTCACTTCTCTCACTCTCTCTCGTCTTTTTCCCATACACCTTTGCATCGCCCGCGAACACACAGGAAAACATGGTGCCCCGTCAAAATAAAAGTCCCATATAAAAAATACCGTCACATATTCCCCCTTGCGAAACCCTGCCATACCACCGACATCTCCTGTCAGCCTGGCCCTGGAACATAAAAACACAATGTTCAAATACAACAAAATACACATTTTTCAGACCCTTTTAAACTGAAACAAGTTCATACAATTTTAACATCACAATCTCACTTATTTTTCTTATAACCTTATTTCATCAGATAATCAACTCTGTACCTCACAGGTAATTTTCCACGATTTTCTCTTTGAGAGCGCCTAGGCTCTGGCACACTTTCACATTCGACGTCTGAAATATCAGCATCACCTGAAACCTCCTGTGTTCCCAATTCTATTTCTGCATTTGCATATTCTGTTATTTCCCCTTGCTCATGCACTATGCTCTCTCTGTGGCCTACTCCCCTTGTGTTTACTTCTGTCACCTCTTCATTTCTACTTTGTCTAGGTTCAGTGGCTCTGAAACATACAATATCTGGAAATTCTGTCTCAGAATCTGATTGGTTTACAGGTCTACCTCTGGTGTTTCGTGGAGTAGTAGATGGTGATAAAGAAAATGTGCAGTGACGAAGCTGATCCCTGTGTACTACTTTGGATGGACCACCTTTTTCAGGTTTGATAGTAAAAACAGGTATGTCTGAATGATTCTGCTTAACTACAATGTATGGTGTGTGTTCCCACTTGTCCTGAATTTTGTTTCTGCCCCTATGCTTGTGGTTACGTAACAACACACGGTCACCAGGTCTTACAAGCGCTCCAGAAGATTTGCGGTCATAGACTCTTTTGCGTCTTTTGGAGGCTTCTTTTGCGACCGAGTTCGCAATTTCGACAGCAGTCTTTAGTCTGCCATGGTGAATCTTCACCCAATCATCCAAGTTCTCTGCCTCACTTTCCTCCAAATCCTTTCCACCCAGAACATCTAAAGGAAGGCGTGCGTCCCTTGCAAACATCAAGTAAAAGGGAGAATAGCCGGTGGATGTGTGGACGTGATTATTGTATGCCATCACCAGCTCTGGTAAGTGACTTTTCCAGTCCTTCTTCTTCTCAGGTGGCAAGGTTCTCAGCATATCGTGCATAGTGCGATTAAACCTCTCACACTGTGAGTTTCCTTGAGGATGGTAGGGACTGGTACGGCTCTTTCCGATACCATACACTTTACACAGTTCCTTGATCACTTGTGATCCAAAGCATCTCCCCTGATCTGAATGCAAACGCGCTGGGCACCCGTAGTAGACAAACCAATGTTTTATTAGGGCCTTTGCAGTGGTATTTGCAGTTTGGTTTTTGGTAGGGACAGCAACTGTAAAGCGAGTAAACATGTCGGTCAGAACAAGGACATTTTCATATCCTCCGGCTGACATTTCGAGCTGAGTGTAGTCCATCGCCAGAACCTCAAGTGGAGCTGTGACATTGCTGCATGTCATAGGAGATCGGATTCTCGGAAAAACATCCTTAGCAAGAGTACATCTTTTACACTGTCCTATCCACACTTGGACATCCTTAGACATACTGGGCCAATAGTAGTTGCGTCTCATCAATGTTAAAGTACTGCTACCTGCAAAATGGCCTCCATGTTCATGCTGGCTGTCGTAGACTGAACGACGTAAAACAGCTGGAACAACTAGCTGCCTTATTCGCTCCCCATCTCTCGGGTCAAGGATACATCTAAACATCACCCCATGATGCAGCTGGAGACGTTCAAACTCTCTGCAAAGCTTTTTTAACTCTGGCAGCATACTTTGCTGTCTTACACAGCTTGGTCTCTCATTTTTGGATACGGCATGGTATATGGGGCCTATTAAGGTATCACTCCTCTGCAACGCCTTAATTTCATCCCAGCTGTATCCACTCATTCCTTGCTTAATGGATGCCTGTACACCCACTTTAACACCAGTCTCTTTCTGCTTAGGTTCTTGAGCAGGCCAAAGGCATGCACGCACCTCCTCAGAGTTCAGACAGATGAAATCCTTTTCCGTGTCCTCCTGTTCAGGATGTCCATTGGAGAGAAGTCGCGACAAGGCATCGGCATTTGTGTTCAACCGCCCAGGCTTATACAGGACCTCAAAATTTAGCTCCGATAGTTGAGCCACCCAACGCTGCTCAACTGCCCCAAGGTTAGCGGTCTCAAGGTAACGCAAGGGATTATGGTCTGTAATTACCATAAACTTGGAGAACATCAGGTACTCTTTGAATTTTTCTGTTGCGGCCCATTTAAGTGCCAACAGCTCTAGTTTGAATGCGCTGTAATACTTGTCATTTCTCTCTGACCCTCTCAGGCCCCTGCTAGCAAACGCGATGACCCGCTCCACTCCCCCTTGCTTTTGACTCAATACAGCTCCAAGGCCCAGGTGACTCCCATCAGTTGTGAGGATAAATGGAAGACAAAAATCAGGGTAAGCGAGGACTGGTGGCGACATCAAACATGACTTCAATCTGTCGAAGGCAGCCTGGCATTCGTTACTCCATATGAATTGCTCAGAAGCTTTTTGTTTGTCTTTACCTCCCATCAGTGCATGCAAAGGTTTTGCTATTTGAGCAAACTTTGGCACAAAACGCCGGTAATAACTCATGAATCCAATAAGCTGTCTCACTTCCTTCATACTTTTAGGGACAGGCCAAGCATCCAGGGCGCTAACCTTTTCACTGTCAACTTTGATTCCCTCAGAGGAGATTACATGGCCCAAAAATTTTACCTCTGACTTGAAGAGAAAACATTTGCTTGGTTTAAGCTTCAGGCCATGCCGTTTCAGCCGATCAAAGACAAGCTCTAGTCTTTTGCAGTGACTCTTGAAATCCTTGGAAAATATAATAATATCATCCAGATATATCAGAAGAACATCAAAGGCCAAGTCCCCAAGCACCACTCCCATAAGGCGCTGAAATGTGGCTGGTGCGTTGCACAACCCAAACGGCATACGTGTCCACTCAAACAATCCAAATGGGGTGGTGACAGCGGTCTTGTCGCGGTCACGTTCACTCACAGCCACCTGAAAGTATCCAGCTGTCAGATCCAGGGTAGAGAACAACTGAGCATTCCCCAGCGCATCCAAAGACTCTTCAACTCTAGGAAGTGGGTATGCATCTTTACATGTAACCTGATTTAGCTTTCGGTAATCACAACAAAAACGAACACTGCCGTCTTTCTTCACAACTATCACGGCTGGGGATGCCCAAGGACTTGTGCTCTCCTTAAGGATGCCCTGTGACACGAGGTCCTGCACATGCTTTTTGAAAGCTTGGAACACCTGTGGTGGTACCCGGCGGTGCCTCTGTTTTATTGGCGGAGCATCACCTGTGTGAATGTCATGCGTCACAGCCTGTGTGTATCCATAATCACTGTCATTTGTGGAGAATATATCTCTAAATTTTGCCAACAAATGGTTTAGTTCTTCTCTCTGAGAGGGGGTGAGCTTCTCATAATTAACCTGGACTGGAACTGGTAGATCATTAAAATTGCTGACTGCTTGGATATTTGTCACCCGCCTTACATGAAGTGTCCCTTCTTCTTCTTCAAACTCCAGTGTATCCTCAGTTAACACCTGCTGTGGTTTAGACAAGACGGCCACTCTACACCTTGGGCTAAGTCTAATGGCTCGCTCACTTGAGTTCATTACGCGTACTGGAACTTTGCCATTTGCTGTTTTTGTTAGTACATTGGCCACCAAGAGTCCCTTTGGCAAACTTGCATCAGCAGCAGGTTCAATTAACACCTGGCACTTGGCTTTAGGTGGCACTCTGCAACGGCCTTCAAACACCTTTTCACTTAGTGGTGGGATGGTGATGGTCTGCTTCCCACTAACCTTGACAAACCCAATCTTGCCATCAGGACTCCTGGAGTCAGTTTCCTGGACACTTGCAAGAACTCTTCTTATCTTTGCCTCTTCTGGTTGTTTATACCTATTGGCTGCCTTTACACCATCTCCTGTGACAAAAAAGGACTTAAACTCACTGATAATGTTCATCCCAATGATTCCTGAGAGTCCCCTCATTTCTTCTGTTTCTGAGCTGGTGTCCTTCAGCACAAAGATGCACTTTTCTGGGAGAACCTTCCCCATGCATTCTACGTCCGCTTGCAAACACCCTAAAACAGGGATGTCAAGGCCATTAGCTGCAGTAAGCCTAACCCAATGAGCAGAAGAGAGTTGGAGCGCTTGTTCCCCGAAATGCCTCCTAAAGTGTGATTCTGTAATAGTGGACACTTCTGAGCCTGTATCCAGCAAACAGTTTGTCCTGACACCAGCTATGTTAACTTCAATAGTCAGACAGTCTCCAAATGCGCCACTTTTAAAAGCATCGGTCACTTCATCAGTCCATTCAGCTGTATGGCTTCGAATTACTGATGGGCCAGGCTGCACAGCGCCTGTTGGAATGTTTCCTGGGCTAGTTTCAGTGGAACGACGCGAGTGATCAGACAATCTAATTAATTCAGAATGTGGGCAGCGCCTACTCGTGTGTCCAGGTTCGCCGCATGAATAGCAGATATATTGGCCATTGCTGTCCGTCAAAGGTTGCCTTCTTGGACGACTCTGTTGAACTCGCACTCCTGCGTTACCATGCACCACCTGATAAAGTTCTTCTTGGCGGGCAGCAATCTTCTGTATGGCCTCATGCAGTTTCTCTAAAGTTAACTTGGATGAACCTTGTTCTGTGTCTGCATTAACTACTCTGACACGGGGGCTGGGTCTTTGGTTGTTCACTGTTTGTGTCTCCTCCTCTTCTGACCATGTGATCGCAGCTTGCATCACTTGAACAAAAGTCAAACTTGCTTCTTCCTTAATTCGTCTCTTCATTTCACGCCTCAAAAAGTCATCTCTAAGGCCCAAGACAAGTTGCTCTTTTAACACACCCTCAGCGTCTGGCACTCTGTTTGGCTCTCTACGCTCAACTTGGGTGAGTTTGTCCTGTAGGTCATACGCGTATGAGCGTATTGTCTCCCCCTGCATTTGCTTCCGCTCATAGAAATCTTTAAGTCTGGTTCCAATTGGCACCTTGTCTCCATATGTGTCTTGGAGGACTTTAAAAATATAATCTGCAGACTTTTCACTCGCACCCAACATAAACCTCACTGTCGCCTTAGCTTCTCCTTTAAGGTGTTGTTTGACAAGCTCAACATGATCTTCTGCAGGCACTCTCATTACCTGAAAGGCTGATTTCAATGATGTGACCCATTCCTCAATGCTCAATTCTCCTGCATTATTTGAATGACCACTGAATTCTGGAAGCTTCCTTTCTCTGGGAATATAGATGGCAGCTGGGACTGATTGAGCTGTAGCTTGATGCTCAATAACAGTTTTCGCTAGTGACAGGGCTTCTCTTTGTTCAGTTCTGGCTTGTTGAAGTGCTCCTGTCTGTTCTTCAAACCTCCGTTTCATCTCAGCCATCTCCTTCCTTAGCTCTTCAAGCTCTGCCATGTCTCAGCTTGTAACCCTGGGACCGGTGACAGATAAAAAAAATTATTGTAATAATAAATGCAGTCTGATTCTATCCTGTTCGTGACGCCAAATGTAACGAGCTATAAGTCCCGCCTTGTAGGGGAGAATTATTGGGTGTGTCCCTGGAAGACCTAGAAGTAAAAGGATCTCAGTCCCTACCCCTGGTGCTTTTAGTCTCAGTGTGCACTATATTTGTGTATTTATTTGGCCCACACGGTTGTGTTGAAAACTACAGGAATTAGAAAAGTGGGCTTCAGGTAGGTAAGTGTCAGTATGGTGGCTAACCCGAAGTATGTTAAGCGAGGTGAAAGAAATAATTCACATTCCCACTCTCCTAAACCTAACAGTGTGGGTGAGACGCCCCTACTCCAAGGTAAGTTGAACAAATGAATGATGACCATAAAATCTATTAATTAATCATTTATTCTTTCCTTTTTTATGATTCTTCTAAATGGATAATCTATATTTAAATAAAGAATACAATACAAAAAAATATAAAAGATGTACACAAATGCAATGTTAGACCCCTTTGTTTAACTCACCAAGCAATCATCCTAAATTAATTAGTTTCAATTTCAAAACACACAAATTAATTTCACAAACCACTCTGAATGACCCAAATCTCTGTACTATGTGAACGACTCTTTAAGTTTGACTCAAATGATTCACCCTAAATGAGCTCCAATAGAATCTTTGACTCAGTTTAGATAAACTCTGAAATAACCTTTGACTCAGTTTAGATAAACTCTGAAATAACCTTTGACTCAGTTTATATGAACTCTGAAATAACCTTTGACTCAGTTTAAATGAACTCTGAAATACTCTTTGACTCACAAATGTATCTTATGAACAACTCATGTGATTTAGTCCTCAAAACAAAATTAAATCACTCAGTCCAGTTCAGTGTATATATATATCAGTGTAACAGTTCTTGTGTGTCTGTGTGTGTGTGTGCAAAGAAGCTGGTACCAGTCTGTAGCAACGATGGATATGATGAGTTGACTTGTGATGACTTGTGATGACTTGTGATGACTTGCGATGAATTTAATAAACAGCACAGGCAGGACTGCAAAGAGATGTCGTCGGGTTGGCAGGGTAATTATGGTATAAGGAAAACACTGGTGATGTAAAAAGCAAAATGGCGTAGCTTATTCACATCAAGCACAGACCCGTTCTCAAAAAGAAATGCTTCCAAGGGTAAAACTCAAACAGCAACGCATGCCAGTCACTCCAAAAAGAATCCAAAAATTCAAAAATACAAAATGAACCAGGAATGGTGTGTGACGTTTACATACAGTTCATACATATGCCCTCGTCCACTAACGAGTGCACTTAACCAACGTAGGGGGAGAAATTAATGTCTTTTGTTACGAGACACGTTTTATCAGCAGTTCTGGAAGGCAGCAGGACTCAAAAAAATGCAGTCACAGTTCAGATGACACAAAACAACGGTGTTCAGAACAAAACTCACGGCTCAGAAACCCTCGTGATCTCCACTCACACACAGTTCTCCATCCAACGACACTATCAGCCGAACGTCCGCCTTCTGCCGTCTTCAGTCTCACACGGCAGCACCAGCGCTCTCCTGATGCAAAAATCAATTTTCAAAAGCCTCTGTGTATCGACGTCCTTCAGAACATAGGGATAAATGGAACAACCGCGTCTCGTGTCTCACTTCTCTCACTCTCTCTCGTCTTTTTCCCATACACCTTTGCATCGCCCGCGAACACACAGGAAAACATGGTGCCCCGTCAAAATAAAAGTCCCATATAAAAAATACCGTCACATATGCTTAGGCAATAGGGACAGAAGGAGAAAAAAATAAAAACGATTTATTGCAATACTCCTTTGTTTTACTTAAAAGCCAAGAAAAGTACAGTAGTTCCTAGTGTATTGTATAAAAAAAAATTAACACTAAAATCTCACAGTTGCTGGTAGCCTATATACAAACATGGGGAAACACATAAATTCCTACATTTTAAAAATAAACATACATGTGAAGTTAATAAACTTAAATTGACCATTTCATATAAACATATTTGTACTTAAGTAAACATAAATAAACCATCTTAATTATCTCTGTGCTGAAAAAAGTGCGAGATTGTAGTCTGTAACTCGGATCAAGTGCTTTTATAAGATGACAAAAGCCCGCATCTCCAATCACTGAAAACGGCTGGAAATCTTTAGCAATAATGAAGACCCCGACTGCCTTTGTTATTTTTACGTGCGTCTCGGAACCAGTTGGGTATGTTTGCTGTAAAGAAAGGACTTTAGAGGACTTTATTACCTTCTCTGCTATCCTGCCTTCAGACAGTGATATTGAGGGTGATGGTGCTGCAGATGTGCAGTCATGGTTATACAGTACGTGTAAAACAATGCTTGCACACAGTTATTTTTTGTTCACCATTTTTTCTTTCATCGGCATTATACTCAACGGCAAAACTGAAATGTCCTCACACCCCAGATTTGAAAGACGCCGGCGCTTCCTCGTACTGTTGCCTCACTTCGCCGGCGCTTCCTCGTACTGTTGCCTCACTTCACCGCCGCTCGCCATGTTAAAGTGTGGAATGATAGTTAAGCCCCCTCTAACTTTAGAGCGTAGTGATTGGGTATTTACGCGTGGGGAGGGGTTTCCTCATCTCAGCTCGTAGACTATACAGGCACACAGCAGTGGCGGCTGGTCAATAGAGGGCGCTGGGGCGCCGCCCCCCTTCAAGTTAGACCCCTTTAATATGTTAATATTTATTATCACAAATATAAAAAAAAATAAATTGATTTAATTATAACATTACAATATTATTGTAGTCATACTAACATTTATTGAAAAAAAATGTATGAACATTATTTTTCATATGTGTGCGGGGCGCCGGACTAATGGGTGTCTATGTAGGTACACAAACTTTTGCAATGCACGTGATATGAGGATAAGCTCTAATTGGCCGGTTTTAAATTGTCTTTGGGGCGCAGCGCTCTGCGCCCCGAACACTCCCATTTTTGTTGTTAGAACGAATCATATTTGTTTTTATATGATTGGCCTTATGTGATTGGACCATTCTCACTTGGACCGTTCACTTAGCAGCAGCTCGTCACAGTTAACTGCTGACCTTTAATCATAGTGAAAGCAAGTGCAATTTCTCGAGATGAAGGAAAATTCCGTTGTATCTTTGCAAAGATATCCCTTCACAAGGCGTTTGGATGAAGAAAAAAAAAGATTGAAGGAGCTTGGACCAGATCGACCTTCCTTGCAAATTCACCAGCAGTCAAGTGATCGCGGGCGCGCTTACACTCGGGGCTTTTCCAGCACTTTTTATGGCAAACGGAGTTGGCTGACAGGCTGTGATGTAAGTAATGTTTTTTACTGTTTTCCGTGTTTGCTGTTTCAAAGTCCTGGAACCGAATCGTTGTGGACAACAACAGGGGTTCGCGATTTAAAACATCTCTCTGAAAAATGCAAGCGTCATGAAAGTAGCCGAAGCCATCTTGACAACGCTATGAGGCTACAGTTTTTTGGGAAACTTAGCATTGCCCAACAGCTAAATGAGGGCTACAGGATTGGCATTAGAAGGCACAATGAAGAGGTTACGAAAAATAGACACATCCTGTCTAGAATAATAGACTGTGTGAAATTTTGTGGTGCGTTTGAGCTGGCTTTGCGTGGCCATGATGAGAGCGAGAGCTCGGATAACCCCGGGATCTTCCGTGGCCTGGTCGATTTTGTTGCTTCCCTTGACAGAGCTTTAAAAGAGCACCTCGGCAACGCCACTGTGTTTAAGGGAACGTCCAAGGCCGTGCAGAACGAGCTGTTGGACTGTATGTTGTCTGTTATGAGGGAACACGTAATTCATGAAGTACAGAGCAGTGAATTTCTCTCAATCCAGGCCGACGAGACCACCGATATTTCCACACAGTGCCAACTTGTGCTTGTGCTGCGGTACATCGACTCAAAAAACAACGTACAGGAGAGATTTTTTGAGTTTATTCCTCTGCGTTCAAGTACAGCTGATTCCATCTCCACAGTACTTAAAGATCGTCTTTCTGTCATCCTTCCTGAGGATCAAAAGAATAAACTCATCTCCCAAGCCTATGATGGAGCCAGCGTGATGAGGGGTGCCACTGCAGGTGTTCAAAAAAAAATCCAAGATGTGTACCCAAATGCCCATTACATCCACTGCTATGCACATCAACTCAATCTAATAATGCAACAGGCCACTTCTAACATATCCAAAGTGAGAATTTTTTTTTCTGACCTTGGAGGATTTGCCAGCTTTTTTTCAAGATCACCCAAACGCACAGACGTCCTTGATAAAGTAGTGGCCCATAGACTACCAACATCAAGCAATGTTAGGTGGAATTTCCACAGCCGGGCCATCAATACAGTGTTTGAGCACAGAGAGGACCTCATCCGCTGTTTTCAAACTATTAGAGACTCAGGTGACTTTGACCCTGTTGCTGTCAGAGAGGCAGGAGCCTTTGCCATGCTGCTGGAGAATCAGGATTTTAATTTTTTTTTGCAACTTTTCCACAACATCATGCCACATGTGGACATCCTCTATGCCAAACTCCAGAAGAAGGACATAGATTCAGTCCACATCAGGGGGAGCATCCAGCAATTCCAGCAGGACATTCAGAAGATCAGGTAGTTGCTGTATTTCTTGTTTTGGAATATTTTTATTATTATTATTATTAATACACTTTCTTATTCCTTTACAGAAATTCTCTCCATTCTCTGGTTGACCAATGCGGTGAAGGTGGTTTTCAACCGAAGAGGCGGCGGTCCCTCAGTCCAGAGGTCCATGAACAGATAGCAGCAGAAGTGAGTTTTTATTTCAATCAAAATAAGTCATTACAAACAAGCTAAACTACATTGTTTATTTACCTTCTATGGGAACTTGTAAATATCCTTGTGTCATTGATTTTAAAATAAAAATAATAATAATAATTTGAGGAGTAATAATATTGTAGTTACCAAAAACATTTACCCACAGAAGGTAAATGAAACAATACAGTTTAATTTGTTGCAAGCACACTGGCTTTTTTAGATGGTACAATGACCAGGGGGCTATTTCATAAAAGTGGTTTAGAAAAGCGGGGATTAAATTCAAAAGCCTGACTTCAGTGAGCCAAACTAAACGTACATGCTTAAATTGGTTCCATAACAGTAAGTTGAAGATCATTTGATCTAACTAGTCTGAGTTCAGTTTAAATAATCTAGATAACTGCTCGTGCACGTTTCTGTCGTGAAACCTTAAAGGTCGATCATAGAGGCATCGATTATGTTGTGTGCTACCATGGCAACTTCAAGAACTAAAAAGCTCTGAAATGAGACACAGTGAGTGAGCAGCATTAGTTTTCAGAGTTCAAACATATATAATAATTTAAACATAACAATCAAATAATACGGCTTGCAAAAAAGCAAGAGGGACTGACAGGAAACTGCAGATCGTCTCAATAGGCTACATGTGTAGCAATATATTTCAAAATATAGGCCATTATTTAGGCATATTTACATGAAATTAAATATTTGTCATAATACATTGAAACTGTGCTTGACCGTGCGCTTGTGTGTGTATGTGTATGTGTATGTGTGTGTGTGTGTGTGTGTGTGTGTGTGTGTGTGTGTGTGTGAGAGAGAGAGAGAGAGAGAATTTGTGCTTACTGCCAATTGTTGCTTGCAAGGAAAAGTTTTAATGCATTGCAGGCTCCCTGTAACATTCAAAATGTGCTAAATGTGAGCACATTAGGTTTAAAATAAACAAAGAGCTGTGCACACACAAGCGGCGGGATTTTTAATTTGCTCCCGAAACTGCTGCTTTCCCTTTGACACTTGTGTTTCCCACAGCCCGTGGGAAAAGTGAGGCTGCTGCTCAGCCCGGATCCTAAATCATTATTTAAGAAATAAAGTCTTCTTCTTTATATTGTGTCATCTTCTCCACGTGTTTGCGTGGGTTTCCTCCGGGTGCTCCGGTTTCCCCCACAAATCCAAAGACATGCAGCATGTGCTATAGGTGAAGTGAACAAACGAAATTGTCCATAGTGTATGAGTGTGAATGAGTGTGTATGGATGTTTCCCAGTGATGGGTTGCAGCTGGAAAGGCGTCCGCTGCGTAAATCCTATGCTGGATAAGTTGGCAGTTCATTCCGCTGTGGCGACCCCAGAACAACAGAAACATAATTTAGTTGAAATGTTGTAGTTTGTATTCGTTTTGTTTGCAATAACTTATTTGAATGTAAATATATTATTGTTCTATTCTAAAAGATGTTTGGTGTATATATATATATATATATATATATAAATTTTTTTTTTACTATTAACTGACTATAAAGTTTTAATCATTATTAAGAGGTTAAGTGAATTAAAATGGCAACAAATTATGGCAGGTGAATGTTAACATTATGATTATGCTTATTTGGACTTAGCCTGAGAGTTAGCCTGCCCCGGACCAGGCTAGTTTCCCAGCATATGTTGCCAGAGTAACTGAGTTTAAACTATCGCAAATTTAATTTATGAAACTAAATCCGCCAATAATAAACCTGACTTACCAAAATAAGCCTGCTCTAAGCTTTGTTTATGGAATAGCCCCCAGGTCTCTTTTCAAATAGGAGTCTTTAAGTGTCTCATTATAGAAGCATTATATAAAAATAGTTTATAAGAATTTTGAAGCTAAGTGTTGTTGATTATAAGCTGGGATTAGTGGGCTGTATAAAACTATGATACATGTAAATGCATTTTTATGACCAGGTGATCTTTTTAAACATTACAGTCTTTAAACTATTATCTAAAAGGATTTGTTATTCTTCTGTTCCCTCTTGTGGAGCTTGACATGTTTACTAAGAATGAACCTGTTTATGAAGTTTTGAGAAAGTATGAATTTAAACCCTACAACTGGTCTGCCTTTATAACTCAACCTGGTCATTTTAAATGTAGCAGTTGAAATTGACACTTTGTCATAATTACATAATTTTTGCCTTTATCCTTTAGGTCTGTGATACCATACTCACACACACACACTGGAGAGGTTCTCCTTCACAGACCACCTCATTAGTGCCACATTGCTGCAGGCAGACAGGTTTGAGCAGTATACAGTAGCATTTCCAGAAGATGCACTTAGCAGGACTCTGAAAGCCTATCCAGTGCTTGATGGAAGTAAGCTAAAGACAGAGCTTAGTCTCATCTACTCCAAGGATGAGTCCAGAGCCTGTTGTGGTGCTTTGGACTTACTCCAGCTGTTTATGGAGAACAATCTTGAGGAAGTCTTTTCAGAGACTGTAACTCTCCTAAAGATTCTTGTAACTATGCCTATGACCACAGCAGAAGCTGAGAGGTGCTTCTCAACCTTGAAAAGAATCAAAACTTTTCTGAGAAACAGCATGACGCAAGAGAGGCTGAATGCATTGGCCATGCTGTCAATAGAGAAGAGACTGGTGACTGAGATGACTGACTTTAACCAAAAGGTCATTGAGAAATTTGCAAGCCAGAAAGAAAGGAGAGCAAAATTTATTTTCAAGTAGTGCTACTGGCCAGTGATTGGGCAACATTAGGCACATGTGTGTGTGTGTCTGTGTTTACTGATTATCTTGATTACTTCATTACTGATAATAAACCCAAATTGAACTAAAATGAACTGATTTGTGATGCATTTATTGTATGCTTTAGTCATATTTTAGTTTTTTTGATACATCACCTGAAAAATGGCTTTTACACTTTTACTTTACCAACAGTTAGATTTTTTTCTGGTGTTTGCGCCCCCCCCACATTTTTTTAGCACCAGCCGCCACTGGCACACAGTCAAACAATCAATTCGGGTAGATATAAAACGCACATAAATTATTTAAAAGTAAAACTGAGAAAACCGCAATTCACAAGCGCGTATTGAACCGTGGATGTCGTACCGAACGGTTCAATATTATATTGAGAATTGTGGCATCCCTACTTTTTAGCTTGTTTATTAAAAGAAGTTGTGATCTGGTGCTATACATAAAATACAATTAACTTGACTTCAAGGGAGGCGGGGTAAGCCGTTGGGAGGGCGGGCGCACCCGTAAAATAATGGTAGGGAAAACACTGATGTGCTTTGACCATAAACTATTCCAAAGGACTAAAATACACCTTTGATCCAGCTTATATTTATGAAGATTTAGGTAAGCTGCATTTAAAAGACTTATTATTCTTCAGGAGTGATGCTTCTTGTGATGTGATCTTTAACGTTTCACAACCGAGCAATCCAAAAGATGTAGGCACATGTGTTTTGAATATTGTAATTGCATATTTAAATATTGTAATACATTAGAATGTTCGGAGAAGATATAAAAAGTATGCTAAAATTGAACAAACATTTCAAATAGCAAAAATATGTTTGGAAAGTTTGGCAAAACATTGTCATAACCTTATGGGAATATCAGTAAAATTATATACACTGTACAAAAAATATTTCCTCAATTTAAAAAAAACATAGTTATTTTTTTTACTCAACATATACAACTTAGTTAATTTTTGTGTGCATTATTTAGAGTTTTGCTTATTTACAAAAGTTCAACTAACAATTTGTTTTAAACTGCATCCAATAACTTTTTTCAAAAACTTCTTTTTTTCTTCACAAGTTTGCTGAACTTATTGGTTTAGTTAGCTAAACTTTTCTAAATACTGTAGGTAGAACAAGCAAAAAAAAAAGTAACTAAGTTTTATAAGTTGAGTAAAAAGATTATTTGCAATGTAGAGTTATATACTTTAGTTTTCTTTTTTTCAGATCAGTGGTCTCTGATTAAAAGGAGGCAACATTCATTGGAATAAAATCATACTGTACTTAAAGCAGGACTGAATTGAAGTTGTTTCAGTGTTTTTTCCCCATGCAAATATTGTTTTAATTTCAGTTAAATAAATGTTTTAATCTACTTATTAATGATTGTCGCTGTTACGGTCTTTGCTGTGTGTATTGGGGCTTCGTTGCGTAGATTCGCAATTTACATCTATTATAAAATATATCCACATTTAGTAGTTTTTGTCTCTCCTACTTAGGGTAAACAAACCCTAATACATTTATACACACAAATCTACTTTAAAACGTTCTGTCCCTCGAGCATCCGCTTGTTGTTTGTAGCTTTAGCCTGCTAGCACCAGTAGTCAGCTAAAGCTACTGACTTTTTTCATTCACTCGTTATCTCACTTACTGTCTTTGCTCTTCACCCTGTACAATGTCGCTTGTGTGTCTATCCTTGAGTGCAGGAGAAGCATCGATGGAGGCGTTGAAACTGGAGCTGGAAGCAGTTGAGTGCCAGATGCGCAATCTGGAGATGAAGCGAGCACAGCTCCGGAAATAATGGGCCTTGCTGTTCAAGGTAAGTGTGCGATACAATCTCAACACTCCATCCACCTCAACCACGCGTGTTTTTCTGTCCAGGCCCAGGGCACCGAGGACGCGGTTCGCCAAGGGGTCATTCACTCCGGCACCCGCCTGCCACGGCCCCTGGGTGTATGGTGCATACCAGGTCTCGGGGCAGAACGTCCTCTCCCCCCGTGTTCAAGATCTCCATGGACAACCGATTCACCCCACTTCACGAGACGGATCGCGATGTGACTTTCATCGGTAGGGGTGTGAACCTACACTGGTCTCACGGTTCGGTTCGGTTGCGATTATCATGCCATCGATTTGGTTCAATTCGATATCTCGGTGCATCACGGTGCATTGACAATGCTTTCCATACATAATTAGATTTTTTCTTCACAACACAAGAATTTTTTTTTATTAAACTCTTTAAATATATGAATTTTTATATACTATTTGTAATACTATTTTGTCCTTTAATACAAGCAGTAAGCGATAGGAACTGTACCTTTAATTTGACCTGCTCAAAGAAAACACTCTATGAATGTTCCAATACATGCACAGAAGACAGCATGAGCATTTATAGCAAATAAAGTAATGTAAATGTCAAACGAGGTCTTACACCCCTATGATTGGTCATTGTCTTCACCTGCTCAACAGAAAGGGCTGCGATTGGCTTTAGAAATGAAAGCGCTGTTTACCAATGAGTGATGTGGGAAGAACAGCCATGGTAGCAGTCTATATGTGAATAATACACAATTATCACATGTAATCCATAATAAACACAGTGGATAAAACTTGCACCTCTGGCACCCTTGTGTCTGGATCCACAAGTATTGCTTTAACAGCCGAGAGGAAAGGAAAAGTTACCAAACACCCCAGCGGGTCAAATGTATAAAGAGAGAGAGAGAGATGGAGTTTTACAGCATTTCTCCCTATTAGTGAAATAGCGGCTTGTGTGCTGTGCCTTCTTTAGTGTCAATGAAAGAGTCCAGCAAAATCACAAGCAGTTGAACTGTGCATAATTATGTACCTTTTTTTTTATATATACTTTATTTTTATTTCTCTTTTTTTAAGGAAGAAACAAGGAAAAAAATACAAATAATTAAAAACAAAAAAAAAATACAATAACACAACTTAAATGAACAGTTGACTGGTCACATATTTCCTTACAGGTCACAAAAAACAAGTACATATAGAAATCAGATTACACTGTGTAAAGGCATTAGTATAATCCATTTCTCCCAATATTGCAAGTATTTTTCCATTTGTAGTTTTAAAGAAAAAGTCATCCTCCATATTTTGAACATTATATATGATATCCAACCATTCAGATTTTGTAGGGGGTTCCAGCTGTAGCCACTTTCGAGTCACAGTTTTCTTACTGGTTGCTAGAAGTATTTTTAATAAATACTTGTCTTTTACCGTTAAGTTGGCTGCAATATTTCCCAGATAAATTGTTGTAAAAGAGAAGTCCAATTATATACCTTTTAGGTAGTAGGAGCGTTTTATTTACTTGCCCTCGCATCCTTCGCCATATTATTCTACTACGACATCGCGCATGGGAGATAAATGATGTCAGTACGTAATAACCGGTTATGATTATTACTGAACAGATATCAAATTGTCCCCGTCTGCATCGCGGTGCACCGAAGAAACAATTAATTTTGACACCCCTAATCATCGGTGTCTCCATCGTTCGCCACGTCCGCACTGCTTCCACTAAAGGTAACAACGTACGCACTCACTGCTTTCCCGGTGCTCGTGTTAAGGATGTTTCTGCCCAGGTACCCACTATCCTGAGCACTAGCGAGAGCATCGGAGCTGTCCTCCATGTGGGGACAAACGACACCGGGCTGCGGCAGACGGAGATCCTGAAGAGGGACTTCAGGAGCCTGATCGAGACTGTTCGACGCACCTCACCCGCCACGCAGATCATCGTTTTTGAACCGCTTCCTACCTACCGCCGAGGAAATGAAAGGTTCAGTAGATTTTTGCTTTGAATGAATGCTATTAATATGGTGTAAAGAACAGAAATTGCTCTTTGCCAATAACTGGAATCTTTTCTGGGAGCGTCCTAGGCTTTTCCGTGCTGGCGGGCTGCACCCCAGTCGAGCTGGAGCTGAACTCCTGTTTGACATCATCTCCAGGACGCTTCGTTCTGTCTGACTAGTAAGTAAAAATTCACAAAATTCACATTTTAGCCATATAGACTCTTGTTTGTCTCACTTAAATCAAAGTACTGCATATCTGGCTAACTCCATAGAAACTGTGTCTGTTCCTCGTATTAGTAGATCAAGAAATAAATGTACTGTGTGCTCTAGAAAAAATCTTTTAAGAATTAAACCAGAAAAACTGCAAAAAAGTGAAAATACAAATTTCTCAAAGCTTGGTCTCCTAAACATCAGGGGCCTCATGTATCAATGCTGCGAACGCACAAAAACTTTGCGTACGCCAGATTTGACGCTCACGTTTGAATTTACTATCGATGAAATGTCCACGCCAACTTCATGTCTGGCGTACGTGTATTTCTTGTGTGTGTTTGATTTATTTCCATTGACAACTCCTAGAGGCAATTGTGTTAAATTGCACACTACAAAGTATCTTTGAGCCGTGCAATGGCAACTGTATGGGATGGGAATATCCACATGTCTAGCAGGTATATAAGGTTTCCATACCATGCAGTTGACCAGCCAAACATTAAAGCGCAATTTGAAGTGATTGCCGGTTTTCCCAATGTAATCAGAGCGATCGACTGCACGCACATCACTATAGGCGCCATCTGAAGACGAATTTGCATACGTGAATCGGAAACATTTCCATTCAATAAATGTGCAAATAATATGTGATGCTCATATGCGATTGAGATAGAGATAGAAATGAGATAGATTTAATACATTCACTTGGCATAAAGCAAAACATTGTTGGTTCAACCCATTGCCTAAAGCATACATTAGATCTAATTTTGTATCATGGAATTGAGGTCATTAATGTAGACATTTTACCACAAAGTGATCATATAACAGACCACTACCTCTTACTATATAAGCTGTGTTTACCTGAAATTAGCAGATCCGCACAGATATACCGCCCTGGTAGAACTATCGTTCCGTCCACTAAAGATGAATTCATAAATAACTTACCTGATCTTTCTCTATTTTGAAATGCACCCGCAAACGCAAATGACCTTGATGTAGTACCCAGCAGTATGGATGCTATCTTTACTAACACACTAAATACTGTGGCACCCATCAAATTAAAAAAGGCTAGAGGGAATAAAATTACATCATGGTACAACAGTCATACTCGCTCTCTCAAAACAGCAACCTGTGCCCTGGAACGTAAGTAGAAAAAAACTAAATTAGAGGTCTTTAGAATTGCGAACAATAACAGTATGTCCAGCTATAGAAGGTCTCTAAAATCTGCCAGGACTGAGCACCACCGCAAACTGATAGAAAATAATCATAACAATCCTAGATTTTTATTTAACACCATTGCTAAATTAACAAATAATCAGAAACCGCATTAGTGAAAATAACCAACGATTTACTCTTAGCTGCTGACCAAGGGTGCATCTCGTTATTAGTACTACTGGATCTTAGTGCTGCATTTGACACCATTGACCATAATATCCTCATAAGGCCGCTTAAATTCTACAGGTGTCCAGGGAAAGGCTCTACAATGGTTTAAGTCATAATTAGCTGACCGTTACCAGTGTGTGAATATTAATGGACAGCTTTTACAAGTCAGGCCAGTAAAGTATGGGGTGCTTCAAGGATCAGTTTTAGGCTCTGTGCTGTTTACAATATACATGCTACCCCTGGGAGATGTTATTAGAAGACATGGGATCAGCTTTCACTGCTATGCAGATGATACTCAATTATATATTTCAACTAAACCTGATGAGATGTCTGAACTGTCTAAGCTAACTAAGTGTATTAAAGATGTTAAAGACTGGATGACCAACAATTTCCTTCTCTTAAACTCAGACAAAACAGAATTATTACTTATTGGGCCCAAATCCTGTACACATCAAATCTCACAACTCGACATGCAATTAGAGGGATACAAAGTTAGCGTTAGCTCTACTATAAAAGATCTGGGTGTTATATTAGACAGTCATTTAATTATTGAAAATCATATATCCCATGTCACAAAAACTGCCTTCTTTCATCTGAGAAATATCACCAAGTTACGAAGTATGCTAGCTATCTCAGATGCAGAAAAGCTAGTTTATGCTTTTATGACTTCTAGGCTGGATTACTGTAATGCTCTGTTCGCTGGTTACCCAGCATCCTCTATTAACAAACTTCAGCTAGTACAAAATGCAGCTGCCAGAGTTCTTACCAGGTCTAGAAAATATGATCATATCACCCCAATTTTATCCTCCTTACACTGGCTGCCTGTTAAGTTTTGTATAGATTTAAAAATATTACTTCTTACCTATAAAGCATTAAATAATCTAGTTCCTGTTTATCTAACCAACCTCCTGTCTCGCTACAATTCTACCCGCTCTTTAAGTTCTCAAAACTCAGGGCTTCTGGTAGTACCTAGAACAGGGGTCGGGAACCTTTTTTCAGCAAAGAGCCATATCTGGGTTTTTATTGGCAAATGCATTTTTTAAAGAGCCACGTGACTTTATATATCAATCTATATCTATCTATAATATATATATATATATATATATATATATATATATATATATATATATATATATATATATATATATATATTTATTTATTTATTTATATATTAATATATTTGTTGGTAGCATAATCTGATGGGTAGTATAAAATGTCAGGACACCGGAACCTGACCTTACTCAGCGGTTAGCAAAAAAAGCATGAAACATCACTATTCAGTTTACTAACACCACTGAAATTCAGTTCACTTCACTATTATGTGCCAAGCTAAAATCACTCACTCAGTCTAAACTTCCAGATGAGCCCAGTTACCTCTTCCGTCATGTTTTCTGGCTGACTTGAGATCGTTTTGCTGCTGTCTCCTGATCCATTCGCGCAGATTCATCTTCTCTTGATACGGTATAATTATCAGATTTCCTCGTGGTTTAAAAATATAAATACAGCTTGACTGCCTCTGGCATTTTGAAAATACAGATGTTATTTAGTAGGCCACTATGCCATTATTTATTTTCGCTGCTCACTGCGCGCGAAACAATAATCACCAACCAATGAGCGTGATTGTAAACATAAGAAAGCTGATTGGTCAAAAGTAACTACCTTTATGTGTGTGCGCGCAGCCGCGCACACACACTCGACTCGACACAGCTTTGCTCGCTGTTTTTCACTCGGACTCATGGGAAGTTCGGATCATTTTACTGACTCTGACCTTTGAGTCTTGTTCATCGAGATGAACGAGTCTTTTTTATGAGTCATTTCGTTTAATTTGCGAAAATAACATTAAAATGTTACGAGATACTTCCAAACACATCTACAACTTACCCAAACGTTGATCACACTTCTGAGTCATTCGTTCATCATGTAACAGCTTTTTCTAGTATAGTTATAACGATACAGTTACTAGTATTAGCACTAGTATGTAAAGAGATGACAGAGGACTCGAGAAATGAACAGATCAAATCTTTTTCCGGCTGTAAATGCATATGATTGGCTTCTGTCTCTCGTGTGAAGAACGAACGATTCAAACCCGTTAGAAAACTCGAAAAAATAACTAATCTTCTCCTCCACCAGCACAATTGTGCGCATGCGCGAAAGAACGAATCACTCCCTGAGATGACTCATCGTTCTCGAGTCAAATAAAAGATTTGTTCAAAATGAACGAATCGTTTAAGACCGGTCCGTGTACCCGCGTGACAAACTGAGGCATTGGATGTCACACACACACATTTAATTAATTTATTTGGAATGACTAATACTAATTAAAGCAACACAGCATCCAAATAATAATAAAGAGCCTGTTATGTTCCACAGTACAAGCAGTGAATACAGTCAGTGAGTTTCTTTTTACGTGACAGTATTAAAAACACTCAATCAATTCTGCTCGCATTAGTGAATAGCTGGATTAAGGATAGAGATGGCATCGTCTTCTCCACACATGCAGACTGCCTATTATAGCAGACACAGAGCAGTATTTAGCTATTTGTTTAGAGTCTTTCTTACTGAGTCCAGCAATTTGTAATCCTCTCACACACAGTTTATGAACGTGTCCAAGGCTACCGTAAATTTAAACAACTAGCTTTATGTTGTAGCCACACAATTTTAGAGCATTTACTAATGGTTGATATTTTAGCATTTTTTCTGAATAGCACAGATCCATGTAGGCGTCAAAACAGCAGCCTACTTCCATAATCAGAGTATTTTTCAAGACTTCATCCACAACAACAATATCAGGAGTGTTTGGGAAATCTCTAATGACAGCACTCAAAACATGTGCATTACTGTTCAATGATGGAAACCAGTTCATTCGTACAGTCTTGTTAATGTATAGTGCACTGTGCACACTGACTCTGTCCACCTCTTTAGCTGTAATGTTCACAATGCGATCATGACGTGCGATGTAAAGGCCTTTGAACGCGGGACAGCCGTTCATTATGTGTGCTGTTGATTCCACCATCCTGTCGCTATGCAGTAGACAGAAGTGCTCATGGTGTTTCGGGTACCACACGGACAGATTATACTTTGTAGGCAGTGTTTGTAATCGAGCTCTGATGACGAACTTGAGAATAGTGTGATCAATAGCGGGGTTGTGTAGCGCAGTGTGTGAGACTGTGTGATCCGCGCTCGGCAGACAGGCCAGTTTGCCCTGGAGCCGCAGGTGAGTCCAGTAACTGCGCTGCTGTGTGTGAAAGTGCTGGAGAATCTCATACCTGCACGTCCTGCTCTTCAGCTCCTTCTTTACTCCACCATCATCTAAAGTTGCTTCAACACATGTGTCAGTGTCCATGATCGCCTCATCGCTGACGCACACAAGTTAATGCCGGATCAATTAAAATAAATACCAGAACGCAATAATACACGAATATCTGACATTTCTCGGAACAAGATTCAAATTAAGGCTCAGATTAAGCACTGCCGCGAACAGTTCATTTGCCGTACTTAGCATACACGACTTTTTCGCCATTTGTGAAAGGTTTCCTTTGCTGCCGTGCGAGCTCCAATGACTTCGCAGCACTCAAATTCCCACATGCCCCTGTCCAAACTCCCGTCCTGCCTCTGCTGTTTTTGTCTGGTTTGCAGTTTATGTTGGAGCTCCTCACACGCCTTCTTTCTTCTGGTTCTTTGCCGCAAAAGCTGCATGGTGGGTTTCAAAATGTCTCTTAACATTCAATGTTTTACAAGAGGAAATGCGTTTGGTGCAGATCAGACAGGGCAGAGCAGTCAATAATTTCTGCCCACTCATTTTGAAACTTTCGAAGTTCCTCCGAATCTCTTTTTGCCATCATAACCACTCATGAACTTTGTTTGAATTTACGTGCGCGCTCGCGCGGTTACCATAGAAACTGGTTGGTTTATTCACTGCGCCGCACACACGCATTGTTTGAAACGTCGAGTTTTATTCTTTTTCCTACAAAATAAAATTACAATAACGAGGGAATTGTAAATGTATTTTTAATAGGAAACTGATTACTAAGTGACAATTATCATTTTTTTAAACTAGAATTTTATTGAAGGGAGACAGCTGGAGAGCCACCTATTTTGGTCAAAGAGCCACAGGTAGCTCGCGAGCCATGGGTTCCCGACCACTGACCTAGAATAACAAAGTCGAGTAAAGGAGGTCAAGTCTTCTCATTTGTGGCTCCTAAACTCTGGAATAGTCTTCCTGATAAAGTTCGAGGCTCAGACACACTCTTGCAATTCAAAACTACATTAAATGGAGGAGTAGAGAGACTACAGGGACAGCCGAGTCTTCGCTGACGTCCAGTGTTCTTCAGCCTCCGGTGCCTAGACTGCAGCTCTGCACAAGACGTTTGGCCATACGAGAAATGATCGTGCCCAACTGAGCCAGGTTTCTCTCTAGGTTTTTTTTACCCTCACTTTCGCCCATTGGTTAAGTCTTTTTCCTTGCCGCTGTCGCCACTGGCTTGCATAGTTCAGGACTTGTAGAGCTGCGCATCAATGGATTACTCTTCAGTGTTTGAACTCCCAGCAGTGATTATTAAAACACATTGAACTGAACTGAACTAATCTAAACTGATCTGAACTTAAACTCTGAAAACTGAACAACACTGTTTCAATTCACTATAATGTTCTATGTGAAGCTGCTTTGTCAATCTACATTGTAAAAGCGCTATACAAATAAAGATTAAATTAATTGAACTTAGCATAATTGTAATAACATTATTTCAGGGTGCAAATCTGGCTAAAAATCAACTTTAAAATTCAACGTTGATTTAACTTAGGTCTGCTATCTGGATATGTCTCCTATATAGCTCATATCTCACTTTGGCAACTGTCATTCATGATGCCTAGCTCATATTTTTTTATCAAGGCAATAACTAAGAACTAACTAAAAAAATGCAAAAAAACGCATGTACAGTTGAAATCAAAATTATTAAGCCTTAATTACCCTAACCTGCCTAGTTAACCTATTTAACCTAGTTAAGCCTTTAAATGTCACTTTAAGCTGTATAGAAGTGTCTTCAAAAATATCTAGTAAAATATTATTTACTGTCATCATGGCAAAGATAAAATAAATCAGTTATTAGAAATTAGTTATTAAAACTATCATGTTTAGAAATGTGTTGAAAAAATCTTCTTTCCGTTAAACAGAAAATGGGGAAAAAATAACCAAGGAGGCTAATAATTCAGGGGGGCTAATAATTCTGACTTCAACTGTATGTGTGAACACTTGAAATTGGTATCACATGTAATTGGCATGTTATGGAATTTATTTTATGGAAAATAAGTGAGAGGAGATGGAAAGTAATGATGTCTACACGTTTTGCTGAAACATTTATAAGGTCAATTCTTTCTTGTATGAAGAAAGAAGGAAATGTATAACAAAATGCTTTGTAGTTTTTTTATTTTGTTCAGTTTTTTTGTCTAATTTTTGTTCTTGTACTATTTGATTGTTCTCAAGTAAATAAAGAATGTACATTTCTACATGGGCTTTTATTTATGCTGTCGAGAAGCTATAAATTTTAATCATTTTTCTAATATATAGGTAAAAATATATGTGCACACACACTCACACACATATATACAGT
This sequence comes from Danio kyathit, assembly GCA_903798195.1. Lineage (NCBI taxonomy): Eukaryota > Metazoa > Chordata > Actinopteri > Cypriniformes > Danionidae > Danio > Danio kyathit. The sequence continues at coordinate 40,177,928 of LR812540.1, forward strand.
ATATATACAGTTGAAGTCAGAATTATTAGCCCCCCTGAATTATTAACCCCCTGTTTATTTTTCCTCCAATTTCTGTTTAACAGAGAGAAGATTTTTTTCAACACATTTCTAAACATGACAATTTTAATAACTCATTTCTAATAACTGATTTATTTGATCTTTGCCATGATGACAGTAAATAATATTTGACTAGATATTTTTCAAGACACTTCTATACAGCTTAAAGTGACATTTAAAGGCTTAACTTGGTTAACTAGGCCGGTTAGGGTAATTAGGCAAGTTATGGTATAATGATGGTTTGTTCTGTAGAGTGTAGACTATCAAAAAAAATAGCTTAAAGGGGCTAACAATTTTGTCCTTAAAATGGCCTTTAAAAAATTAAAAACTGCTTCTATTCTAGCTGACATAAAACAAATAAGACTTTCTCCAGAAGAAAAAACATTATCAGACATACTGTGAAAATTTCCCTGCTCTGTTTAACATCATTTGGGAAATATTTAAAAAAGAAAAAAAATTCAAAAGGGGGCTAATAATTCTGACTTTAACTGTATATATGTACATATAATATAGGAAAACTGACAATTTTATATATGTCACATATATTAAAAACCTATATTAAAACAATTATGCTCATATAGGTTCTTTCCATGTGGGGGGCCCTGACTTAACTCTTGCGGGTGGGCCCACACATTTTGCGCTACGCCACTGCCTACAGTAGCAGTAATAGTTTTTATATTTTACATTGTTAATCACTAATATTATTTAAGATACAGATCACAGCAAACTATTTAAAGAGCAATGCTCCACATACATCTTGTTTTGATGCCCTTCAGGGGTGAGATCCCCCAACCCCCCTATAATTTGTACCCTGTTTGTACTGCTCCTGTACCTGACCTTATGGCCTCATTCAAAATGGCGCTGTGACTAGACCCGCTGGAGTTATAATCACCAATGACTGATCATCACACACTGCTGCCACACAATTGTTTAAACCCCTTATATAAGTGATATTTTCATAATGTGTCCCCTTAAAGATATTATTGAAATACTCTATGAGGACATAACAATTTTAATTAATTAATTAAATATTGAGTTTGCAGCATTTCTTTTAATAAATGGTGGACAAAAGATGTTTAATATTTGTCAGTAAAATTAATTTAAAAAAAATACTCAGCTTTGTGTGTGTGTGTATATATATATATTTAAATATTGTGATGTATTATAGTATTGTGACATTTTCAGGTGAAAGAAATCAATTATTTTGAAAGATATGAGTTATATATGAGTGTTATTGTTATTAATGAGTTGGAGCTGTCTGACTCGAAAACCTTTAAATGTATTGTGAAAATCCTTTAAAATGTTTGGTGAAAATGAATAAATAAAGAACAGTCATTAAACTATAATCCGCTTTGTGTATCAATTCTGCAACATCTCAGATCAACACTTCATATCTCATAATAAATAAGCTTGAATTTAAAAGTCATTGAAAGATTGCTGATCAAATATGTTTAAAGTTGATGTTATCATATCGTTCAAAGGTGTTTAGAGTAAAAATGTGACTGTTTCATCTGCAGGGCTAGTTGTAACAAGGTTTGTTGTAACACTTGCTGGAAAACTCATATTTTACACAATTTAAATTCAGTTTAGTTCATAATGTATATTTCTACAGTAACTCAACATTCTTTATCATACATAGAAAATATGTTATACGTCTATTTATCTATTACTTATTATATATTCCATTATGCATCTGGAATATTTCTGCACACACAAACACACACATGTATGACTGTAACATTTTTATAGAAATTGGCAAAAAATATTATACAAAATCAACATGTAATATGTGTATTGGCACATTGAAATTGGCTGTTTTGAAACAGCAAACAATTAAACATATATCAGACAACAACAACCAAAATACAGAATTTTATTGTGTTTATAATAGTAAAATATATATCTAGGTGACGCAGTGGCACAGTAGGTAGTGCTGTTGCCTCACAGCAAGAAGGTCGCTGGTTTGAGCCTCGGCTGGGTCAGTTGTCGTTTCTGTGTGTTTGCATGTTCTCCCTGCATTCGTGTGGGTTTCCTCCAGGTGCTCCGGTTTCCCCCACAGTCCAAAGACATGCTGCACAGGTGAATTGGGTAGGCAAAATTGTCCGTAGTGTATGAGTGTGTATGGTCGTTTCCCAGAGATGGGTTGCAGCTGGAAGGGCATCTGCTGCGTAAAACATGTGCTGGATAAGTTGGCGGTTCATTCCGCTGTGGTGACCCCGTTTTAATAAAGGGACTAAATCAACAAGAAGATGAATTAATGAATATATATCTAGTGAATATATCATCAATTAGTGAGGAAATGTTTTCTAAAGCATCAAGAAATATAAGCTGAAAATGTAGAGGTGTCTAGGGACCCCTGCTGGATATATGTGGAAATTGCAGCCTTTTTCCTCTAACCTCAGATGGCAGAATTTTATTTCTAAAATATAAAACAATATCCAGAAACCTTTTATATTAAATTTAGCTCAGACTTTTAGTGATTTTTAAATGAAAAGTTCATTTTTCATAAGCCTAACGTTGGCTTATTTTAATGCCTTAAAAATAATTAAACCTCTTCAATATGGGTGTTTAATACAGGTTTATGTAACATACATTAAGAACCATGTTTAATTAACAAGAAATAATTTGATCATACTTCAATATAATTCTTACTATTAATGAATCTTTAACTATGACTTTTCCTTCAATAAACTCTCAATTTGCTGCGTGTTCACTCAGATTAATCAGTTGTTTTACTTCAATCAAATGAATGTATTTTCCCCCAAATATAATATTTATTGTGATTTATTAACTTTTTATTATGTAGCCGTTACATTCACCAATCCAAATGGAGTAACATAAAAACAAACAGCTTTGTGTTTGTTTTAGTCATTTTTAAATTGTCAATATGTCACAATAATCTGACACTGAAAATTCTGTCAAAAACATACTGATTCGTGAATTTGATATTTTGTATTCGAGTATTAATTTTGTATTTTTGGAAATTAATTTTAAAATATTCTCCACGAACTGTAAAGCCCGCCTTCTTTGATTTGATTGGCTGACATTTTGACATTAACGAGCTATTATATCTGAGGCAGACCACGACAGGTGTTGTCTATCGATTACGGCCCGGTTTCAGACATAAAATCAGTCCTGGCTCGGTAATATTGAGTCATTTCTGTGCTGTTTTGAGTTTTGAGTAAAAATCTGAACTTTTGAAAATAAACGCGCCTGGAGACGCCATTCCAAAAGCTCCATAAATGACGTCACTCCGCAAACCAATCTTCAGTTCAGTGATTATTCAAGCTAGTGAAAGGATTGTCATTTGAGCGCGTTTACAGAGTTTCAGTGAATTTACCGATTTACAAATTATCTGTCGACTTAAAACACTTGATGAGTGAACTACAACACTTAATGAGTAAAAATACGATGCCTGTATTTGCCCACGCGATGGCAGCAACAGCATCTGTGTGTGGTGGAATGGAGAAAGCAGAGTTGGGTTTGTGGCTGGACACAATCGGCTTTTGCGACGACTTCTGTCCCTGGCTTGACCAGGTGGACGGGACTGTGGTTTCAGAGGCCGCTACAGCACTTCACAAGCCCTCTACTGCTAATAAAGTGGAGGGAAATGCAACCGGTGAGACTATCAACAAACACTCAAGATTTATTATGTGTTAAAACCATTAAAAACCAAGGGTAGAGATATATGCAAGTATTTAGGGATTAAAAAAAATGTATAAATGAAAAAAAGAAACATTACATATGAAACAATAATGATAAATTATCAATAATAGGGTTTAAATAGACTTTAGGATGAGAAAAAGTTGTTCTGTCAGGTAAATTGTCCAAAAGTGACACTTTTCACTGGGCCTAGCCAAAACAATGAATCCACATCCAATACTATTTTAAAACTCTCAGGATGTGTCCTATTAGAAAATGCAGATAACACACACACACTCATATACAGTTGAAGTAAGAATTATGAGCCCCCCTGTTTATTTTCCCCCATTTTCTGTTTAACGGAGAGATTTTTTCAACACATTACTAAACATAATAGTTTTAATAACTCATTTCTAATAACGGATTTATTTTATATTTGCCATCATGACAGTAAATAATATTTGACTAGATATTTTTCAAGACACATTTATACAGCTTAAAGTGACATTTAAAGACTTAACTAGGTTAATTAGGTTAACTGCAGGTTAGGGTAATTAGGCAAGATATTGTATAATGATGGTTTGTTCTGTAGTCTATCGGAAAATTATAGCTTAAAGGGGCTAATAATTTTAACCTTAAAAACTGCTTTTATTCTAGCTGAAATAAAACAAATAAGACTTTAAAAGAAAAAGAAAATTCAAAGGGGGGTGAATAATTCAAGACTTCAACAGTGTGTGTGTGTGTGTGTGTAAGTATGTAGGAATAAAAAATGTTTAGGAAAAGCCAAAAATACATTGTATGAGTCAATTTATGAAAATTGACCCTTGTGACTGATTTTGTTTTTCAGGGTCATCTTTGGAGACCATCAGCTTCTGCAGTAACTTCTGTCCCTGGTTGGACGAGGAGGACTGGACTGTGGTTTCAGATGCCGGTGAACCCGCTACTGATAATAATGTGGAGAAAAACACAACCGGTGAGTCTGTCAGCAGCCACTAGACTTAAGCTTGAAAAATGACAAAAACAATATTAAACAAACATGAGAAATGATCAATAATGGGTTTTGCACAGACTTTGAGATGAGAAAACGTTGTCTTGTAAGGTAAATTGCCCTAAATGGACAGCTGGAGGGCCATAACAACTGTTTTACTGTATAAAATACATTACGCCTATGTAAAGTCCCTGTAAACCACCTATATTAATGTGTGTGTGGTAAATGTTAACATACATCTCTATGAGTTAAAAATATAGATTTTTTTTATGCCAACAGTCATCAGACTATTAAGTAAAGTTTATAATTTTCCATGAAGATTTTTATTAATATATTTTAATTTCTGAAAACTGATTCATGACTGATTTTGTTGTCCAGGGCCATCTTTGGAGACCATCAGCTTCTGCAGTAACTTCTGTCCCTGGCTGGACGAGGAGGACTGGACTGTGGTTTCAGATGCCGGTACAGCACTTGATGAACCATCTACTGAAAATGAGGAGAAAAACACAACGGGTAAGCTTTCCTAGATTTAAACCATTTAAAAAACTGGGCGAAGAGATATATGAATGTATTGGAGGATTAAAATAAATGTAAAAATGAAATTAGACACATTATATAGGAAATAAAATGAGAAATAATGTGATTTTAAAATAGTAATTCGCTCAGTTGTGTCATTTTAAATGCAACGTTGAAATAGTTTGAGTTGTCATAACCTGACATTACCAAGACAACACAGCTTGTCATAAATCCGTCATAAACATGATTGTCATGAGGCCATTATAATTGTGTCATGAATATTTTTCTGATCACTTTTGAATTAGTCTTTAAAATGTCCTATTAAAAGTGTCAGTGTGTTCTTGAATAATTTTATAACAGCGTCATTAATATTTAAAATAATGAATTCACTTTGTACTACTGAAGTTGAGGTCAAGAAAAATGAATGACACTGTTCTGAAATTCAAGACACAATTACAACGGCCTCATGCCAATCATGTTTATGACAGATTTATGACAATTTATGGATCTTTATGTCTTTATGACATTATGTCTTGGTAATGTCAAGTTGTCATGACAACGACAGGTTATGATGTATTTGATTATGTCAAGTTACAGTTGATACAAGTAAAGCCCCGGACAGATCACACGATTTTAGCATGATTTCGGCAGGATTTCCTTGACGTAGGGTGCCGTAGAGATTCGGAAAAGACAAATAGGCATCGTGACACAAGATTCAATCGTTTATTCTCATGTAATGTGGCATAGTTCACGACAACTGATACCATTTCTGCGATGCCTCACAACACCATCTCAGAAAGTCTAGCATGTTTCATTTTTTTCTGTTTCTTCACGGTGAGTTCCTTCACGCGGGTGACACTGCAAGAGGAGCACATCATTTCTCGGTTATATCAGTGGGTGCTGCCGTTAATGCGCTGGTCAGATAATCAAAAAATAGACTGCATATTTACTTATGGGTGGGTCATGTGTGGATATGATCAATCATTGGTTATGCAAACTTTAACTACCTTTTCTAAAATTTTAAGATGTTTTAAGCAATTTTATCTGACAGACTGACACATGCAGACATCTCTATTCACAAGAGTTTCTGAGTTTTCTCAGCCTTCCAACAGAGTTTGCTCTTCAAAGGTAATCTGGGAACATGTTCAGTGCTGCGAATACATTGCAAAAGCATTTCCTGCTTATTCAAATTTGTGTTTAATAGTGAAAACAGTTTAATATAGGCTTCTCTGAAACTGTAAATATCCCACTTTAATTTTATTTAGGCTAGATTATTATTTTATTGAACAAACCAACACAATATCATGGCTTGTTTTGAAGCGCATCACCTTAAATGTTAAAGATAACTGACCAACAAAACATACATTAAAATTAAAACAGTTAAAAATTACAGCGAACAAAATTCATTGCAAAATTATATTTTTTCCAAAAAAAAAAAAAAATATACGAATTATGTTTATGTTTGTGCCCCTACACTACTCAACTATACGGGTGGATGGTTTGTTTCGCTCTGTGGAAAATAAGAATTTAATTATTGCTTCACTGTGATCGTATCACAAATCTCAGTTATATATTTGCTCATTTTTAATATGTCATTATTTTAAAGATTATGTCTTGAGCATCTGATATTTCCTTGCTGCTGCTTTTGTGCTTTCATTTCTCTGTTTTACTCACGGCAAGTTCAGGCCAGTTCAGGAGTGTTTAATAATCAACCCTGGCAGGAAAATATACATTTACATTTCAAAGAAAATATCTTAATATTAAAAAGGAATCATAAGTTTGATCCTATCCATCTCATAAAGAATGCCCTTAAATAATGTAGTTATTAGTTGTCTGCAAACATCAGTGTTTATTGAGATTAAAATAAGATTTTAAAAAATATTAATTGAGATAAGAAATATTGTTATAGAAACACTTGTGAGTGCTTTGGAAAAATAACGCTCATCATAGACGTCACAGGATGACTGAGAGTGAAGGAATGTGTAGTCTGGCACATTTGTTACCCACGACAAGTCAAAATTTTATCAAAAAAAAAAAAATTTCGCATAATCTGACATAGTGACTTTCGTAACCGACAATAAAAATTGTGTGATCTGACTGGGGCTTAACAATGGCATCCAAGTGATTGTTGTAACAAATGCATCTCAAACAATGTTATTTAAACTGACATAACTGAGCGAATGACAGTTGTCATGAGCATGCATACAATCTTCATAATCATGATGTGTGTCATATCATAGTCAAAAAAGTGTCGTGATGAGTCCAGTAAAATGTTTCTATGAATCTCAGTTTCTGAAAATTGACCATTATGACTGATTTTGTCATCCAGGCTCACTTTTGGAGATCATCAGCTTCTGCAGCGACTTCTGTCCGTGGCTGGAAGAGGACTGGACGATGCTTTCTGATGACAGTACAGAACCTTATGAGTCCTCTCCTGATAACAGTGTGGAGGAAAACACAACCGGTGAGACCGTCTGCAACCACAATAAAGAAATGAAAGACATTAAGCTGCTCTTAGCACAAGTATTTTGAGAAAATCAGCAGCTCAAAAGTCCCAGACAGAGGGCAAAATCAATTTAAAAATGGATAACTGAAAATGATCAGATAAACAATACAATATGATAGTTTTAATGCACTTATTATAGACATGAAGCAACTATTCTCATAGGCCTATGACTCAAAATTAATTTATACTCCTTAAAGGTCCTGTGAAATTAAAATAATGCATTTTACATGTTAGCATCAGTATGTTAGACATAAGGATATCTATAAGCTAGTGTGGTACAAAACAGTAACAAAATTCATATTTAAAAGATATAAACATGTAAAGCTTGCAGTTTGTCACTTCCACCTAAATCATCGAATCTTCTGACCAATCAAATGCTCTCTAGTATCTGACATGCCCCGCCCCCTTCTTCTCATCGGCTTCTCATTTGATGCGCTAGAGCTCAAACATTACTGGCAGAGCTTTGAGAAAAACTAAACGCTATTGGCTGCTTTTAAAAAGGGGAGGGGCTATTCTATGCCTCACCCTTTCTTCATGTTTTAGTTGAGATTACGTGAAACATTAAATAATAAATGCACATTTCAAAGCACTTAATATCATGTTCATCAAAACTCACAGAGGTTTTTCACAGAAGGTGCTTTTTATTTTATGATTGCTCCACTTATATATGATGGGACGTGTGATTTTGATCCCACAGCACCACAGCTTAGTATAACTCATATTTTCACTGACATTCATGAGTTTATGAAGGAGCGACAAACACTAGATCATAGGTGTCCCACTTTAGGACAATTTGGCCTTTATCTTAATTATTATTAAGATTTTACATTTTTTTATTCTTAATAGCCTATACAATAACTGACTGTCACGTTTCTAATATTTTCTTTGTTGTTTTTCTTTATTTAAGAAATCCAAACACAAGGCAGCAGGTGGAACAAAATCCAAGCTTTCTTCAGGAGGGTGTGGAAGGTCATAAAGAAGCCTTTCCTCCGCAGAAGATGGAACAAAGTGGAGCCCGATTCTGATCCAGATCAAGAGCCGAATCCAGATCAAGAGCCAGATCCAGAGCACAATCCAGATCATGAGCCAGGTCCAGATCGAGAGCCAAATTCAGATCAAGAGCCTGATCCTGATTCAGAGCACAATCCAGATCATGAGCCGGGTCCAGATCGAGAGCCAGATCGAGAACCTGAGCCAGATCAAGAGCCTCATCAAGATCAAGAGCCTGATCTGGTTTCAGAGCCTGACCGAGATCAAGAGCCAGATCCAGATAAAGACTATGATGAAGACCCAGAGCCAGATTCAGAGCCTGATTCAGATCGAGAGCCAGATCCAGGTGAAGAGCCAGATCTAGATCGAGAGCCAGATCCGAGTGATGATCCAGATCGAGAGCCAGATCCAGATCGAGAGCCAGATCCGGATAAAGAGCCAGATCCAGATGAAGAGCCTGTCCCTGGACCATCAGGGATCCAGATTTTCGCATCAGGAGCCTATGATGATAGGCGTCAGTACTATTATATATGCTAATATAACATATATTTGTTAATGTAAGATAAAATCAGTATGATAGACCTGAAAGCACTTAAACAACCTCTTCTTTTTTCAGGATCTTTGGAAAGTTTCTACAAGCTGGGAGCTATTCTGGGAAGCGGGGCCTTCGGCACAGTGCGCAAAGCGATCCGTAAATCTGATTGCATGGAGGTAAAACTCTCTTACTACACATTTTGCTCCCTTTGTAAATTTTCTAATTGAGCATTGTGTTGATTAAATGAGTTAGAGACTGAAGAATATGCGGGGAAAAAATGATAATTGTATTTCCTGTTTGCAGGTTGCCATCAAGCAGATTGACAAGAAAAGCGATGACATCTGTGTAGTAAGTTGGAAAAAACTCACTAAATATTTATAATGGTTTGGACACATTTACTGTTGTGTAATTAAACTTTAAAAGGCCAAATCCAGTCATGTGAATCTGTATGAAAATTTCACTCATGGTCAAGTTGAAGAAAGTCATTTTGCTGTTCTTCATCCATCGCTAAACTACTGTTTAATTTACTTTTTTGCCCAAATATTTTGGTGAAACCTAATTAGTGTGAAGTTACTGTAATTCGTTGCTGCACTATAACAGAAATGAGCTAGAAAGCCCTGCACTATTCTAGATCATATATAAAGAAATACTAAAGCAACGTAGCATGCATTTAAACATTAGTTCATCCAAAAATGGAAATTCTTTTATCAATCACTTATCCCAGAGACTCTGTTCATCATCAGAACACAAATGAAGATATTTTAGATGAAATCTAGGTTCTAGAGTTCAACAAGAACAACAGAAAACAATAAGACAACAAGGGTCCTGAAATGTTAAAAAAAATACTAGAAACATTGTCAAAACAAAACAGTCTATGCGTCTCCAGTGGTGTCCTGTGTCACTTTTGTACACCAAAAAAAAATCCTTGTAAAATGGCTTTGTTGGCATCAAAGTGCATGTTTACTATGGTCAATACTATGGTCAGTTTGACGGATGGATATTAGAATTAGCAGAGCAACAGGCAAGAGTTGTATTGACCGCAGTAAACACAAACCCTGATCTGATGCAGAAGACAAACGCGAACAAAGCCGTTTTACAGTATTTTGGTGCACAAAAGTGTTCTTGTAGCTTTGTTTGATCACTGTTAAAGGTGATCTAACTAGGGCCGCACAATATTGGAAAAATGTGTTCTGTGAAATATATTGCTATTATAAATGCAATTTCAGCAGATGACTTGTTTAATTTTATTCTTGATTTAATCATAAGCTTGGAAAGCAATTTTGGATAATTTGGTGTTTCCCCATTCAAACAGAATGCTTGAGAGGCGTTTCAAAGACACTTTTTTAAGAGCATAAACCTTTTCTAAAATCTAAAAACATTTTTAAGTGAACTCTAATCCTTTAAATGAAGTCTTCCTTCAGATCTGCATCAACTAACCCTTGTGCTCTTTTTCTCATTAGCCTGCTTTAGCTACCAAACCATTTAAAGAAGTGGAGTATATGCTAATGCTGAAGCGTCCGCCATTGTGCAAATACGTGATCGAAATGTACGAGTGGTTTAATGAACCTGGTTACATTTCAATGGTCATGGAGTACCCCAAACCTTGTGAAATCCTGAGTGACTTCGTAAGCAAGTACGACAAGCTGGCCGAACCTGTGGCACGTTACCTGGTGCGACAGATAGTCCTGGCAGTCCAGCATTGCATTGACAAAGGCATTGTGCACAACGACCTGCATTCCGACAACATCCTGGTCAACACAAGGACTTTGCGGATCAAGCTGATTGATTTCGGCTGCGCTTACAAAGTGGAAGAACGAGACTATGATAACGCCGTCCTGTCTAGCTCCTGGGCTATAGGCTGCCTGCTGTATTACATGCTGACCAGAGACTTGGTGAATTACTTCGATGTTAAAGTCAAGCGCAAAATTTCGCTTGCACCCAGCTTAATAAGTGGTGAGTTTAAAATTTATGTTTTAAGTTAAACCTACATTTGTTTATGCACATTTTGAAGATTTATGCACATCTTGGCAAATACTGCACTATTAAGGGTATAGGGGGCGGTGTAGGATACAACCATTGGTAGTATTTTAATCACAAATTTTAGAAGGTATCTTGATAATTGTTAGCTTTATTGTATATAATTCTTATAAGTAAGATGTAGTCTTATAAGCAGCGTATTAACCATCTTTCCCCTTGTACAGACTGCCGTGATCTGATCACAAAGTGTCTGAGCGAAAACATGACACTTGATCAGTTCTTACAACATGACTGGATGAAGAGGCAGTAGAATGAAGACAAGACACGATACAGATGAAGGTAAATACTGCTGAGCCTGAAGGAAACTACATTTATCAGGTTTAGGATCTCACTTTGATGTCGAAACAACATAAGAAAATATGTCCAAAACCCTGATCAATTTGATGTCAGAACATTGACGTCTATTTGACATCCACACATTGATGTCCTTTTGACCACCAAAACAAAGACACAAAATGTATTATAAGAAATGTTTTATTCATCTGAAAGCTTCAAGTACAAATTACAAATATCCCTACAATGCATGTAAACTAGCTTGACGTCAAAACTACATCAAATTGACATCTAACACATCTAACACATCAAATTGACACAAAAACACGTCAAGTTAATCAATTGACATAAAATCGATCTGCATTTTTATCTTGTTTTTGATGTAGTTTTGACATCAAGGTGCCCACTGGGATACTTCTTATGTTATATAAATATGCGCTAGACAAATACCAGACATGTTTTTAATATTTCTTCTTTTGTTTTTTTTCCTCAGTATGGACTTTACATAGAAAACAGCAAGGTCTTCTACAGAAAATTCTAAAAAAAAAAATCGTTTCTATAAAAAACTCATAAAAACCAACACAACATCATAAAGAAGCCATTTCTTCACTGCAAATGGAAAAAAAGAAGAACTCACATCTAACTGATCCAGATCCAGAGCCTGATCCAGAGTCTGTCCTGGGACCCAAACACTGCAGGATCAGCGTCGTCATCAATCCCAGGAAACTGCCTCTTCTGTGCAGTCAGAAATGGAAACCCGTGGTGGACTCTGAGGATACGGGTGGTTAAATCTGAGTGCATTTTGAGGAGGTTGTGTTGTTTCTCTAGAGGATGAGGATGAAGAAACACCAGCACCAGAACAATGCATTGGGTCAGGTTTATATGATAAGCAGAAGGTTTTAAAAAAATGAATTACAAAATTGTTAAAAAATGAGCATGCATTTTTTTAAATTGGCAAATAAATCCCCTGAACACAAATGAAGATATTTTAGATGAAATCAGAGAGCTCCCTCATCCTTCATGGACAGCAACAGCCCCAAGTTGCTCAGAAACAAAGTCCAGAAAGTACCAGAAAATCTTTTTTAATATTTTTCTGGACTTTGAGGGTGAGGGAGCTCTCAGACTTCAGAATTACTGACATCAGAAATGATCTAGGAGGAGTAGGGGATGGTGGAGGGCCTTTTTTTTCTTCCGTTTGTGTTGTGGATGGAAGTGTGCATTACTAACACTGACCCCTTAAGTAATTGTAGACTTCTATATTTCTAATGTTATTTTTGGACAACCTTAGGCTAAAATGAGCATGTTTTTTGCCATTTTTGGGTAAAAAAATCCTCTGAATACAAACACTAATATTTTTAGATGAAATCAGAGAGCTCCCTCATCCTCCACTGACAGCAACAGCCCCAAGTTGCTCAGAAACAAAGTCCAGAAACTACCAAAAAAAAGTGCCTTCAGTGGTTCAATTGTATAACAAAAATTATAAAACAAAAATTCTGGTATTTTTCTGGACTTTGAGGGTGAGGGAGCTCTCAGATTTCAGAATTACTAATATCAGAAATGATCTAGGAGGAGTAGGGGGTGGTGGAGGGCCTTGTTTTCTTCAGTTTGTGTTGTGGATGGAAGTGTACATTACTAACACTGACCCCTAAAGTAATTGTAGACTTCTATATTTCTAATATTATTTTTGGACAGCCCTAGGTTAAAATGAGCATGCTTTTTTTTGATTGGTGACAAAATCCCCTGAACACAAATAAAGATATTTTTAGATGAAATCAGAGAGCTCCCTCATCCTTCATATACAGCAACAGCCCCACGTTGCTCAGAAACAAAGTCCAGAAAATAATAGAAGAAAAATTCTGGCATTTTTGTGGACTTTGAGGGAGAGGGAGCTCTCAGAATTACTGATATAAGAAATGATATAGGAGGAGTAGGAGGTGGTGGAGGGCCTTTTAATAACAATAGATAATAATAATAAAATGATTGATACCCATAAACAAGTAAAGAGTGATTAATGATGTTTTGGGTGAACTGCCCCTTTAAGTGATAGCATGAGTGCATTTCAGCATGGTAATATGGTGCTATCTGCAGGGTTAATAAATTAATTAAAATCAAAATCTGTTTTAAATTAATTTTAATACAAAGCTGCTGTCATATCTTTAAAGTCAAGAAACAAATACCCATTTCATGATTTGAAGGCACACATTAGAAACATGCAGGAACTAAAATAAAAATGATGTACAGGTTTTGCTTCTCTTATATATCTGACCCAATGCATCACAACCCAGGCTGAGGTACTGACGAAATCAGAGACGTTCAGAGTGCTGGTGTTCAACTCTTTCAGGGTGGATTTATTTAATCATCATCCTCATAATATCTGGAGAAACAACACATCCTCTTCAAATGATCTTACCATCAATATCTTGGAGTATCAGCATTAAAGAGGCAGTTTCCTCCGTCTGTGATTTTTTTTCTGAATAAATTAAAGGGATTTTACATCCAAAAATGAAGTTTGCCATTATTTACTCATTCCTTGACTTCAAAACTAGTTTGTTTTTTTCTTCTGTTGAACACAAAAGAAGATGTTTTGAAAAATTTTGCCATTGACTTCCACAGTTTTTGTTTATCCTACTATGGATGTTAATGGTCACATGATTCGTCAGTATATCTTCCTTTGTGTTCATTCATTCATTTTCCTTTAATTTAGTCCTTTATTTATCAGGGGTCACTACAGCGGAATGAAACACCAACTATTCCAGCATATTGGAACAGCAAATATTGCAGCGTTCCAGCCGCAACCCAGTACTGGGAAACACCCACACTCACATACTATGGCCAATTTAGTGAATTCAGTTGACCTATAGCGTATGTGTTTGGACTGTGGGGCAAACCGGAGCACCCGGAGGAAACCCATGCCAATACGGGGAGAACATGCAAAAACACAGAAATGCCAACTGCTCTAGCCTGGACTCAAACCAGCAACCTTCTTGCTGTGATGTGACAGTGCTTACCACTGAACCACCATGCCACCCCCTTTGTGTTCGACAGAAGAAAATGATCACAGAATTGTCATTTTTGGGTGAACTATCCCTTTAAGTTGTCTCATCCAGATATTGCCTCCCAAACACTGCTAATCTTTCCCTGGAGCCTCTGATTATGAGCTGAATAACGGTGAGTTTGCTGTCAGTTCTGTTTTATTTCTCATTTTTTAATCATTTAAATATAATCATAATTTAAGAACTTTGTAATTCTGATGTCAGCAAATGTTGTTAACTATGTAAGTATTGTAGCATACAACCAGGGGGGGGGTGGGCATTGTGCCAAAACTATTTTTCAAATTATCCTTATTAAAAGTTTCAAATAATAAAAATAAATAAATATTTTTGGTTCAAAATGTTTATCCTGCATTTTATATGAACATAATACTGTATTTTATACTCCCCCTCTGCTGACCATTTGATTGATCCGTTGCTTGGTTACAGTCACATGTTCAGAATGAAGAGAAGAGTGAAGAGACGTGGAACGCAAAATAGAAAATGAAAAAAAACCTATAAATGAAAACTGCCATGACAAATTAGATAATAAGAGATTGGCAAGCTTAACTTACACTATTATTACCATACTTTTAATCAACTTCTAATGTTTTTGGGAGCAACGGGCCGCCATATCATTAATTATCGCCACCCAGTCGCTGCATGAGCTTTTACTTAACATAAATGCAGACGAGGGGGTTTTGTCCAGGCAGGGGGGCAGTGACGCACGGCCACACATGGACTGCGTCCGAAATCGCATACTTCCATCCTGTATAGTATGTGAAAAACAGTATAATTCTATGGGCTAAAGCCATAAGGCAGGCGTAAAGTTGACTTTATGGTAAACGCTTGATAGTCGTAAATGTATGGACCGTCAGCTTCAAAAGATAAAATGAGTATTTAATGCATTTAAATATTGCAAATCAAATTAGATCCGCTTATTTGGTAAACAAAGCAAGTCATTCATATAAATAGGGGTGTCAAAATTAATTGTTTCTTCGGTGCACCGCGATGCAGACGCGGACAATTCGGTATCGGTTCAGTAATAATCATAATTGGTTATTTTGTACTGACGTCATTTATCTCCTATGCACTATGTCGCGGTAGCTTACTATGGCGAGGGAGGCGAGCGCGAGTTTACAATGCTCCGCCTACTTGACGCACAAACTGTGCACAATTTCACTGCGTGTGTGTTTTCTGGACACTCTTTCACTGACACTTACAGCAGAAGCCTGCGATTGAGAGAATGAAAGTAAACTTCATTACTCTCTCTCTCTCTCTCTCTCTCTCTCACTGTGGCCCATTTGACCTGCTGGCGTGACTTTTTCTCCCCTCTCGGCTGATACGGCGATACGTCTGGATAGAGGTCTGCATTCCCACGGGTGTAAGGCGGGAGCCGCTGGACCAGACCAGATTTCTTGCGGCGCGGAAATAAATTTCCGAATAAAGCGCGGGAGCGGTCGGTAACTCTGGTGTAAGTTGAACGGGAGCGGGCGGTCTAACAATATCGCTCCCGAGCAAGCACGTGTGTGTGTGTGTGTTTATGTGTGTGAATGAGAGAGAGCGATGCTGTGTGTTGCTCTATGTTTGTGTGTGCGTGTATGTGTGTGAATAAGAGGCACTGTTGCCAACTATTTTCAACAAAAAGGTGCTAAGCTCTGCCCGAAAAGTCGCTAAAAGTCGCTAGATTACGTCATACGCTAATTTGCATATTACTGACATCATCACGTTCTACCATTTCCGTTTAACAGGCTATGGTAAATAAATGGAAAATTTATATTTGCACTACGCTTTATGAAAGCATGTCAATTTAACTAAATTGATTGCTGTTTGAATACAGTATATCATTATAGATAAGTAATTTGCAGTAATCACTCAGACATAATAAACTTCAACAAGTTCTGAAACTCTCACTAAAACATCTCTGATTGTGAACAAGAAAAGAATAAACGGTCAAATCAAATTGTTAAAATAAAGGAGAAGCAGATCGGTTTGACTGTACAAGGGAGATACCTTTACACTGCCGGTGCTAAATCATTTGCCGTCGGTACGCAGAGGGGTGATCTGCTGTCAGGCTGCAGGTGGGAGAGACTGCTGTATGAGGACTGGGCCGCCTGTCAGTGCTCTGAGGCGGGGGAGGGGCCGCCGGCATCACCCGCAGCTCGTTGAGAAGAGTAGGGACGGTACAGTAATGGACAAACGACAGTCTATAAAAATCTCCAGTAACACACAAAAAAGTCGCTAGATTTGTCGCTAGTCGCTTTTTTGAATATTTATCGCTAGGGGGGTCTGAAAAGTCGCTAAATCTAGCGACAAAGTCGCTAAGTTGGCAACAATGACGAGAGGGCGTGATGCTCTGTGTCGCTTGTCTGGTGCTGTGTGTCTACGTGTGTGTGTGTGTGTTTATACAGACAGCCCCAAATATAAAACTGTGCTTGGGGAAAGCATCGTCAATGCACCGTGATGCACCCAGATATCGAATTGAACCGAATCGATGGCATGATAATCGTAACCGAACCGAACCGTGAGACCAGTGTAGGTTCACACCTCTACATATAATATATATAAAAGGCAGAAAATACTACTTTACCAACTGTATTTTAAATAAATCATACGAACATTTTAATATTACTATTATTATATTACAATAATATTAGTCAAATCAATTTAAAAACTGAGTAAATACAAATATACACACATTTACACAAGAAAAAACATAGACTCAATGATGGGCTAAAAATCTTCAGGTATCTGCAGATTTCCGCGTGCGCAGATTCCATGTGGGCCTACTGAATATATTTCAGACAAAATAATAAAAAATAATATTTGGATTAAAAAATTTCCTATATACAGTTTATATACTTCATTATAACGATTCTTAACCCTGTTAAAATTGACACTAAAAACAAATAGTCAGAATATTCACATTTCTTGGAACTGAGATGTTTAATCCTTCTAGCAAGATCCACTTTTATACCATATACATGTTTTTATAAATTTATTATGTATCATATTGAGACATCAGGCCTTTTGGTAACTTTCTTTTGCTCAAAACTATTTCAATTTAGTTACAAAAAAAGTTTGCCCATAACATTTTGATAAAATAAAACATTTCAGGCAGTTTGTCTCTTTATTTTTTTACACTAAACATTTTACAGTCTTTTTCCTTTCACTTTGTGAGAGGTGTAATAGCAGTTTCAGTCAATTGTTCATGCAAAGACAGACCTTACACCTCTCGCAGTATTCATGTGAGAAGTGATTACATTTTTAAGTTCCATATCTATCATTTTGTTTTGACAAATGTACAGGAGCAAGGCAAGTCAAGGTGCTATAATCATTTAGTGAGTAAAATTCAATTGAGAAGAAATTTGGGGTGGGATGAGATGGAATTCTTTGTGACTTAACATGTTTAGTGTAATTATACTTTTACTGCTTCATATTATTTCAGTTGTGTTTAGAACATCGACATGTTGATGAGGAAAAAATGTGTGAGTGTGTGTGTGTGGGGGTGGTGGGGTTGGGGGGGGCTAAAACTTGAATCTGCATGCCCCTCAGTAAATGTGCAGTTGCGCCCCTGAACTGACCCATATACCCCTTTTGTAAACCCAACCGATAGTGTTTTCAAAAGCAATCTAGAAAAAGAAAAGCCGTCGCAGTCACATGATTTCACCACATTTTCAGTCTGTTGTTTATTTATTAATAGCTGTTTATTTACTGTTGAATTCAGAATTATTAGCCCCCCTGTTTATTTTTTTTATTTCTGTTTAACGAAGCAGATTTTTTCAACACATTTCTAAACATAATAGTTTTAATAACTCATTTCTAATAACTGATTTATTTTATATTTGCCATGATGACAGTAAATAATATTTTACTAAATATTTTTCAAGACACATTTATACAGCTTAAAGTGACATTTGAAGGCTTAACTAGGCAGGTTAGTGTAATTAGGCAAGTTATTATTGTATTGATGGTTTGTTCTGTAGACTATTGAAAAAAATATCGCTTAAAGGGGCTGATAATTTTTACCTTAAAATGGTTTTTAAAAAAAATTAAAAACTGTTTTTATTCAAGCCGAAATAAAACAAATAAGACTTTCTCCAGAAGAACAAATATCAGACACACGGAGAAAATGTCCTTGCTCTGTTAAAACATAATTTGGGAAATATTTAAAAAAGAAAAAAATCCAAAGTGGGGCTAATAATTCTGACTTAACTGTATGTCCCAAGTCCACCAACATAAATGCTGAGCTACTGGGTAAACTAGTAACAGCGGAAAAGCCGTCCACATGGAGGTAAGTGGTCAACTGGTAGCTCCAAAAGGAGCAGAAACCGTCGGCGTCACCATAGTGTTCATTTTAAAGACGAAATGCAGCCAGACAGACCTCTGACTACATAATACATGCTCTCTAGAAATGTAGACAGGGGTTCATATCCACAATGAGCCTGCGTTGGATCATTTAGTCATCGATGGACTTTTTAATCCAGATGCAGAGCAACAGCAAAGTTGACTTTCATCTCGTCTTGGTGTTTCAGGGATATTTCAGTTTATTTACAGTCACATATTTTCAATTATGTATTAGGTTTAGGTTTAAAACTAAGCAGGAGTGTTAGGGACTATTCACATGTTGCATCTAAAATGACAAAAGTGGTGTGCATATGTGTATATTTCTACTGTTATTACATCATTATTACTGAATCCACTGTTGCTGTCATCACAGATCATACTTACCATCAAAAACTGTAATATTATTGATATTATGATTATGCCCACACTGTAAAAAATTGCTGTTAAAAAACGGTCAGATTTAACAGTAAAATAATGTTTTTTCACTAAAACAGTAATATGCTGTTAAGAACAGTGCATTCTGGGTAATATTTTTGTTTTCGAGAAAGTAACCAACAGCAGAAAACTGTGAGTTAACAGAGCTCAGATTCAACATTTTCATGTCTGTGTTTGAAATCCCACTTTGTGCCCTTGTTCACTATTCCATACACTAGTTCACTAATATAGTTCACCTGACAGAGTTAATGAACACTAATGAGTGAATTCAGACACTGATGAACACCTGCTGTAATGATCACAATCACTGAAGGAAAGAGAAACAAGAAACACAAAGAGTGACGTCAGTTACAACCTTAAATAAAATCAAGTAAAATAAAACAGCTTCAGTCTCAGCAGAGGATCATTAAACAACACAAACAACAGCAGATTCACTTATTACTGACCGCTTTGACTTCCATACCATTCTTATTGAGAACCAACAGAAATTTAGGTGGGTTTTTTTTTGTCACCGTAATGGAGTGAGGAGCTGGTTTAGTTGGGCTCTTCACCCTTGAACTCATTGTTTCAGACTCTCCAGCTGCTTTAATACAGAGTTTATAAAACACTTTTATTGTAGCAATAAAGCTGGAAAGTCTATAGATAAATCTATTTGTCTGAAATTGGTTCTGACAAATGTTTTGATAAAGGTCTAGATGACGGGCCTCATGCAATAGTTTTTATGCATAGTTGCAGATATTAATTTAATAATGAGAAATGGAAACAGAAGAGATGCCTAATTTTTTTACAGAGTTAAGAAATAACATACAAAAACAGTTCAGTTAAGACAAAGTCACACTCAGACCTCATGAAGCAGACTTTGTACCTCAACAATGGTAACAATTAAAATGTTTCATGCTGCAATGCATGATAGATGTGGCACAGTACAAATATCCCAGCATGCATTGGGGCATGAATAAATGATGTAGTATAATGGTCTTACAGTTTACTTTATTTGCGTTTGATTCTGCTGTTGTTTATGTTTAGACTTTCAGTAGCCAGTTTGTGATGTTTGTGAGTTAAACTGTTCATTTTGTTAGTTGTCACCGTTGTTGAGGTTCATACGCTGATTATTGATGTCTCTTTGAGTGCAACTACACCATAGAGCAAAGTGTTTTTGTCCAAGATATTCTTAAAAACTTCCAGAATTCAATGCCACATACAGGCATGTTACATGAAACAATAAATTAAATATTGGATAAGAGCAGTAAATTATATTATGTTATATTAGAACAGGTTCTGCCTCATTAAAAACAATATGATCAGCAGATCTTATTTAGTTTTTTGGCTTGCTTGCCATATCGAAAGAGCTTTTTGAACAAAGTTCTTACCAATAGCTGCAGCTAAAATAAATTATTGTTAAATTGTAAGGGCTAAAAGCCCAACTAAAGCAGACTCTGTTCTCCATGATGGTGACGTAAAATGTTAACCTTTATCTCAAGAAGAACTTTAGTAGATGTTATACAAAAATAAATGTTTTAGTAATAAGTGTAGCTGTTGATGATGTTTGTTGAGTTGTTTAATCATCTGCTGATATTTTAATGATTTAATCATTTGTTGACCTTCAGGTTATTTCATTATAAAGCTGTGACTGAAGTTTCAGTTTTTTGTTATTTTATGTTCTGTTCTTGTTTTTTCCCTTCAGTATTTCTTCATGTGTTCATCGCTAATCCTCAATTATCATTTAATTAGTCATTTAATTAGTTCATTTACTTCAGCTTTGCTCCATGTTTCTTGAACACTCAGTAGTGTGGACACTTGGAAGTGTTCAATTAAAACTGAGGTATTTGCTCTGGGGTTTAAAGGGTTAAAGGTGTGAGAGGTAAAAACACAGTGTAAAAATGTATTTTAACAGTAATATAATGTTCATTTAAACTACGGAAGTAGACTGTAAAAAAACCACAGCTGCCAGTAGTTTACCGTTAAATCAAGGAAAAAACAGTATTTTACTGTAAAATCTGAAGCAAATTTCTCCTGTGTGTCACCATTGTGGAGGAGAGTAGAGCCAGTGTTTGAGTCAAAGATGAACAATAAACTGCTGATGTTATTCTGCATGTTTCTTTACTTAAAGACAGTGGCTGTGTAGTTGCTGATGCAGTAAGAATCTCTCTGTGTTAATTCCAGCTTTACATGTTTGTGTGCTGCTGTGAAATTTAAGACATTTGGGTTAAAAGGAACTTCTCTAACTAACTAAAATAAGTTATCATTATAAGTATGCTTCTAAGCATATATGGCACATTACTTCATAAACTCATACAGAAGTTGGCCAATTTGAGGCAGTCGCTTTCAATGAACAAAGTGAGTTCACTTGAGTATTGTGTATATCAATGTAGTCCATGTATTTTTACAGCAACATACTGTAAAATAACAGTACATTGCTGGCAACTGCAGCTGCCAGCATTTTACTGTTAATTTACAGAGCAACAGCAAGATGCTGTTAATTTTTTGACGGGACAACCTTTAACAGTGTATGTACATGTGATTTTTCAGGTTTTTTATTTTTAATAAATTTGCAACAAGTTCAAAAAATCTTTTTTCACATTGTCATTATGGGGTATTGTGTGTAGAATTTTGAGGAAATAAATGAAATTTTGGAATAAGGCTGTAACAAAAAAATTTGGAAAAAGTGAAGCGCTATGAATACAGTAAAGCCATCAAAAACCAAAATAAAGAAAAGAAGAAAGCTGCTCTCGGCAGTGACGGAGCAGTCCTGCCGCTGGCCTCGAGAAAGCCCCGCTTTGGCCCGATCAGGCCCCGGAAGTGACTATAGAAACGCGACTGGCCCTGGCTCAAACGCTTTTGGCGTGACAGTGGAAACGCGGCTATTGACACCTTCTGCCAATGCATTGATGAAATTTACGGTTGGATGTGTCAAAACTTTCTTCAGTTAAACAAAGAGAAAACTGAAGTCATTGCATTTGGGAACAGAGACGAGGTCCTTAAGGTGTATTCGTACCATGGCTCTAAGGGTTAAACAACAAAAAAGGGTCAAGAATCTTGGTGTGATTCTGTAGTCAGATATGAGTTTCAGTAGTCATGTCAAAGCAGTAAGTAAATCAGCATACTACCATCTCAAAAACATTGCAAGAATTAGATGTTTTGTTTCCAGTGAGGACTTAGAGAAACTTGTTCATGCTTTTATCAGCTGAAGTTTGGATTACTGTAATGGACTCCTCACTGGCCTTCCCAAAAAAGGCAGTCAGACATTTGCAGCTAATCCAGAATGCTGTTGCCAGGATTCTGACCAGAACCAGAAAATCAGAGCACATTACACCGGTCCTCAGGACTTTACACTGGCTCCCAGTTACATTCAGAATACAGTTAAAGTGTTACTACTTGTTTATAAATCACTAAATGGCCAAAGACCTCAATACATTACAGATATGCTCACTGAATACAAACCTAATAGAACACTTAGATCATTAACAGGGCTCGAAATTGCAACTGTTTTGGTCGCATATGCGCCTGAAATTTTTACTATGCGACCTCAAAATATATTTGGGAGCATTCGTGCTAGGGATGGGCGATATGGCCTAAAATCCATATTGCAATATACATTGCAGCCTCTTGCGATAACGATATATATTGCGATATATAAATTATAATAGAACCATTTCAGAACAGGTTACATAGACCCTTAGGAAAGCCAAACTGCTATTTTTTTTAAGAAATAAAGAAACGTTGCATGTCATTTTGAGAACATTTATTGTGCAAAAGCAAAACTGTAATTAAACAACACAATGTTGCAGATAAATCAACTAAATGTAGTGCCTTTTAGAAAGAAAGAAAGACTTTTCTTTTAAGTCCTTGGTTCCTAAATGCCAAGTTACAGAGAACAAAAAAAACTGGTGTCTAGTTAAGGAACTTACACTGTACTGAAATTACTTCCAGCATTAAATTAGTCAAATAAAATTGTGTATTGCAGATACTTTAAATAAAAACATATTTCTAACCTGCAGCCTAAGGTAACACATTTGATTTTGAACATTTTGTTCTCCTAATGAAATTAAAACTGGTGTCTTGATCTGCTCTTTCTCTCTCTCTCCCTCACTCTCTCTCTGTCTGCGTGCTGCTGAGAGATTGAGACGCACCAGACAAAGTTTGCTTATAAAGTAATGCAAAAATGAATACAATTAATATCGAAAGCGAAAGCAGATTCTCGGACATGTCCGGGGAAAATGTATTGTCACCCCAAATAATGAGCTGGATCAGTCTATTTAGTCTTCGCGCTCTTCTGTATCCAGCGCGTCTCTGTGGGTCTGCATGCAGAGCATGCGAGTCTGTGGCAGAGTGTTCTCAGTTTCTCGCGAACACAGAACCGGGCCGCCCCAATAATATATCGGCCGCAGCCAAATGGTCGCACTGTTGTTTATTCAAGATGATGCG
The DNA here is from genome assembly GCA_903798195.1 of Danio kyathit. NCBI lineage: Eukaryota > Metazoa > Chordata > Actinopteri > Cypriniformes > Danionidae > Danio > Danio kyathit. Next base: position 40,201,708 of record LR812540.1, read on the forward strand.
TTGCAGCCGGCTGCAGCTCGTTGCTCTTAATTTCGCGGGTAGATTGCGTCATCAAACATGCATTATCGCGATAGTGCAATAGAATTAGAATCTCTATCGTAGGCCAATTTTGTATCGTTTATATCGCATATCGCTTATATCGCCCATTACTAATTCGTGCGAGTGCATAAAATTGATGTCATGCGACCAGTTTTCACAGCAAAATGTTCACCACATGCGCGGAATTAGGAGGCATTCACGCATTAAGCATCTTTGCACCTAAAAACACCAAACGCAGCGCTCAGGAATGGTTTAAAACAGTTGACATGTCAACTTGCTGCAGTAAACAAAGCCCGCAATGCCTGCTCCGCCTTCAAGCTCTTCTTATTGGCCCACTGTGCTAGAACAGAACGCGAATGGATTGGTTAATATCAGCTGTCAAACACTCTGTTCCGATGACAGGGAGCTACAGCCGCGAAAATATATGAGAGAATGAAAACAACACTGACAGATTTAGTTTTAGAAACCACATAAAATTACAAATAATGGCACATCTGATTACTGATCATGTAATGAATGTCAATCCAGCATTTACACTTTTTGACGAGTGGATAAAAGACTTCCAGTGTTTAAAGTCCGCTATGAAAATAACTAAAGCCATTCACTGTAAAGCAGGTGGAACGGAGTTTTCAGGTAACAGTGTTTGCCACTGAATCTACACATTAAGCACGAGATGTTCTAATGTTATTTAATCCTTCATTTAATCGTCACGATGCTGTCAGTCATGCGACTCACATCGCGTTCACCATCGCTAAAGAGCATGCGTTCACTAAGATGAAACTAATATTGCAGCTCATGAAAAGACCGTTATTGCTAATAAGATGATGTATGCAAATAATAAGTTATATGTCAATATCATCTGTGCAATATCAGACAGCACCCGTGAGAACAGCAGTTATTATTGTTAATTCAGTTCATCGCATTCATGTCAAGCAGTGCGTGCAGGGCCGGTGAGCGCATGCAGATTTTTGTTTATTTGTTAGTTGTGATTAGAGTGTTAATATATAATAGAATCTGTTAATATAAAACGTGTAGTAACGGTGCTCATCATTTTTGGTGGGTGCGACTAAATTTTGTCAGGTGCACCTAAATTTTTGAAGTTAGGAGCACTAGTGCTACCAAGAAAAAAGGTTAATTTCGAGCACTGATTAGGATTAAATAAATTAGAAATTCTATGAATTCACTCAAAGCGGGGTGAATCCGCCTTCAGCTACTACACTTCCCACTGCTGGAACCAGCTTCCAGAAATGATCAGATGTGCTCCAACATTAGGCACATTCAAAGCAAGACTGAAAACACATCTGTTTAGCTGTGCCAGTGCTGAATGAGCACTGTACTACGTCAGACAGATCGCACTATTATGTTTTTCTTTTCCTTTTAATTCTTTTAAAACCTGTTTTAACACGTTTTAGTTTGTTTTTTTAATCATTTTTCTTTTTCTTATACTTGTCTCTTTTATTCCTGTTTATGTAAAGCACTTTGAATTACATTGTGTATGAAATGGGCTATACTGTATAAATAAACTTGCCTTACCTTGCCTATGAATCAGAAGATTCTAAGTTCGACTCCTGGCTGGCTTGCTCAGTTCTTTTTTGCACTGCTGTCAGTCAGTGCACTGTGGTCGCCTTTTCCCCCCACTGGAGCTGTTCAGTTCTACTTTGGAGTGAATCGAGTTTCTGGGGCCACCAGCACAGAGCCCATGGGGTGCTCCCCTGGTTTTAAAGGCTGCCCCAACTGCTCTCATGTCTTGGTCCTGTAGATCCATTAGGACTTCCAGAAGAAACCAGTACAGCCACTCTCCTGGGAAGACACCAGTGACAGCTTGTAGACCAAAATGTTTGTTGTGAGGCTAAGGCGCTCTACAGCAGCACAGATACACATACGAAAAGCAGACAAGATCAAAATACAAAGTGCCAACCTAAAACAAGATTGCAGTCAAAATGACCATCTCAGACAAGTGTGAGAAATGTTTCAGTCTCTGTTATTTGTCTGCAAATATGCCACAAAGGGCAGACGCTCATACTATTGAAAAGGAAGTTACCTGACTGAGAAAGGCATGAATAGAGTTCGGAGCCTGCTCCAAATGGCCTGGTTAGCTCTAAGTGGGTGGAACTTGAGCTCCTAGTGGGCTGTACAAACCTCCTGGAGTTTTCATTCATTTAATGCCTTGTACATGACACTGTGCCCAACCTATTATGTTTGAATGTCAAACCTACTCCAAGCCTAAACCCAACCTCACAGTATCCTGCTGTGTTTTATTAACATCTAAGTGGGTACTCTCACTAGGCACGGTTGCCTTGAACTGTGCTGAAGCGCAGTTGTCCCCCTCTCCTCTCCCCTGATGGCCTGCACTCACATGCATCCGGGCTTGAGCACGCTTACGTCATCGATGATGCGACTGTTCATTTTAACAGAGAGACACGCTCTCGCTCAGCACAGTGGAGATTGCTCTAGCTATATTTTTTGTATTATTTTTAGTCGTTTGAGATGCAGTGACAGGCAGTCAAATATTTTGATGAACAGATCCACAACTTTTCACAACGCTCATAAATTATCATATAGTCCTCGTGCTGCAGGTATTAGAAGGTTTGCTGAAGGTGCAGCTGACGTGCAGTGAGGGGTTTGCTTCTTTAATACACTATGACAGTTTGCGTTCATTGAAAAGTAAGAATGAATAATAAATCATTATGAAACAGTCACTTAAAAGTGATGTTTCAGGCACAGGAACACGTTGCACTCACACTACAAGCATACTGCGCCAAGCCCAACTGAACCGCACTCTGACACACCTCTTCCAATCGGGCCAGAGCCAGCCAACTGAACAGCGCCTGAGCCCAATTCAGAGCACTTACACTTCTCAAACGAAGCGGGAAACGCGCCTGGGCAGTTTCATTTGATTGAAGTAAGTTCATTTGATTGAATATCTATAAAATAAGTGGATATTATCGAAGCCTTTAACGGGGAAAAAAGTATTTGGTCATTATCAATGCACTGTCACTTTAATTGAGCGTGATGCAGCAATACCTAACTGCTCTCACAAAAAAAAAAAACATTGCTTTTAACCTCCTCTTGGAGAGGAGAGAGTCTCCGACCCTGGATCACAGTTCTTCTATGGATTCACAGGATGACAAGTATTCAAACTCCCTCAGATCACTTGGTTTTCACTTGAAACTTGTTAAGACATGTTTAAAACTGCATATAGTGTTTTTAGAACAAAAAGAATGATCTTTATTACTTTCTGTTTTTGGCCTGAAAATACAGTTTCACAGCCTGAGAAGCAGAATCCTGAGAGCATACGTTGACAGTTTAGGGTATCAAAAGGACTAAAGTCAATATTATTTATTTTTTGTTATTTGCAGCTACAAATTGTGATTTAGACTTTCCCTGTTATTCTGAAACATGCAGAACATATTTAATTACTTTGTAACTAATTCTGTTACAATAAAAGTTCTGAAACAATAAGAGATAAACAATGCTTACGAATGCATATGTAATGAAAACTTTCATGCTAATATATAAAAATATATCCTGTATAGCTATGAACAAAATTAGTAGACTACTTATAATTGTGAGTTTTTCTATGCATTTTTAGATATATTCATTCATTTTCTTTTCAGCTTAGTCCCTTTATTAATCAGGGGTCGCCACAGCGGAATAAACCGCCAACTTATCCAGCATATGTTTTACACAGCGGATGCGCTTTCGGTCGCAACCCAACAATGGGAAACACCTACAAACACTCCTTCACACACATACACTACGGCCAATTTAGCTCATTCAATTCACCTATAGCCCATGTCTTTGGACTTTGAACCAGAGCACCCAGAGGACACTCACGCCAAGACGGGGAGAACATGCAAACTCCACACAGAAATGCCAACTGACCCAGCCGGGGCTCGAACCAGCGACCTTCTTGCTGTGAGGTGATCGTGCTACCCACTGAGCCACCATGACACCTACTAAATAAAAAAGTCATTTAGAACAGTATTGCATTATATTAAATGTAATTGACTGCCATTTTCATTTAAATCCAAAATAAAATCAATTCAATTTTAATCAATTGTTTAGATTTATTTCAATATAAAGTTAAGAAAGCCAAATTAGGAATAATGGAATAATGTAGTGTAGCAAGAAGCAAGATGGACGCTGTTTGAGTCCCGGCTGGGTCAGTTGGTATTTCTGTGTGGAGTTTGCATGTTCTCCCCATGTTCGTGTGGGTGTCCTCTGGGTGCTCTGGTTTCCCCTAAAGTCCAAAGACATGTGCTGTGAGGGAATTGGGTACGGTAAATAGTCCATAGTACGTAACACCAATATATGGTGCGGCTAAACATCAACTTCGATATAAATGGCCCTCGAAGTAAGCAAGTAAGTGGTAGCGTAGATTTGGCTGACAACCCAGACGACGCTGGCGTATCGTATATAATGTATGAAAAAATATTTTTTTTTAAATAAATGATTAAATATATAATAATTACTCCTTTGCTGAGAATAGTTACAATTTTCAATTCCCTGTACAACATATTTGTAATGTGTCTGTACGCAACATGACCTTACAATACTGATTATGTGGTTCTTAGAAATACCAAAATACACAAATCAAATTTGTGTTTAACATCAAAAGTATACCGTAATTAGGGCTGGGCAATTTTTTCGAATTTAAGTTTTAAGACGATTTATTTTTTATAAAATCGAGGTATCGCGAGTTTTTAAATAAAAATATTAAAGCAGCTTTTCCACTATCGTGCCAAACCGTTCTAAAATGTTAGACAACCATGCTGAATTGTGCTGACAGATTCTGTGTGTTGACGTCGTGGCTCTGTTGATGAGCTACCACAGCTGGCTCAGCGCAAGCGCGCTAGCCCATTGTTGCGAGGTGTGCGCGCAGTCAGCGGAGGCACGCGATGCGGCGCCAGGCGAAACTATAAATCCAGCTTTACACTCAGGGCCGGCGCATCCATAGAGGCGACCTAGGCGGCTGCCTTGGGCGGCAGAATAGGGAGCGAGAACCCCCCGGTCCTCACTTTCATCCGCGACACCCACCCCCTCCTGGTCCTCACTTTCATCCGCAAACAGGTAAGTTTCTATTTCACTTTCGGGTTGAGGGCGGTTGCCTAGAGCACCAGTTCAGCTTGCTCCGGCCCTGATTACACTATATACATTACACAAAATAATAAAATAGGCTAAAAGTTTTATTCGTGGCTAGAGCGTAATTACTTTGATTGACATATAGGCAATGAGACCTTCGCCTGACTGAGCGTGAGTTTATTGCATGTTGCCTTGTACTCGGTAGCACATATCGCTCTGATCTGGGTGAGAACTTTACCAGCGAATACATGCACAGCTAAAAGCCTTTTTTTTCTGCTGTGCATCGAATCAACAACAACATATATCCTCTTTGAACAACGAGGAAATAATTGCATCTAATTCAAAGCCCAGACGTTTTTGTATTTTTTTTTTGTATTTTATACCTGCGCACCACCTGAAGGACCGTTACGGTGTGTTGTGAATGTCGGCTGTCACCGCAGAAAGTCAAATCTTTCTTTAATTTGGACTTTTGGTTGAAAGCTTTAAGGAGTGGCACAGTAGCTGTCCAAGGTACTGTAGCTATGAATTAAATCATAACCCATATATGCACCAATAAACAAGTAAAACGAATGAATAAATAAAATAAATATGTATGTCTGTATTTAAATGTCTGTATTGTTTTTACTCCAAAGAAATATCAATACGTTTTGACAAATGTTTTATAAAAATAAATTGAGCAATTTCCAACATTTCAGCTACAGATGGCGGCGCGTACACATCGCGAGGCTCAGCGTCTCTCCAGTTTCTGCAGTTTTGCAGTATTTTTCCTGCTCATTTCGGGTCTGTTCGTTCAGAACAGTAATGCCTTTACATCGTACACCTGACAGGAGATCTTGGATATTGGTTTGTGCATTCCGGACAGTTTTATCAGCAATCTAAGACTCACTCCAGAGATCGCTAGAACACCCGAGGCTGAGTGCTCTGCCCAGCCGGGCGGAAGTGCTCGAAGGCGGCGGAGCGAGCGTAAACAAAGGCGGGGGAAGCACGGCGGGCTAAGAGCTAAGCTAAAGCTAACACCACACCGGCTCTCTTTACCGAGCATCTTTCTCGCCAATGTACGGTCACTGGTGAACAAAATGGATGAGATTCGACTGCACATCAACCACAGCAAAAGATTATGACACTGTAATGTCATGATTTTCACAGAAACATGGCTAAACAGCGGGATACCAGACAACGCTGTATCTTTAACTGAGCATCACACATTCCGGGCAGACAGAACGGCGGATGACTCCGGTAAGACCAGAGGCGGAGGATTATGCATTTATATTAACAAAGCTTGGTGCACAAACTCTGTCATTGTTGGGAGACATTGCTCTGTTAATCTGGAATTTCTAATGGTCAAATGCAGACCCTTTTATCTGCCAAGAGACTTCACCTCCACTATAATAGCTGCTGCATATATTCCACCCGATGCTGATGCCAAGCTTGCTAGGAATGACCTTCATGCAGCCATCAGCAAACAACAGACTGCTCACCCGGAGGCTGCTTTTATTGTTGCGGGTGATTTTAATCACTCAAACTTAAAAACAGTGCTTCCCAAATTCCATCAAAACATTTTCTGTCACACACGGGAAAATAAGACTTTGGACCAGGTATACACAAACATGGCTGAAGCCTACGCTGTGACCCCCCTCCCCCACCTGGGTCAATCAGATCACCTTTCTCTGTTTCTCACCCCAAAGTACTCACCCCTCATCAACCGTGTGAAACCATCAGTGAGGACCATCAAAGTGTGGCCAGCGGGGGTAGACTCCACACTCCAGGACAGGTTTCAACACACAGACTGGAGTATGTTTGCTTCCCAGGCCACCTGTGGCTCTCACACAGACATTGACAGTTACACTTCCTCTGTTCTGGAATACATCAACACCACCATAGACAGTGTTACAACCCAGAAACAGATCACCACATACCCAAATCAAAAGCCATGGATGAACAAGGAGGTGCGCCTCCTGCTGAAGGCACGCAACACTGCCTTCAGATCGGGGGATGCACAGGCCTACAGCACTGCCAGGGCTAATTTGAAGAGGGGCATCAAAAAGGCCAAGCACTGTTACTAGCTAAAGCTAGAGGAGCACTTTTCCAACTCTGATCCTCGGCGCGTGTGGCAGGGCATACACCACACCCACAGCCACAAATGTCTCCTTCCTGAACGAGCTAAATAACTTTTATGCCCGCTTTGAAAGAGACAATAAAGAACCCTACACCAGGATCACTTCCTCAACCGAGCACTCACCTATCACACTCACCTCCTCAGAAGTCTACACCGCACTGAGTCGGATAAATGTGCGTAAGGCTGCTGGACCAGACGGTATTCCTGGGCGCGTCCTAAAAGCATGTGCAGAACAGCTCGCTGGGGTATTCACAGACATTTTCAACCTGTCCCTTAACCTAGCAGCTGTGCCAACATGCTTTAAAACCACCTCTATTGTGCCGGTGCCGAAACACTCCAGCCCAACATGCCTGAATGACTACCGCCCTGTAGCACTCACACCCATCATCATGAAGTGCTTCGAGCGGCTGGTCCTGGCACATCTGAAAGACTCTCTGCCATCCACACTGGACCCACATCAGTTTGCCTACCGTGGCAACAGGAGCACAGAAGATGCAGTCTCCATAGCACTGCACTTTGTATTCACACACCTGGACAATAAAAACACTTATGCACGAATGCTGTTTGTTGACTTTAGCTCAGCATTCAACACTGTCATACCCTCTAAGTTAATGATCAAACTTAGAGACCTGGATATCGACACGTCTCCTTGCAACTGGGTTATGGACTTTCTGACTAACAGACCTCAGAATGTTAGATCAGACCACATCTGCTCCACCACCGTCACACTCAACACTGGTGTACCACAGGGCTGTGTGCTGAGCCCCTTCCTCTACTCCCTTTTTACCGACTGTAGGCGTGTGAACAGTTCTAACACCATCATCAAATTTGCAGATGACACCACAGTGATTGGTCTAATCATCAACAATGATGAGACTGCCTACAGGGAGGAGATACAGCATCTGGCCACTTGGTGCACCAACAATAATCTGCTCCTTAACACCGACAAGACCAAGGAGCTCATTGTGGACTTCAGGAAGGGACGAACAGGCTCACATGATCCCATCCACATCAATGGGATGGCCGTCGAGCCTGTCTCATCCTTCAAGTTCCTGGGGACCCACATCTCAAAGGACCTTTCCTGGACCACCAACACCTCCAGCCTGGTCAAGAAGGCTCACCAGCGCCTATTTTCTTAAGGCAACTTAAGAAGAACCAGCTGTCATCAGCCGTCTTGGTGAACTTCTACCGCTGCACAATAGAAAGCATCCTGACGAACTGTGTCACAGTCTGGTATGGAAGCTGCTCGGGTGCGGAGCGTAAGGCACTGCAGCGGGTGGTGAAAACTGCCCAACGCATCACAGGGACCACACTGCCAGCCATAGAGGACATTCAGAGGAAACACTGACTGCGCCGAGCATGCAGTATTCTTAAGGATTCCTCTCACCCTGCTCACAGACTGTTTTCTCTCCTGCCCTCTGGCAGGCGCTTCAGGCTCCCCCGGACAAAAACCAGTAGACTAAGAAACAGCTTTTTCCCCAGAGCTGTTTCCCTTTTGAACTCTGCCCCCCATTGACTCTTTGCCCCCTAATACACCCCCCATTCTCCTTATAACTTATACTCCTCATAATCATTGCACTATTTAAAAATTGCACATATTCATTGCACTGATTGATTTATTTGAACTGTACATACCCACTGCACATTTGTAATTATGTACATACCAACTGTACATATACATTTGTAATTGTTTATCTATCTGCAAACTTCTAATTATTAATAGCAACCTGTACATATATCCATCTATTGTAAATCTCTGTTCATAGATAATACAACCTGTATATAATGTTCATAGTACATCCATCTGTAAATATCACCATAGTTTTTCTATAACTGCACTTTATAACTTATACCTGTATCCTGCACTTGCTGCTATTGCACTCCTGGTTAGACCTAAACTACATTTCGTTTCCTTGTACTTGTACATGTGTAATGACAATAAAGTTGAATCTAATCTAATCTAATCTAATCTACAGGCTGTTATACGATTCTGTTAAATATAAGATAGACATTTAAATATAGATAGATATGTAACAGGGTTCTGTGGGGTTTTTAGTTGTTCACGTTGATCTTTAATATATACTGGGTGGTGTAGCTATGCACAAATATTTTCTAAAATGTCAAGCAGGAATTTGTCTATAGGAATGTAATAGGCTACACCTTGTTGACCAATTTATGTATGTATGGCCATTAAAAATACATGTTCCTTAACCAGATGGTTTTTCAAGTTACTTATAAAGACAAGGTTTCCGCTACATTCCTTCATCCGTAGCGGGCCGCCACGCCAAAATTCATCCCGCCACGGCTACATTACAACTTCTCATTTAAAACATTTAGTCCTGTTTTTTATAGCGGATTATAATCGCACCAAAACATATTAGAGGTAAACAGCGCAAACTTTTCTGTAACCGTAGTAGTGCTGTGCGCTATTTGTTCAACCCTTTAAGGTGACATGCTGACTGACTCTCTGACAGACTGACTGACAGCTGTGTAGCTTTCAGTTACGATGAACACAGTTTCCATAAGTATACTTTATTGATAAAGGTCAATGGCTCTGCATACAATGACTTTATCTTGCTGGAGTTTATAGCCGTTTCACTTTACTTCAGGACGCGTTAATGTCAGAAAACGCACAAAAACGCACTAAATCGCGCTTCAGCAGCGCTTACTGGAGAGCGCACAAGAAGATTTGCACTTGAATGTGTAAATTTGTAAATGTGTAAATTCTGTGCACGAACAGAGGAAATCGGCGCGCAAGCAAAGAGATTCGCATGCTCGTATTACATGAATACTATCTCGACTTGTAATACTGCGTGTAATATTTGTCTTTGAAATAGTTGGCAGATCTGTGTAAAAAAAGCCTGCCGCTACAGCTGGAAAAAATCCTAGAGGAAACACTGAAAGAGATTGTTACTTCAGTCATGTTGTTGTAATGTTTTAAGTTGACTATAGTTACACAGTAAAAAATAAATAAATAAATAAATAAATAAAAAAATTCGAAATCGAAATCGTAAATCGGTCAAACATTATAAAAAATATATAGATTTTTAATTTTTTTTTTCCATATCGCCCAGCCCTAACCGCAATATATAATATATAAATATATAATACAGAAATTATTCAGAAATGATGTTACCATCATGGATGACTGCCCTCGCAAAGTGAAGCTGAAGATGAGTTTCCAATTTACTTTTCTTTGAGGGTTTATCAAAGTTTGTAGTGCAGAATGGACAGTGGTAGAGGGAACAGCACGTGTTGCATTTGTTTACTGCTGGTAAACTCCAATCGATCCGTATTGATGGAATTTCTGCAATTTTTACAACAAGAAAACAATTTACATTATATAAAGAGAGGCGGTTCATTCCACTGTGGAGACACCAGATTAATAAAGGGACTAAGCCAAAAAGAAAATGAATGAATTATATGAAGAGAGAAAGGGAAAATGGGTGTTTACAGCTTCTACAAGTTCAAGAGAGAGATTTACATTTCGTCACCTTAGAATTATAAGGTTCTATCTGACATTTTTGTCAAAATTGAGTTATTGACATATTCTTATTAAATTCAATTCATCTTTATTTGTATAGCGCTTTTACAGTGTAGATTGTGTCAAAGCAGCTTCACATAGAAGATTATAGTAAATTGAAACAGTGTCAGTCCAGTTTTCAGTGTTGAAGTTTAGTTTAGTTCAGTTCAGTGTGGTTTAATTTTCCCTGCTGAGAGTTCAAACATTGAAGAGCAAATCCGTCGATGCGCAGCTCCACGGGTCCTGAACCATGCAAGCCAGTGGCGACAACTTAAATGACAACTTATTTACATTATGGGATGTTTTTTAAAAAGTTGTTTACATTTTAAGACTTTTTATTTAAAAAACAAATGTTACACACAAAACAGTATGGAATGCAAAAACCTTGGAGCTCAATATCTCAAAATCATTCAGAACGTAGATAGAACCTTACAATTCCAAGGTGACGATTTGCTTAGGCAGACCAACAGCTAAAAACAAATAAACACACTCACTTTTATGAAGAGCAATAGTAATGAAAGAGTATAACTGCTCACTCACTTAAGCTTTTCTATTGTTTATTTTCTATTATTATTTACAAATAGAAACCCAAACAGTACCACAAAAAAAGAACCAATGATTAATCACATGTGAAGCGAACATAACAATTACCATGTAATTAAAACACACATTCTTAAATTTAACATTTTATAATAGCAAAAACCTGAATGTTTTGTTTTCTTAATATAAAGGCACATGTAATATTTATTGTAATATAAATGTATTTATTTCGCTTTTTAGTGAGTGTGCAGTTACATTTTCTTCTGTGGAGTTGCATAAATTCTAATGTTGCTGCAAAATGCATTATTCAATTATTTAAAAATATTATATTTAAAAATTAAAAGGATTAGAACAAGTTAGAATATATCTTACCAGCAAAGGCATTCTCATGCAGGATAAAGACAGACAAAAAATGTAAAAGGAAATTAGCCTACATAAGACGTGAGATGTAGTACATGTAGCTAGCTTACACGTAGCTCAAATTGAGCCAAAGTAACAACATTGCTGTTGTTTTGTCTCTGCATCTAATTGTATTACACTGTTTACTGTACTAACGTACACTCATATCGATCTTAATCTAATTTAAAAAATGTTTAAGTTTCATGTTTGCTAAACAATTTATCGAGTATTAAACACCTCTTCTTCATCGTGTCGCGTTTGGTGTGATGATAAAATTTTTGGAGGCTCATAATAATATTGTGCTGCCTCCCCCTACTGGACGCATCAGCAACAACATGGGCGCAAAACTGCCTAGGCCGTAGATCTGCCCCTGGATCTATTGAGTTTGCTGCATTTCTTTCTTTAAGTGGTGGACAAATGATGCTTGATATTTGTCAATAAAATATAAATAAAATTTTAAGAAAATACCTTTACATTTATATAGTATTTTATTCATATTTAAATTAATACCTAAACACAACTTCCTAATCAGTCCTGACTATTGTAATCAGTGTTGGGGAGTAACGGAATACATGTACCGGCGGTACGTATTTAGAATACTATTCTTGAGTAACTGTATTCCGTTACAGTTACTATTTTTAAACAGGGTATTTAGAATACAGTTACTTTCCTAATACCATTGGAATACTTCGGGCGATGCGTGTCTGGCCCATAACAATATTACTAAATTGCCGCCGAAACCATAGAAACAGAAGCTACACTCCCGACTGGAGTATGGAGATGGGGGCGCGCGAACCCGCGAACTGTAGAGCGGGGAGGTTGCGCGCAAACCATAGGCGCAAACTTAAGAGCACGAGCTCATGCACCAGGTTACAAGCCGGACTGTACCAAAGTGCTGCGAACTGAAGAGCGGGGAGGGTGAGATGGGGGCGCGCGAACTGTAGATCGGGGAGGTTGCGCGCAAACTGAAGAGCACGCGCACATGCACCAGGTTTCAGGCCAGACTGAACCAAAGTGCTGAGGGGGGTGGAATTCCGGGAGTTTTCTGGGAGACAGAACAATACGGGAGATGGGTCTGAAATACGGGAGACTCCCGGGAAAAACGGGAGTGTTGGCAGGTATGCTCAAAGCCCTCTTCATCAAGTACAACACTACATTGCCATCAAGTGCTCCTGTGACTCTTCAGCCAGGGAGGACTTATTTTTACTCCTCATCGCAACAGAATGACAGATAAGCACTTCGAAATGTCTCTATTGCTGCGCTACAACCGCCTTTACTTGTCTGTTGATTAGGAATGCAGGTAGTGTTACGGTCCGTTGCAGGGTTCAGAGGGGGAAAAACAAAGATCGGATCCAAACACAGCATTTAGGATTTAATGAAAAACAAAACAGGAACACTAAAACAGGACAACACAAACCAGGAACAACCGGACATCATATGAGTAACGCAAAATACAACAGACAACGAGAGGGGCACACAAACTGAAATATATAGTCCTGATAATGAGTGTCAAATGAGCCGCAGCTGTGAATGTGTGTGTGTGTGTGTGTGTGTGTGTGTGTGTGTGTGTGTGTGTGTGTGTGTGTGTGTGTGTGTGTGTGTGTCTGTGAGAGAGAGAGAGTGTCTTGATGACGGTCAGCTGGAGCAGGTGAGTGTGTGTGTGTGTGTGTGTGTGTGTGTGTGTGTGTGTGTGTGTGTGTGTGTGTGTGTGTGTGTGTGTGTGTGTGTGTGTGTGTGTGTGTGTGTGTGTGTGGCATGACTGAATATGTTGTCCATGTGAGGCAGGATTTGTAGTTAAGTGAATGTGAGTCTGTATACCAGCGATCTCTGGTTAAAGCTCGCTGGTGACCGTGATAAGTAGTTAGGTACTGTAGATAGGTGGCTACTGGCTAATATGTTTGACTTAAAACAAAACTTGTTCATTTTGATGTTTACATTTTTGTAAAGCAAACACATTTTGCATTCTTCTAATTTTTGCAATATTGTTCTTAGGTGAGAAGTTTTCATAATAGAAATTAAAATGTTGGCTAGAACCGGTTACATTATCTTGGTTTTACATAAACTATTTAGAAGTTTTTCTTTTCTTATACCTGATATGTTTCTGTGCAGACTGTGAAATACAAAGGGTAAGCAAAATGCATATTATATACATATACTGTATATTACAGTAATGCTGTCTATGTTCAAACACTTTTTATCTTTATTACAGAAACAGAAATTGAATTTGTTGACACTTTGATAAATAAACATTATTCAATAAACATAATTATATTGTTTTATTTATTTTTCCCTGTCAGTCAATAATGTTTAGCATTAGAGGCCCTTTTCTTGCAGAAATTGCTACCAACGCATGGTGTGACATTTAATAGACTTGAAGGCTGTTTTTAAGGGCAAGTATTCCAAGTATTCCAAGTATTTAGAATACAGTACCAGGATTAAGCAAAGTAACGGAATACGTTACAAAATACATTTTAAAGCAGGTATTCTGTATTCTGTAACTAAATACATTTACAAAGTATTCTCCCCAACACTGATTGTAATGTATCATAAATAATGTAATTTGTTTGTTTGACCATGAAAGAAATAAATTATTTTGAAATATATGACTTGTGTTATTGTTATTATTGAGTTGGAGCTGTCTGACTCGAAAGCCTTTAAATGTATTGTAAAAATCCTATAAAATGAGTGGTGAAAATGAATAAATAAAGAACAGTCATTAAACTATAATCCGCTTTGTGTGTCAATTCTACAACATCTCAGATCAACACTTCATATCTCATAAATATGCTTGAATTTGAAAGTCATTGAAAGACAGATTGCTGGACTCATCGTTTAAAGGTGCTTAGAGTAAAAATGTGACTATTTACTCCATCTCCATCTAGTTGTAGCAGGGTTTGGTGTAACACTTGCTGGAAAAGTCATATTTTACACAATTTAAATTTAGTTTAGTGTGTAAAGTATATGTCCTCAGTACTTAACTTGACATTGACATTATGTTCATTATGTTCCTATTTATCTATTAACCCTTAATCTGCCCACAGGGTTAGGCGACCCAGATGGATGGATGGATAAATAGTTTCCTATTTTTCTATATACTGTATATCTTCCCTTTATCTTAGGGACTTTTCCAAAAAAAAATCTATCTGAAAACACACAAAAAACTGGGTTTGATTTGGTTGTTTTAAAGGTGTGTAAAAAAATCAGCGTTTAGGTTCCTTGGACCCAAGCTGACGCCACACTAAAAACAAATGGGAATTTTGTTTTAAATGAATGTATCCAAAAGAAATGTGAAACCCATTATAAATCTGGAATATTTCTGCACACACGCACACAAACACACACATGTGTGACTGCAACGTTTTTATAGACATTGGCAAAAAATATTATACAAAACTGATAACTCTGAAAAATGTTCAAAAAATAAATTAAGGACTAATACTAAAGCACAAAATCAACGGATCACACACACACACACACACACACACACACACAGTGTGTTGACTTGGGCTAAAT
This sequence comes from Danio kyathit, assembly GCA_903798195.1. Taxonomy (NCBI): domain Eukaryota; kingdom Metazoa; phylum Chordata; class Actinopteri; order Cypriniformes; family Danionidae; genus Danio; species Danio kyathit. The sequence continues at coordinate 40,216,923 of LR812540.1, forward strand.
ATTTTTTAGATTTTGGCACATTAAAATTGGCTGTTGTTTTGACCAGCAAACAATTAAAAATATATCAGACAACAACAATTAAAAATACAAAATACAGAATTTTAATGTTTTTTATAATTGTAAAATGTATAGCTAGTGAATATATATCATCAATTTGTGAGGAAATGTTTTCTGAAGCATCAAGAAATGAAAATGAAAAGCTGAAAATGAATAGTTGGGGCAGCACGGTGGCACAGTGGGTAACACAATCGCCTCACAGCAAGAAGGTCACTGGTTCAAGCCTTGGCTGGGTCAGTTGGCATTTCTGTGTGGAGTTGGCATGTTCCCCTGTGTTGGCGTGGGTTTCCTTTGGGTGCTCCGGTTTCCCCCCCAAGACCAAAAACATGTGGTACAGATGAATTGGGTAAGCTTGTCCGTAGTAAATGAGTGTGTATGGATGATTTCCAGTGATGGGTTGCAGCTGGAAGGGCGTCCGCTGCATAAAACATATGCTGGATAAGTTGGCGGTTCATTCCGCTGTGGCGACCCCAGATTAATTAAGGGAATAATTTGAAAAGAAAATGAATGAATATGTAGAGGTGTCTAGGGACCCCTGCTGGATATATGTGGAAATTGCAGCTTTTTTTCCTCTGACCTCAGATGGCAGAATTTTATTTCTAAAATATAAAACAATATCCAGAAACCTTTTATATTAAATTTAGCTCAGACTTTGAGTGATTTTTAAATGAAAAGTTCATTTATCATAAGCCTACGTTGGCTTATTTTAATGCCTTGAAATAATTAAACCTCTTCAATATGGGTGTATTTATAATACAGGTTTATGTAACATACATTAAGAACCATGTTTAATTAACAAGCAATAATTTGATCATACTTCAATACAATTCGCACTATTAATGAATCTTTAACTATGACTTTTCCTTCAATAAACTCTCAATTTGCTGCATGTTCACTCAGATTAATCAGTTGTTTTACTTCATTAAAATGGATGTATATTCCGCCAAATATAATATTTATTGTGATTTATTTAATTTTGTATTATTAGGTATAAAAAACAAACAGCTTTGAACATTTCTAAACAGCTCTTAAAGTTTATTTTGAGGCTATAAAGTCTTTTTATATCAAAAAGCCAGAAGAGTAATGTATATTATCAATTATTTAATATTTGTTTGTTTTAGTCCTTTTTAAATTGTCAATATGTCACAGTAATCTGACACTGAAAATTCTGTCAAAAACATACTGAATCTTGAATTTGATATTTTGTATTCGCGTATTAATTTTGTATTTTTGAAAATTAATATTCTCCGCGAACTGTAAAGCCCGCCTTCTTTGATTTGATTGGCTGACATTTTGACATTGACGAGCTATTATTTCTCAGGCAGACCCCGACAGGGGCTGTTGTCTATCGATTACGGCCCGGTTTCAGACATAAAATCAGTCCTGGCTCGGTAATATTGAGTCATTTCTGTGCTGTTTTGAGCTTTGAGCAAAAATCTGAACTTTTGAAAATAAACGCGCCTGGAGACGCCATTCCAAAAGCTCCATAAATGACGTCACTCCGCAAACCAATCTTCAGTTCAGTGATTATTCAAGCTAGTGAAAGGATTGTCATTTGAGCGCGTTTACGGAGTTTCAGTGAATTTACCGATTTACAAATTATCTGTCGACTTAAAACACTTGATGAGTGAACTACAACACTTAATGAGTAAAAACACGATGCCTGTATTTGCCCACGCGATGGCAGCAACAGCATCTGTGTGTGGTGGAATGGAGAAAGCAGAGTCGGGTTTGTGGCTGGACACAATCGGCTTTTGCGACGACTTCTGTCCCTGGCTTGACCAGGTGGACGGGACTGTGGTTTCAGAGGCCGCTACAGCACTTCACAAGCCCTCTACTGCTACTAAAGTGGAGGGAAATGCAACCGGTGAGACTATCAACAAATACTCAAGATGTATTATGTGTTAAAACCATTAAAAACCAAGGGTAGAGATATATGCAAGTTGTGGGGAATTAAAATAAATGTATGAATGAAGAAGACACATTACATATGAAACAATAATGATAAATTATCAATAATGGGTTTTAAATAGATTTTAGGATGAGAAAAAGTTGTCCTGTGAGGTAAATTTTCCAAAAGTGAGACTTTTTTAACTGGGCCTAGCCAAAACAATGAATCCACATCCAATACTATTTTAAAATTCTCAGCATGTGTCCTATTAGAAAGTGCACACACACACACACACACACACACACACACACACACACACACACACACACGTTTGTTTTTGTGAAAAGTGGGTACATTACATAGGCTTCCATTCATTTTATACAGATCAAACCGTATATTATATTGCCCTCACCCCACCCTACCTCTAAACCCAGCCATCACAGGAGACAGTGTACAGCTTTACTCCCTGAAAAAACTCATCCTGTGTGATTTATAAGCTTTTTGAGAAGTGAGGACGTCACCAATGTCCTCATATTTCACCTGCTTTTTGTAATACCTGTGTCATACCTATGTCATTATACAGATTTGTGTCCTGATATGTCACAAAAACACACACACACACACACACACACACACACACACACACACACACACACACATACACACACACACACATATCATATATATATATAGTAATACATGTTTAGGAATAACCAAAAATACATTTTTATGAGTCAAAATGAATGATTTCCCTTTCATGCCAGCAATCTTCAGTTTATTAAGTAATAGTTCATCATTTTCCACGAAGATATTTTGTTTTGAATAGTTCAGAAAGTTTCTGAAAATTGACTCTTGTGACTGATTTTGTTTTTCAGGGTCATCTTTGGAGACCATCAGCTTCTGCAGTAACTTCTGTCCCTGGCTGGACGAGGAGGACTGGACTGTGGTTTCAGATGCCGGTGAACCCACTACTGATAATAATGTGGAGAAAAACACAACCGGTGAGTCTGTCAGCAGCCACTAGACTTAAGCTTGAAAAATGACAAAAACAATATTAAACAAACATGAGAAATGTTCAATAATGGGTTTTACACAGACTTTGAGATGAGAAAACGTTGTCTTGTAAGATAAATTGTCCTAAATGGGCAGCTAGAGGGCCATAACAACTGTTTTACTGTATAAAATACATTACGCCTATGTAAAGTCCCTGTAAACCACCTATATCAATGTGTGTGTGTGTGTGTGTGTGTGTGTGTGTGTGTGTGTGTGTGTGTGTGTGTGTGTGTGTGTGTGTGTGTGTTGTAAATGTTTAGGAATAACCAAAAATATATTTGTATGAGTCAGAAATATTGATTTTTCATGCCAACAGTCATCAGAATATTAAGTAAAGTTTATAATTTTCCATGAAGATTTTTTTTTATATATTTTAATTTCTGAAAACTGATTCATGACTGATTTTGTTGTCCAGGGCCATCATTGGAGACCATCAGCTTCTGCAGTAACTTCTGTCCCTGGCTGGACGAGGAGGACTGGACTGTGGTTTCAGATGCCGGTACAGCACTTGATGAACCATCTACTGATAATGAGGAGAAAAACACAACGGGTAAGCTTTCCTAGATTTAAACCATTTTATAAACTGGGCGAAGAGATATATGATTGTTTTAGAGGATTAAAATAAATGTATAAATTAGACACATTATATAGGAAACAAAATGAGAAATGAAAAATAATGGTATCTTAAAATAGTCATTCACTCAGTTTTGTCATTTTAAATGCAACGTTGACATTGTTTGAGTTGTCATGACAAACTGACATTACAAAGACAACACAACTTGTCATAAATCCGTCATAAACATTACTGTCATGAGGCCATTATAATTGTGTCATGAATATTTTTCTGATTACTTTTGAATTTGTCAATAAAATGTTTTATTAAAAGTATCAGTGTGTTGTTGAATAATTTTATAACAGCATCATTAATATTTAATGGCTTTTAAATTATAAATTCAATTTGTACCACTGAAGTTGAGGTCAAGAAAATGACATTGTTATGAAATTCAAGACACATTTACAACGTCCTCATGCTAATCATGTTTATGACAGATTTATGACACGTTATGTTGTCTTGGTAATGTCAAGCTGTCATGACAACAACAGGTTACGACTCATTTGTTTATGTCAAGTTACAGTTGATACAAGTAACAAAGGCATCCAAGTTATTGTTGTAACAAACGCATCTCAAACACTGTTATTTAAACTGACATAACTGAGCGAATGACACTTAATGACATAAGCATGCATAAAATCTCATTTACATTTATGAGACAGTATCATGATGAGTCTAGTAAAGTGTTTCCATTAATCTCAGTTTCTGAAAATTTACCATTATGACTAATTTTGTCATCTAGGCTCACTTTTGGAGATCATCAGCTTCTGCAGCGACTTCTGTCCGTGGCTGGAAGAGGACTGGACGATGCTTTCAGATGACAGTACAGAACCTTATGAGTCCTCTCCCGATAACAGTGTGGAGGAAAACACAACCGGTAAGACCATCTGCAACCACAAAAAAGAAATGAAAGACATTTAGCTGCTCTTAGTCCAAGTATTTTAAGAAAATCAGCGGCTCAAAAGTCCCAGACAGAGAGCAAAATCAATTTAAATAGGATAATTGAAATTCATCAGATAAACAATACAATATGATAGTTTTAATGCACTTATTACAGACACGAAGCAACTATTCTCATAGGCCTAATTTAAACTCGTTAAAGGTCCTATGAAATTAAAATAAAATAGTTTTTAGATGTTAGCATCAGTATGTTAGACTTAAGGATATCTATAAGCTAGTGTGGTACAAAACAGTGACAAAATTCACATTCAAAAGATAAAAACATGTAAAGCTTCTAGTTTGTCACTTCAGCCTAAATCATCAAATCTTCTGACCAATCAAATGCTCTCCAGTATCTGACATACCCGCCCCCTTCTTGTTATTGGCTTCTCATTTGATGCGCTAGAGCTCAAACACTCTTACTGGGATAGCTGTGAGAAAAACTAAACGCTATTGGCTGTTTTTTTTTTAAAGGGGAGGAGCTACTGTGTGTCTCACCCTTTCATGTTTCAATTGAGATTATGTGAAACATTAAATAGTAAATGCACCTTTCAAGGCACTTAATATCATGTTCATCAAAACTCACAGAGGTGTTGCACAGAAGGTGCTTTTTATTTCATGATTGCTCCACTCATATATGATGGGACATTTGAAATTATGTGATTTTGATCCCACAGCACCACAGCTTTGTATAACTCCAATTTTCATTGGCATTCATGAGTTTGTGAAGGAGCGACAAACACTAGACCATAGGTGTCCCACTTTAGGACAATTCAGCCTATATCTAAATTATTATTAATATTTTACATTTATATATTCTTAATAGCCTATACAATAACTGACTGCCACGTTTCTAATATTTTCTTCGTTGTTTTTCTTTACTTAAGAAATCCACACACAAGGCAGCAGGAGGAACAAAATCCATGCTTTCTTCAGAAGGGTGTGGAAGGTCATGAAGAAGCCTTTCCTCCGCAGAAGACGGAACAAAGTGAAGCCTGATTCTGATCCAGATCAAGAGCCGAATCCAGATCAAGAGCCAGATCCAGAGCACAATCCAGATCATGAGCCGGGTCTAGATCGAGAGCCAGATTCTGATCGAGAGCTTGTTTCTGATTCAGAGCACAATCCAGATCATGAGCCAGGTCTAGATCGAGAGCCAGATTCTGATCGAGAGCTTGTTTCTGATTCAGAGCACAATCCAGATCATGAGCCGGGCCCAGATCGAGAGCCAGATCGAGAGCCTGAGCCAGATCAAGAGCCTGATCTGGTTTCAGAGCCTGATCGAGATCAAGAACCAGGTCTAGATCAAGAGCCAGGTCCAGATCCAGATAAAGAGTATGATGAAGACCCAGAGCCAGATCCAGAGCCTGAATCAGATCAAGAGCCAGATCCGGGAGAAGAGCCAGATCCAGATCATGAGCCAGATCCAGGTGAAGAGCCAGACTCAGATCAAGAGCCAGATCCGGGTGAAGCGCCAGATCCGGGTGAAGATCCAGATCAAGAGCCAGACCCGGGTGAAGAGCCAGATCCAGATCGAGAGCCAGATCCGGATAAAGAGCCAGATCCGGATGAAGAGCCAGATCCGGATAAAGAGCCAGATCCGGATGAAGAGCCAGATCCGGATGAAGAGTCTGATCCAGATGAAGAGTCTGATCCGGATAAAGAGTCTGATCCAGATGAAGAGCCTGTCCCTGGACCATCTGGGATCCAGAACACTGCCAAACCTCATCCAGATCCAGAGCCTGTCCCTGGACCGTCTGGGTTCCAGATCTCCACGTCAGGAGCCTATGATGATAGGCGTCCGTACTATTATATATGCTAATACAACATATATTTGTTAATGTAAGATACTATCAGTATGATAGACCTGAAAGCACTTAAACAACCTCTTCTTTTTTTCAGGATGTTTGGGAAGTTTCTACAAGCTGGGAGATATTCTGGGAAGCGGCAGCTTCGGCACAGTGCACAAAGCGCTCCGTAAATCTGATTGTGTGGAGGTAAAACTCTTTTACTACACATATTGTAAATTGACTAATTGAGCGTCTGTTTTAATTAAATGAATTAGAGACTGAAGAATATGCAAATTCAATATTCTCTTTGCAGGTTGCCATCAAGCAGATTGAGAAGAGAAGCGGTGACCGTTACATCTTTATGGTAAACTGGAAAAAAAATAATTTAATATTTAATTCTTTAATGGTTTGGACACATTTACTGTTGCGTAGTTGAACTTTTCAGGCCAAATCCAGTCATGTGAATCTGTATGAAAATTTCACTCATGGTCAAGTTGAAGAAAGCCATTTTACGGTTCTTCATCCATCGCTAAACTACTGTAAAATTTACCTTTTTGCCCACATAATTTGGTGAAATCTGATTAATGTGAACAGTTACTGTAGTTCGTTGCTGCATTATAACAGAAATGAGCTGGAAATACTAATACTATTATAGATCATATTTACAGAAATACTAAATCAATGTAGCATGCATTTAAACATTAGAAAAATGTAAATCAGCACATAATGAGACTGAGCATTTAAAATGACACAAACCGAAACCAAAACTTTTAAAGAGTGTTAGAAGTCAGGCTTTTCTTACTTTCTTTTGTCCATTCTTTCTTGAGATGTATATTATTTTTATATTTAATTACTGATGACTGCTTTGCAGCTTTCAGCCTTGAATCGAATGATTTATTATAATCTTACCTTTATGTTTTGTAGCAGAAATATTATTTATATAATTTACATGCACGTAAAAACAAATATCAATAAGTCATCACAGCATTAGGTAGATAGTCATTGATGGTTTTTGTTAGTCCTTATTGATGTTGTTTTCAAATGCTCATTCATTTTTGGTGGATGCTCCTAAATTTTTTCTGATGCTCCTAAATTTTTTAAGTTGGGAGCACCGGTGCTGCACTGACACAAAGAATCTATCGGCACAGTTCAGCTCGATTGTCTAACTGTTCCAAGAACGGTTTGTAATCGTGCCACGTCGTTCCAGGCTCAGTGGTGAAACAACCTTAACCGTACCGAACTGTTCTGAGCTGCTATTGACATTGATGACATACAGTTGAAGTCAGAATTATTAGCCCCCCTTTGAATTTTTTTTCTTTTTTAATTATTTCCCAAATGATATTTAACAGAGCAAAGAAGTTTTCACAGTATGTCTGATAATATTTTTTCTTTTGGAGAAAGTCTTATTTGTTTTATTTCGGCTAGAATAAAAGCAGTTTTTAATTTTTTTTAAAAAACATTTTAAGAAAAAAATTATTAGCTCCTTTAGGCTAATTTTTTTCTGATAGTTTAAAGAACAAACCATCATTATACAATAACTTGCCTAATTACCCTAACCTGCCTAGTTAACCTAATTAACCTGGTTAAGCCTTTAAATGTCACTTTAAGCTGACTAGAAGTGTCTTGAAAAATATCTATTATAATATTATTTACTGTCATATCAAAAATCAGTTATTAAAAATGAGTTATTAAAACTATTATGTTTAGAAATGTGTTAAAAAAAATCTTCTCTCTGTTAAACAGAAATTGGGGAAAAAATAAACTGGGAGGCTAATAATTCTGAATTCAACTGTATATGGCATTGATTAAAAACTATGGACAAATGCCCATTGTGACATCTTGATTAATTCCTCTGCTTTACTTAAATGTATGTTATCTGCAATATGTTAATCCATTTGGAAAGATATTTCACTTACGCCACTACAGTTGCAGCTCTAAGTCGTGCTGGTATTAAAATAATTTTTGAAGGTATTAAAAAATGGTAAAAGGTATAAAATTCAACTTAAGAAGTTCTGTAAATACCCTGTATAATAATAAACACTATGCAAGCATAAAAAAATATAGAGCAAATATATAATAGAGCAAAAATACATTAATTCTTTTTCGGCTTAGTCCATTTATTAATCCAGGGTCGCCACAGCGGAATGAACCGCCAACTTATCAAGCACGTTTTTACGCAGCTGATGCCCTTCAAGCCACAACCCTTCTCTGGGAAACATCTACACATACTCATTCACACTTATACACTACGGACAATTTGGTCTACCCAATTCACCTGTATCACATGACTTTGGACTGTGGGGGAAACCGGAACACCCGGAGAAAACCCACGCGAATGCAGGGAGAACATGCAAACTCCACACAGAAATACCAACTGACCCAGCCAAGGCTTGAACCAGCGACCTTCTTGCTGTGAGGCAACAGCACTACCTACTGCGCCGCCAGCAAAAATACATAAAGTGTTTTTTATTTTTTAGGTTTTCTAAGGAGTCTATCAATATTTAGTTACAGCAATTGAATAATCAATCCAGACTCAACATTACATATCCTGTTGTGTGACTATTTCAGATGTGAACTATTGCACTGAACACATGGCTGTTTTGACAATGTTTTGGGTATTTTTCTTGACCTTGACCATCTGTGGACCCTTGCTGTTAATCAAAGACTCTATAATACACAAGACTTGTCACTCGTAGAGTTTTGAATGGGGAAAAGTGTAACGGTCAATATGGTGAATAAAGCCCCGCCTTCTAGTACAGCAGCCAATCAGCGGTCACTATAAACTGAGGATTCTCTGTGGGGGGGGACCAGACGTGATTTTCTGCAGATTTTGTGTGATTCAAACTTTTAGAAATTACACTAAAGAAACAGTTGTTGTTTATTTTTATTCTTGATTCCTAATATGACATTTAATCGTAAGCTTGGAAATTTTGGAGAATTTGATGTGTCCTCATTCAAAAAGAATGCTCAAGAGGCGTTTCAAAGACATTTTTTTAAGAGCATGAACCTTTTATGAAAATCTGAAAACATTTTTGCTTGAACTAATCCTTTAAATGAAGTCTTCCTTCAGATCTACATCAACTAACCCTTGTTCTCTTTTTCTCATTAGCCTGCTTTAGCTACCAAACCGGTGATTAAAGAAGTGGCATATATGCTTATGCTGAAGCGTCCGCCATTGTGCAAATACGTGATCGAAATGTACGAGTGGTTTAATGAACCTGGATGCATTTCAATGGTCATGGAGTACCCCAAACCTTGTGAAGTCCTGGGGGACTATATAAGCAAGCATCACAAGCTGACCGAATCTGTTGCATGTTGCCTGGTGCAACAGATAGTCCTGGCAGTCCAGCATTGCATTGACAAAGGCATTGCGCACAACGACCTGCATTGCGACAACATCCTGGTCAACACAAGGACTTTGCAGATCAAGCTGATCGACTTTGGCTGCGCTTACGAAGTTGATGGACGAGACTATGATAACGCCGTCCTGTCTAGCACAAGGGCTATGGGCTACCTGCTGTGTCACATGGTGACCGGAGACATGCCGACTTGCTTTGCTAAAGCCAATCGCAGTATTTGTCTTACGCCCAGCTTAAGCAGTGGTGAGTGAACAGACACTAGCTGTGTTTCCATTAAAATATTTAGACTTTTTTTTAGTTTTTAATAGTTTTAGTTAAACCTACATTTATGCACATTTTGAAGATTTATCCACATCTTGGCAAATACTGCACTATTGGGGGAAAGGTGGCGGTTTAGGATACAACCATTGGTAGTATTTTAATCATAAACTTCAGAAGGTATCTTGATAAATGTCAGCTTTAGTGTATATCATACAGTCTTATAAGTAAGATGTAGTCATACTGTATAAGCAGTGTATTAACCATCTTTTTCTTTTTACAGACTGCGGTGATCTGATCAAAAAGTCTCTGAGCCAAAAAATTACACTTGATCAGTTCTTAGAGCATGACTGGATAAAAAGGCACTAGAATGAAGACGAGACACGATACAGATGAAGGTAAATACAACTGAGCCTGAAGGAAACTACATTTATTGGGTTTAGGATCTCACTTTGATGTCAAAACAACATAAGAAAACATGTCCAAAACCCTGATCAATTTGATGTCAGAGCTTTGACGTCTATTTGACATCCACACATTGATGTCCTTTTGACCACCAAAACAAAGACACAAAAAGTATTATAAGAAATGTTTTATTTATCTGAAAGCTTCAAGGTGCCCGCTGGGATGCTTCTTATGTTATATAAATATGTGCTAGACAAATAACAGACATGTTTTTAATATTTCTTCTTTTGTTTTTCCTCAGTATGGACTTCACATAGAAAACAGCAAGGTCTTCTACAGAAAATTCTAAAAAAAAAACGTTTCTATAAAAAACTCATAAAAACCAACACAAACATAAAGAAGCAATTTCTTCACTGCAAATGGAAAAAAAGAAGAACTCACATCTAACTGATCCAGAACCAGAGCCTGATCCAGAGTCTGTCCTGGGAACCAAACACTGCAGGATCAGCGTCGTCATCAATCCCAGGAAACTGCCTCTTGTGCAGTCAGAAATGGAAACCCGTGGTGGACTTTGAGGATACGGATGGTTAAATCTGAGGGCATTTTTAGGAGGACGTGATGTTTCTCTAGAGGATGAGGATGAAGAAACACCAGCACCAGAACAATGCATTGGGTCAGGTTTATATGATAAGCAGAAGGTTTAAAAAAATATTTTTGGATAGTCCTAGGCTAAAATGAGCATGGATTTTTTTAATTGGCGAACACGAATGAAGATATTTTTAGATGAAATCAGAGAGCTCCCTCATCCTTCATGCACAGCAACAGCCCCAAGTTGCTCAGAAACAAAGTCTAGAAACTACCAGAAAATCTTTTTTGGTATTTGTCTGGACTTTGAGGGTGAGGGAGTTCTCAGATTTTAGAATTACTGATATCAGCAATGATCTAGGAGGAGTAGGGGATGGTGGAGGGCCTTTTTTTCTTCAGTTTGTGTTGTGGATGGAAGTGTGCATAACTAACACTGACTCCTAAAGTAATTGTAGACTTCTATATTTTTATTGTTATTTTTGGGCAACCCTAGGCTAAAATGAGCATGCTTTTTTAATGGAAACAAAATTCCCTGAACACAAATGAAGATATTTTTAGATGAAATCGGAGAGCTCCCTCATCCTTCATAGACAGCAACAGCCCCAAGTTGCTCAAAAACAAAGTCCAAAAACTGCCAAAAGAAAAAATTCTGGTATTTTTCTAGACTTTGAGGGTGAGGGAGCTCTCAGAATTACTGATATAAGAAATGATCTAGGAGGAGTAGGGGATGGTGGAGGGCCTTTTTTTCTTCAGTTTGTGTTGTGGATGGAAGTGTGCATTACTAACACTGACCCCTAAAGTAATTGTAGACTTCTAAATTTCTATTGTTATTTTTGGACAACCCTAGGCTAAAATGAGCATGCTTTTTTATTGGCAACAAAATCCCCTGAACACAAATGTATGAAGATATTTTTAGATGAAAGTGGAGAGCTCCCTCATCCTAAATAGACAGCAACAGCCCCAAGTTGCTCAAAAACTGCCACAAGAAAAAATTCTGGTATTTTTCTAGACTTTGAGGGTGAGGGAGCTCTCAGAATTACTTATATAAGAAATGATCTAGGAGGAGTAGGAGGTGGTGGAGGGCCTTTTAATAACAATGAATAATAATAATAATAAAAGGATTTATACACATAAACAAGTAAAGAGTGATTAATGATGACAGATTTTCAAGAAACAAGTCAAGAAACAAAAACCCATTTCATGATTTGAAGTCACACATTAGAACATGCAGGAACTAAAATAAAAATGATGTACAGGTTTTGCTACTCTGACCCAATGCATTGCAACCTAGGCTGAAGTACTGGCAAAAACAGAGATGTTCAGAGTGCCGGTGTTCCATTCTTTTAGATTTATTTAATCATCATCCTCATAATCTCTGGAGATACTACACATCCTCTCCAAATAATGTTTCCATCAATATTTTGGAGTATCAGCATTAAAGGGGCAGTTTCCTCTGTCTGCGATTTTCTTCTGAATAAATTAAATGGATTGTACATCCAAAAATGAAAAGTTTGCCATTATTTACTCATTCCTTGACTTCAAAACTAGTTTGAGTTTTTTTCTTCTGTTGAACACAAAAGAAGATATTTAGAAAAATATAGCCATTGACTTCCACAGTATTTGTTATCAGTACATCTTCCTTTGTGTTCAACAGAAGAAAATGATCACAGAATTGTCATTTTTGGGTGAAATATCCCTTTAAGTTGTCTCTCATCCAGATATTGCCTCCTAAACACTGCTAATCTTTCCCTGGAGCCTCTGATTATGAGCTGAATAATGGTGAGTTTGCTGTTTTATTTTTCATTTTTTTATCATTTAAGTACTTTGTTATTCTGATGTCAGCAAATGTTGCTAACTATTGTCTTGTATATTGAGAGTATATAAAGAGTTTGTTCTGAAAATACCTTACTCTCCTAAACATACTACGGGAAATATTTGACAAAAGAAATAAAAATTGACAGGAGGGCGAATAATTCTGACCTCAAACTATGTTACTATGTAACATGTACCATGTACTATGTTACTATGTTAACAGTTAGTAAATCAGCATACTATCATCTCAAAAACATTGCAAGAATCAGATGCTTTGTTTCCAGTGAAGACTTAGAGAAACTTGTTCATGCTTTTATCAGCAGCAGGGTGGATTACTGTAACGGCCTCCTCACGGGCCTTCCCAAAAAGACAGTCAGACAGTTGCAACTCATCCAGAACGCTGCGGCCAGGATTCTGACCAGAACCAGAAAATCAGAGCACATCACACCTGTCCTCAGGGCTCTACACTGGCTCCCAGTTACATTCAGAATAGACTTTAAAGTATTATTACTTGTCTATAAATCACTAAATGGCCTAGGACCTCAATACATTACAGATATGCTCACTGAATACAAACCTAGAAGAACACTCAGATCTCTAGGATCATATAAACTAGAAATTCCAAGAGTTCAGTCAAAGCAGGGTGAATCGGCTTTCAGCTACTACGCCCCTCGCTGCTGGAATCAACTCCCAGAAATAATCAGATGTGCTCCAACATTAGGCACATTCAAATCCAGACTGAAAACACATCTGTTTAGCTGTGCCTTTACTGAATGAGCACTGTGCTACGTCCGACAGATCGCACTATTGTGTTTTTCTCTTCTTTTTCATTCTTTTACAACCTGTTTTAACATATTTTTATCTGTTTTTTATTATCTGTTTTTATTTTTATTTTTTTTCTTACTCTTGTCTTTTTATTCCTGTTTATGTAAAGCACTTTGAATTGCCACTGTGTATGAAATGTGCTATATAAATAAACTTGCCTTGCCTATGTTAATGTGAGACGATTACAGAAACTTATAATCTCTTCTGTTTTTTTCCTGAATTAATGAATAATCTTTAGATATTACACGATACGGAGACACAGAAACTTCAAGGGAATCCATAAATCAAGAAGGTAAATCAATGTTTTATGAAGAGATCATTGTCCACTTGATCCTAATATTAATGTTAAACAGGAAATGCAGATTGAAGAATATGAAATAATAATCAGTTTTAATCTCTTCGCAGGTCTTTTGCTGTGATCATCTAGTTGACGTCGATGGACTTTTCATTCCAGATGCAGAGCGACAGCAAAGCTGACTTTCATGTCGTCTTGGTGTTTCAGGGATATTTCAGTTTATTTACAGTCACATACAGCGGGGGAGATAAGTATTCAACACATCATGTTTTTATCACCTGAGAATACTATTTCTAAAGGAGCAGCTGTTGACCTGGAATTGAAGCAGATTTTGGTAAAAACCCAAAATGAAACAAATTATGTTAAATAACAATGAAGTGACACAAGGAGAAAGTGCTGAACTTCTGAAATGTTTTTAATACTTTATATAAAGTCGTTGTTGGTGCTGGCAGCTGAAAGACGCCTCTCATATCTTGATGGTAGGGCTGGACAATTGTAACAAAGTTAAGCCTGGTTTTTACTTCTGCGTCGAGTGATCGGCGTGACCCACGGCACATGCCTTGCGCGTAGTCGTGCATTTATACTTTTGCGCACTGTTTATGTTCCTCTGCAATAACACTTCCAAAATGCTAGTGGGCAGTGAGATGTTTATGTTCCTCTGTGTCGAGTTTCTTCGCTGGTGTTTTGTTTTTCTGAATGCTTCCTTAATGTACACGTGGCTCAAAATCACTTATTTTGAGGCAGGAACCGGCGGACGTGCAACAACTTTAATCATGAGGTAAACGCAAAATAAAAGTTTTCATCTGGGGGCTATTTCATAAAAGTCGTTCAGAAAAGCAGGCATTAAAGTCAAAAGCCTGACTTCAGTGAGCCAAACTAAACGTCCACGCTTAAATTGGTTCTATAACAGTATGTTGAAGATCATTTGATCTAACTAATCTGAGTTCAGTTTAAATAATCTAGATAACTGTTCGTGCACGTTTCTGTCGTGAAACCTTAAAGGTTGATCATAGATGCATCGATTATGTTGTGTGCTACCATGGCAACTTTGAGAACTGAAAGAGCTCTGATATGAGACAGCTGTTCACAGCGAGTGAGCCGCATCAGTTTTTAGAGTTCAAACATATAATAGTTTAAACATAACAATCAAATAATACGACATGCAAGAGAGAAGGCTGACAAGAAATGGCAGATTGTCTCAATAGGCTACATATGTAGCAATATATATTAATATATAGGCCATTATTTAGGCCTATTAACATTAAATTAAATATTTGTTGTAATAGATAGAAATTGTACTTGACCGCATGCGTGCGAGAGAGAGAGAGAGAGAGAGAGAGAGAATGCGCGCTTACTGCCAGTTGTTGCTTGCAAGGAAAAGCTTTAATGCATTGCAGCCTCAATGTAACATACAAAATGTGCTAAATGTAAGCACAATAAAATGGCAACAAAGAGCCATGCACGCACAAGCTGCGGGATTTTTAATTTGCTTTCGAAACTGTTGCAAATAGCTGCTTTCTCTTTGACACTTGTTTCCCGTGGGAAAATATCTTTACATTAAAGTGAGCCTACTGCACGGCCCGGATCCATCTCCCGATTATTCCACTCAGGGTTTGCAGCTTTAAAGTCATTATTTAAGAAATGTAGTCCGTTTCCTTAAATCAGTCAGTGCTTTTGTCTCCCCGTGTTGGCGTGGGTTTCCTCTGGGTGTGCGGTTTCCCCCTCAAATCCAAAGACGTGGTATAGGTGAATTTGGTAAGCTAAATTGTCTATAGTGTATGTGTTTCCCACTGATGGGTTGCAGCTGGAAAGGCGTCTGCTACGTAAAGCCGCAGTCACACTAGAGTTTGAGCTTGCGAAATTCTGTCGTACATCGCTGCGAAAAGGGGCGGGATTAAACAAGATGATTAGACATTAAAAAAAGCGAGCGATTGCTCCATGTTTTAAATTTCTGTCCAGAGAGGTCATGTTTTGATCCTAGATTGGTCTCACGCAGTCAAGTGATGCGATTTCGCAGGTCAGAGTTCACCAAGCTTGAACTTGAACTGCATAAACCTGCGAAACTCAACGCATGACCCTGCGTTTCCGGTATGATGCATTCGCGTGCGTATGAATGGAAGTCTATGGGGAGTAAAGTCCAGTGTGACCGCGGCTTAAATCATATGCTGGATAAGTTGGCGGTTCATTACGCTATATATATTATATATTAAGGGTGTAACGATACGCGTATTCGTATCGAACCGTTCGGTACGAGGCTTTCGGTTCGGTACGCATACGAACCGAACGATTCAGACAAATATCTAAAAAGATAAAAGAGAATAAGTGTACAGAATATACTGTTTTCAGTGCAACAATGCTCAACAAGGCATCCCAAATGACGTGACAGGCAACATCTGTCTTCCCCGCCCACCTCCAAACACTACTCTAGTCAGGCACACACTGCACTCAGGGTCGGAGACTCGGAGTAAGCTCAACTGGCGCTCAAACCGAAAGTTATGCCGCTTTCAATCCGAAAAAGCCGGCGGAGCTGGGTGTTGAGATGATGCGGGGTTTGTCGCGGACAAAAGCAAAGACTGAGGGGCGCTGAGATGATGCAGAGTTTGTTGCGGACGAAAGCGAAAGGGTGGAAACGCGCCACGGACTGACTGCACTATAGCTAGCAAAATGGCTAGTAACATTAATGTAAACCTCCTATAACCAACAGGGGGTCTGGCGTTTGGGAGCACTTTGGTTTCCCTGTAAGTTAAGAGGGTGATGGCAAGAGAGTGGATAAAAAACAGACATCTGCTATGACAGTCAGCTATTTTAGCGGTAATATTTGAACATGTCAACTCATTTACACTGACATCACGGAATCACTAACTGGAATTAGACGAAAACTAGAAACAGGCGCACTACATGCATTCAGACAGGCAATTTCTACAGATTTGAACAGGGCAAAACATCACTGAGGCGATTGGTACATTTATAGCTGTGTGGATATGAGACCACCTTAATCGGTAGTGGAAATTTCGGGTTTTAAGAAAATGTTAAATGTAATAGAGCCTCGTTTCATTATTCCTTCATAAGCCCATTTCAGTCAGATAATAATTCCTGCTTTCAGATCCACTGAAATGGCAGGTGACAGTCAAATCAAGCAGATCTCGGTTATATCCACATGTGCTGCCGTTAATCCGCGAGTCAGGTAATCAAAAATAGGTCGCATGATATTGAAGTATAAGTGAGTCACGCGTAAATAAGATCAATTATTGGTGATGCAAACTTTAACTATTTACTCTAAAATATTAAGGTGTTTTAAGCAATCTTGACAGACTGGCACAAATATGCTTTCATTTAATAAAGCTACTCGTCACAGCTATATGCGGTGAACATCTCCGTTGTCACAGGTTTCTGAGTTTTCTCATCAATCACTTTCAGTCTGGGAACATGTTCAGTGCACATTGTGGTCAAATTACTTAATTTAATGGAGGATATCGTGTATTGAGGAGGATATAGGCAAAGATATTGCAGAGAGCTGAGACCTATGACGACTTTAAAGATAATATTTAGCTTGTTTTACATTAATGTAGATGTATTACATGTTTTAATTACATTATTGAATAAAATGAATAGCATTATTATTTTTAATCATCATCATTAATAATAAATAAACTAAAAATAATTTGACAGCTTCAGCTGTTCACATCAACATGACCGGCACTTTCGGACTTCAGTACCAGGTGTCTTTAGCATGAATTGAAATAGACTTTCCCTCCTAAAGGAAAAAATACAATAATTTTTAAAATTGCAATGCGATTATAGTCATGTATTCGCAATTTCACATAAGTCAGCATGCAAAAATTTTATTATTTCCATTGCGCTCTCTCTCTCTCAGCAGCAGTTCACGCGCGCTGGCACTACCATACACAGCCACATCTCGTAGCAAATTAATTTGCAACTTTGTTGCATAAAAATAGCTAAATAACAAAATTTAATTAACAAACAAATTTAATTAAATTATTTGTAAAAATGAAACTACAGAAAAAAGAAAATGAAAAGAACTGAAACCAGCTTAAATGTTCTGTTCTGGAATAACAGGTGTTGCGATCAAATTAATTTGATGGAATGATAAACACAGACAGGCGCATTTTTCAGAAAATAGACTAGCCTATTTTATTTAATTTAAAAATATGTTAGGCCTATATTTATTATATAGGCTATAATTTTTTTTAAATAGCCTATATTAAATTGCCATTCATTTTGGCTTTAACGAATTATTGAACAGATTATTAATAACTTATCAAAAAACATTTTACTGAGCTTAGTGTCGGCCGTCACCGGATAAAGTCCAATCTTTCTTTCATTTTTTGGACTTTTGTTTGAAAGCTTAGCGGCATTGTAGAGGTCCAATTTACTGTTGTTTGATTTAAATTATAGCCTATATATGCGCCAATAAACAAGTCAAAAGGAATGAATGAATTACTAAAATGATTCTTAAATGTCGATATTGTTTTTACTTAAAAAAATAACAAATGTTTTATAAAAATAAAATGAGCAATTTTCATAATTTATACGATTCAGTTAAATATAAGTTGGACATTTATGGGGCCATGTAACATGTTTTTGTGTTTGTTTTTTTGTTCTCGGTGATCTTTAATATATACTGAGTAGCTACGCAAAATATTTTCTAAAATGTCAACCAGGAATTTTTCAATAGCTTTAATTATGAAGACAAAAAAAATATAAAAAATAAATAAATAAAATGATAAAAAAATACAAAGATAAAAAAAATAGCAGCATTTTGCTAAATATAATAGTCCTTTATATGCTTTAAATCCTGCTATGTGTTGTTTCATATTTGTTTGTATTTCACTTGATGCATTAGTTATTTAATGTTTGAATGCTGAAAGAAATAACAGCTGTCGTTTAAATCATTATTTTACCATCAAAATGTAGTATATTTTATATTATTATCAACTATTGATATAAAACCGCTGTGTAATTTAATTGATTGTTAAAAATGAAATAATTTTATGGCATAACAGTGTTTAGTTGCTTTCGCTTTCGTTCTTCACGGAAGCTGTAACAGAACAGTAACAGTGCCGCATTAACCTCTGACGTGGCTACTCAGCCTGTAGCCTAGTTTGGGATTTTTTCGTTGTGACGATTAAGCAAGGATCATAATGCATTGCATATTCGGCTCATTCTTCAGTAGCCTCAACACAGGCTAGTAGCCTAGACTTAAACGGATCGTTTATAAGAATGAGCGATTAATATATTAATTGATCGTTAATTTAAATTATCATTGATCACGGGATTTTGTAGAAACTGACATCCCTAGTTCAAAGTAAAAAAAAAAAAAAGAAGAGAGATCATGCTTTTATGATGTTAGTTTTCATACAATAAAAAGATTTCAATCAGAGAAATCCTCTGGCTTTTTTCTTTATTATTTTTTCTGCTGTATCGAAAACATACCGAACCGTGACACCACTGTGTCGTATCAAACTGAACCGTGATTTTTGTGAACCGTTACACCCCTAATATATATATATATATATATATATATATATATATATATATATATATATATATATACATATATACATATATACATATATACATATATATATATATATATATATATATATATATATATATATATATATATATATATACACAGGTATATTGTCATGAACCTGGTTTGATCATTAAGTCTTTCCTCTCTGTGTCCTGCTCTCAGCTGTTAGCCCTTTCAATCAGCGCGAGCGCTGATCACCAGTCACCTGTTCTCACTTTACCCTTATTGGCATTCCTATATCTTTTCCCCTTTCACTTCTTCTGTTGTCAGATTATTGTTGTTCTGTGCATTGTCCTCAGTACATCTACCTCTGAACTAATCCGCATCTTTCTGTCCAGTCTTGTCCAGTCCTGTCTCGTCCTTTGTTACACTCCGTATGTGCTCTCATTTGTGACTGTGCTCTGACCATCAGCGCCTGGGAGTCTGACATTCTCCGCATCGCAGTGGTGGGCAGACGGATCCAGCCAACCTCCTTTCTCTCCCTCTCTCTCGGCCTTAATGGTGGCTTTTTGAGTTCTTCTTGAAGACCCAGCTCTGTGTGCTTTGCTAAACGAGAGACTGCCTTTTTTGAAAGAATAAATTCTGTTGAACTACATTTTTTGTTTTTCATTCGGTTTCACGACATATATATATATATATATATATATATATATATATATATATATATATATCTCAAGCACTAAACAAGATTGGCTAGAGAAGCACACAAAACATAGTATGATGAACCGACAAGCACAAAGTGGAAAATGAACTCCATATAAAGGGAGTAGAGAGCACGAGGAACAGGTGAACATAATTAGACAAACAAGGACTAAACAAGGGGGCGAGGCATAGGAAAACAAGGAGGCAGGACAAGAGGAGCACATGGCCAACACAACAAAAGAGACAACCATGTGCTAATACACAAAACAAACAAAGAGACATTAAACACAGTCAGGTGTGTAAGGGCTGGATCCTCACATTTTGTCAATCGGTACAGCACTCGTTGTGAAACCCCTTTTTGCAGCCTTTTTATAAGTGCTTAATTCTGCATGTAACTTAGCTTGTCCTTTAGTGGGTGAACTTTCCTTTGTCTCCGAACACTGGATGCAGAGAAAACCTTGCTTGTTTATTAATGAAATCCACTAAATCTTTGAACTTCGCTCTAGCACTTTGCTTCTCTTGAATTTCACATGCCACCGATCTCCATTTTTCTCTTAATTTGTATGGAAGTTTTTCTGCAATGGCTCTTAGATTTGCTGTGTTATCCATCTCTTCCATGTAACTTATGTCTGACAATGCATTGCAGCATCCTGAAAGAAACGGTGAATAGGAGTGCAGTGCTTCCCCATCTTCATGTCTAATAGAGGGCCAGTGTAGAGCTTTGTTCATGTATGCGACTGCAATCTGATACTCGTTTCCAAAAAGCTCTCTTAGAAGCTGTTTTGCTTTTAAGTAACCTACTGCTGGGTTCATATGCATACAGCTTCGAACCAGTTCCTTAGGCTTTCCAGTCGTGTACTGTTCCATAAAGTACAAACGGTCCCTATCATTATCAGTACGATCTTCAACTCCATGTTGGAAGGCCCGTATGAACCGCTTGTAATCGAGAGGATCTTCTTTGAAAATGGGTATGTCAATTAAAGGAAGCATGGACATTTTCTGATGCAATATTGGCTTGTCGCTCCACAGCAGTGGATAATATATCTGTTAGAGCCATAAAGAGCACTAAGAGAGTTGTAATATTTTTCAATTATATTATATTATTTGTATTGAGATATATAGTTATTGCTATTTGATACAGCATTTGATTTGTATATTTTGTGATATTATATTATGTACATGATGTTTCATATGTTAAATAATGCCATACGTCATATGTATGCGTAAGCAACAGGGAAAAAAGATTAGAAAGAAGGAAGGGGCTTGATGGTAGACAGTCTTTTGACCGTTCTTCGAAACCATATTTATATTGAAGCTTGAAAAAGTGTAAATAGTTCTTCCGTTTGTTTTTTGATTTTTGTTGTTTCCTGACAAACGAAAAGTAAACTGTTGCATTGCAAGTTTGTGGTTTTACTCGTCAAATCCTTTGTGCCGAGCCCCTATGGAAAGGGTGGAGAACTGGAAGGAATAGATCGCCACTACAATATCAATTACATTTCCGTCTCTACCAGCATAAGACACATTTGGAACTGTGTTATTAATTGACTGTGTCCTAAGAGGTTGAAACACATCTTCATGAGGTGTTATGCTTCCTGATTCCAAATCCATTTCCTTGTGGCTAATTGCTGAAGACTGACAGCTCTCATACTGCTTTATAACTTTAATCTTTGCATCTGATGCTGCTAGAGCAACTTCTATCTCCAATTCTTCTTTTTTAGCCTTTAATTCAGCCTCCTGTCTTTCAATAGCTTGTTTCTTTTTCAGAGCAGCATGTTTAATCAGTAGTGCAGCTCTTTCTGCTTCAGCAGATATATGTGCAGAAGAAGTTGTAGAGGCTGTAGACCTGCCATCTAATGAACCTTGTTTCTTATGCTTCTTACTTCAAGTTACTGACACAGTAGAAATGCTATCATCAGGATTTATTTCCAAATCAAATTGTACTGCTTGCTCAGCATTTTCTGTAACTTGTTTCATCCACTTGTTGACTGCAGTAATGAACCTTTCACATGAGCAGGCTCTTGGTTTAAACCATGTACGTTGGTCCTTGGTGTAATCATCCTCAGACATAAACTCCTCGATAGCATGGTTGTGCTGACAAAAGTCTTAATACAAGCCTTTATATCCTGTTTCTAATTTATTTCTAACTGTGTCAACATGTGCAGCATCATCCATAAGTTGTTCAATTTCTTTAGATTTGCTTGTGAGCTGAGCTAATTTAGCTTTCCTTAACTGCACAAGCCTTTGCAATTTTTCTTCCATTGCCTTCTCTGTCATTTTTACTGGCCTTTAAGTACTAGTACAATCCTCAGTTGTTTTCATATTATCATCCATTCTTGAATTTCAAGCATCAAACAGCTGGATCATTGTTTATAACTGAACTGTGTAACAAAGTCAGGTACAATTCTTTACCTCAGAAATCTCCACAGAAACAGCGCCATTAGATCACATATAAATCCTCCCGCCACTCCAATATGATCATAGAACATGATTTTCTGAAGCAATTCCACATGTCAAGATCAATTGTTCATTAAAACATCCATAAATCTTCGTGTGAAACATGTCCTTATCCGTGTGCTTCTTGGTTTCAGTTTCATTCTTACTCGCTCCGTGTCCAATAAAGAAATCTTTGAAGTCTGTTTCTTGTCAGATGTTGTCTTTTAATCTTTACTCAGTCATACATAAACAAATAAAAATAAAGTAAACCAAATATAATCTCAAATTTCAACCATCACGGATGCGGTAAAGAAGAAAACTGTGTGACTCCACTGTCTTCTAAAGAACGCACTGCCGTCAGATTTAACAGACGCAGTTCTTAAAGGGCCCACACACTATTTTTAAAATGCTACATATCCTCAGTGCAAATGCACAGAATATCCATCTGAACAACACATATGAATAATCTAAGTTCTCAAATGCAAACAATTCAAAACGAAAATTTTCAAAACTGAAATGCATTATATATTATAACATTAGTTGTTAAATCCAAACAAATAGGATCCAGGAGATTGAGGCACACTGACAGGCACATGGGAACGGTGGCGTGGAGAATTAGGATTAAAGGCACAGGCAACAAAAACAGCTACAAGATGCTCAGAGCTAAAAATTACAAACTTCTGAAAGGTCTAATAAATAATCTGATGGGTGTTTTGAGCTGAAACTTTACAGACACATTCTGGAGACACAAAAGACTAATATCCCAGCCAACATGTCCATGTGGGCCCCACATGGGATTTATCTGGGCTATGTGGGTGTCAACTGGGCATGGGCTCAGAGTGGGCATTTTGTTGGGCTGAATATGGGCCCCAGCTTGAATAATTTATGGGCTCCAGTTAGGCAGCCCACACTCTATATTTGTGGGTCCCAAATGGGCCACAAATAGGCTACATAGTATTTAGATTTTTAAAACAAATTGCAGGTGTTTGCCATAAAAAAAAAAAGTTTAAAATTAAAATTAAAAAAGTATTTCATATCACATTTATGTACATAAGATGGTGATTATGAATATTTTGAATGTGAATAATCTCACATTACGTCTAATAATAATAATAATACATTCTATATGTAATGTGGGCTAATTCTATATAATTATATAACTAAATGAGAGATTATATACCTATTTAATTAAAGATTAGTTAAATATCACATTATTTGTAAAAATCACTTCCGTTGTGCATTGTCCAATGATTTGGCGTCGTGCCTTCGCGCCTTCTCATTTGAAAAAAAAAAAAAAGCGGTTACCCTTCTCACACGTAGTTCACTGACTGATTGCTTGCCTGGAGGAAGAACGCCTGTCAAGGTAAGATACATATTTTATTTTCAGTTAGTAAATGTTGCTTTTATGTAATTGTATAATTTTTAGACTGTTTTGGTGTTCTGTAATGTCAGTGTCCAAATTGGACGAACTTGACGTCAGTCGCAAATGAACTAACCTTACCACAACTTATTTAACGTTATAAAGAGTACAAAAATGTTAATTTTGACAGTTACTTTCAAGTTTTCTTTGTCGGGATAATGTCTTTCATAAGTTTAACTAATTATCTCCTCATGCGCCCTCCAAACAACGATGAAAATACGTTACTAATGAAGAAAGATTATAAGCCATTTTAAATTTGTCAAACTCAGCGGTCTAATTATCAAATATCTATGGACTTTATATTTTTTAAATCAAAAACATAACTTTAGCCCTATTATGTCGGTGTTTTCTAGAGGGTACGTACGTTAAAGAAACACTACACTTTTATTTTTTTATATTAAGCTTACAATTCTTCTAAGGATAAACAGTTTAGTTTTAATGTGACCATTTTATCACTGGATTTGGTGGGGGAATTTAGCTAAGCTTTGCATAAATCATTGAATTGGCTTAAACATTAGCATCTCGCTCAAAAATTACCAATAGGGATGTGCGGATCGATAGTAAAATATCAATATCTCTGATACCAGCTTTGCATGTTCTAGAATCGATTATCTTATCAAAATATCGATATTTCAGTAATTTGGAGCAAATATGTATTTTATTGGAAATAGAAATACAGCGGAAAGTAACCACAATTACCCTAGTTTATCTGAATAATGTAAACTTAGTCGGAACTACTTGTTCTTCCGCCTGCAAAGTCATGTGCGTAATATGGCACTGTACAACTGCAGATCACGCTAGCTAGCCACTCAGTCCGCTGGCTGGCACATGTTGTTAAGTTACGCAGTCATTGGATATGGGCGACCGCAAGCGAAGTTATGTGTGGAGCTACTTCACTTCCATAAACTCAAACGATGCGGTTTGTGAAACGTGTAACAAAACAGTGAAGTACTGTGGTAATACCACAAACCTAATCAAACATCTACATAGAAATCGCAAGACAGAGTATGACAACGTCACGACTAGCCAGTCAGAAGAGGAGGAAATGAGAGAGGTACAGGTGCTGCTATATGCATCACTAATTACCAAAGAGTTTTGCCCTATTTTAAGCTTGCCTCTAAAGTTATGTCATGTACTAAACAACGGAAAAACGAAAAGCTGCTATTTGTAATGTGATATGGCTAGGGACTACACTCTCATTCTGGCGCAGTAATCAAGGAAAGTATTATGACACCGGTGTGTGCCCTCGGCCGCATGCAGGCGCGTGACGTCAGCTGATGACATCGCCATGGTGATACAGATTGTGAATCTAATTCTGAACTAAACAAAATATTGAATTAATAAATAGTGAATCTGATCTTATTCTTTTTATTTTTTTTTTTAGCTGACTGTCTCACTGTTGGAGCTAAAGCTGAAGTGACCTCACATCAAAAAGGATCCAGTCAAGTGCAACAAAGTAAGATATTATAAGATCATCGTCAAAGTGCCCATTGTGAATACTTTTATATATACTAAGGTCTTAGAAAGTGACTGCATTGACTCAAACTTTCCTGTTCACTAATGATCTTTTTGTGATATCTAACTAATAATTTTTTGCACATTTCTTCAGTACAGTAAATCGTCATTGGACCAGTGCATGAAAAAACAATTTTGGTAACACTTTACAATAGTGGTACATGAATAATAATGCACTAATACGTAAACTGAACATTACTTTATTTTAAACTAGTGATGAGTTAAGGCACTCCTGGACTCTTGTGTTTAAATGTGAAAGTTCTGCACGTCCATTATGGCTTTCAGTGTTTCCTCTATGATTTTTTCCAGCTGTGGCAGCAGGCCTTTTGATCTACCAACTACCTGTGGCGTTATTTCAATGACAAATGTCGTGACGCAGTACTACAAGTCGAGATCGGATTTATGTAATACGAGCATGCAGATTTTTTTGCTTGCGCTAGGATTTCCTCTGTTCGTGCACAAAACTTCTTGCACACCCTCAAATATACACTGCTGAAGTGCAATTTAGCGCGTTTACGTAGTGAATATGTCTCCAACCTTTATTAGATTTGCTAGGAATATTTATGAACGTCTCCAATAGACCTACAGAGCGGCATTAATGCGTCCTGAGGTAAAGTGAAAAGGCTATAAACTCCAGCAAGATAAAGTCTTTGTTTGTTGTATGCAGAGCCATAGACCTTTATCTATAAATAAAGTATAATTATGGAAACTGTTCATCCTAACTGAAAGCTATACGCCTTGTTTGCTGGCCTCACGCACCTGTCAGTCAGTCAGTCAGCATGTCACCTTAAAGGATTAAACAAATAACGCATAGCACTACTACGGTTACAGAAATGTTTGCGCTGTTATAATTCACATATAATTTAATAAGTTCTGATGTGATTATACCCCGCTATTAAAAAAAACGACAATGTTTTGAATGAGAAGCTGTAATGTAGCCGTGGCGGGATGAATTTTGGCGTGGCGCCCCGCCATGGAAAAATGAATGTAGCGGAAACCTTGGCTTTATTTCAGTGACAAATGTCGTGAGTGCAGTATTACAAGTCGAGAGCGCATTCATGTACTACGAGCGAGCAAATCTCTGCTCGCGCGCCGATTTCCCCTGTTCGTGGACAAAACTGTTCTCAATATACTCTGCTCGCTCGCAAAACTTCTCGCACGCACTCAAATATACACTGCTCGCGCGCAAAATTTCTTGCACGCTCTCAATAGACTGCTCGCTCAGTGAGATTATATGCAGATTCAGTTTGTGTCTTGTGTTCCCTCTTCTATTCGTGCTTTTTGATATGATTTATATTGGTACACTATTAATAATAACCAAAATACTAAAAAAGACCTACATATTAAATTTTTAATCTAATAAACCATAACATTTTTGGCTGTATGATATATGATGAGATATTTCCAGTTTTAAAACACTTAAAGACACAGGATAGGCGTTGGATGTAAAGAATACGTTTTATTTTAAAAACATTTCTTAAACCTCTAAAAGATGCACCATACTAATCAAATAAAAAACATTTAAACAAAAATATAACTAACGCAAGCAGAAATGTAACTGTGATAGAAAATAGGGAAAAACTTGATAAGGTTTTAAAGCCTACTGTACTATTTACTCTTCAAATAAATATCACTATCTATCCCATTTTATCATGGCAACTACAATAAAGTGAGCTAGTCTCTGCTGTCTTCCACATTGTTGATGAGATTGTGGAGAACATTTTCTTTGTCATCCTCTTTATTTTGAGGAGAAGGTGTTCCACAGGGTCCCTGAACATGTATATTGGCATGTACAGGGTTTTGAACAGTAGCCTACTAGAGTAAAGTACTTCAATTAATCTGTTGTGGTAATAATGTAGTTGCTATGCTAACACAACTATAGTAATATAAACAAATTACCCCATGCTGTAGTTTTCTATAACTATAGGATGTATTATTCTACAATAACCCACACTTTAGTAAAATATATAAATCATATCCACATTCTTGGGATAACCAATTTAACAGGAGGATCTCTGGAGAGCAAAAGCACGAAAGGAAGAGGAAACACAAGGCACAAATTGCGAGTCTGCGTCATATGACGGAGCGAAAGCAGATAATTCGTATGTGAGCAGCCAGTGTTTTGAGTGCGTGCGAGAAATTTTACTTGTGAGCAGTGTATATTTAAGCGTACGCGAAAAGTTTTGCGTGCGAGCAGTTTAAATTTGAGAATAGTTTTGTCCAAGAGATTTGCTCGCTTGAATTACATGAATGCGTAGAGCTGTGAACCTACACTGGCTTCAAGGTTCGGTTACGATTATCATGCCATTGATTTGGTTCAATTCGATATCTCGGTGCATCACAGTGCATTGACGATGCTTTCCATACACAGTTTTATATTTTCTTCACAGCACAACAGTTCTTGTATTAAAATGTATAAATATATTTATATACTATTTGTAATACAATTTTGTCAATATACAGTCAGATATATGAACTGTGCCTTTAAACAACACGAGCATTTATAGCAAATAATATAAACAAATATGAATATCCCGCTCGCTTTCTGAGCCTTGTCTACCAAGTTCTCTTATACCCCTATGATTGGTCACACGCTCAACAGGAAGGGCTGCGATTGGCTCTTGCGCGCTGCGCTCTTCACAGATGAGTGACATTACTGATAAACTGATCACAGCTGATCCATGAAACACGCGCTTGTGTCTGTATCCAGAAGTATCGCTGTAAAACAGCCGAAAAGAGAGGAAAAGTCACGCCAGCAGGTAAAATAGGCCACAATGAGAGAGAGAGAGAAATAAATGGAGTTTACTTTCATTCTCTCAATCTGAGTGAAATAGGGGCTTCTGCTGTAAGTGTCAGTGAAAGACTGTCCAGCAAACACACACGCACACACACACACAGTGAAATTGTGCAGTTTCTGCGTTTTTGTAAATACTCGCGCTCGTGGCTCGCCTCCCTCGCCATAGTAAGCTACGGCGACAGCACATATGAGATAAATGACATCAGTACACAATAACCGGTTATGATTATTACTGAACCGATACCGAATTGTCTGCGTCTGCATCGCGGTGCACCGAAGAAACAATTAATTTTGACACCCCTATGAATGCGCTCTCGACTTGTAATACTGTGCTCACGACATTTGTCAGTGAAATAACGCCATAGTCCATCTAGTGCATGTTTACATATAAAAGTGTTCTGTCCACATCATAATAAACAGTTAAAACACAGTTCATGAGTTAAGAATGAGTTATTGATAATGTGCCCTTGGAGCAGTTGCACCTCGCCTACTGTACCTTACCATGGTATTTTTATAGTGACAGCGCATATGCGATAAATAATGTCACAATGATGTATTGCTGAACCGATACCGAAAAACAATTATTTTGACACCCCTAATTATTAGTGCATCATTATTCATGTACAGTTATTATAAATTGTAACCATTATGGTATTATGGTGTTGTGAAGTTATTCTGCTATTTAATCTAAATTGGTGCTGTTACATTTCAGAATTTTTTCTTTCAAGACAATGGACTACTCACAGCGGACAAAAAGGCGAAGAATACAGTCTAAAGTGACTGAGCACTTAGACCTAGTAAAGACCTACATCTCATCATTTGCAAATAGTTTAGAGTGCCCAGTTGAAGATCCAGACATTGAAGATTACTATGATTGTTTTGAGACCCTTGATGGGGTGTGTGATCCTTCTAACAGTTCCACTGCTGTGACTTCACTCGAGGAGGATGAACATTTACCTGATTCCAGTTGGGATGGTGGTGACAGTCCATTAGTGCAGATTTCTGCCACTAATAACAGTGTGGAATTTTTTGATTATCATTCAGTGTCTGATAGTGATAACAGCCATAACAGTGATTCGGATGACACAGATGATGCAGAAGATTTTGCTGAATGGGCGACAAAATTTAATATTTCTCATTCTGCATTAGCTGCTTTACAGAAAATCCTGAGGCAAAAAAACCTTAACATTCCATTGGATCCAAGGACTTTGCTATCCACGGATAATTTATGTGAAGTTAAGGAGATTGCAGGTGGTTGCTATTACCATTTTGGTGTCGCATATGCAATAATGACTGAATTGAATTTTGCATGTGATTTGAATGAACTGATTGACACTCTTACTCTTCATGTAAATATAGATGGTCTGCCCCTCTTCAGAAGTTATTCTGTGAATCTCTGGCCAATTCTTGGTCGGATTAGAGAACTTGAAAATTCAAATGTATTTTTAATCGGCTTGTATTCAGGTTCTACCAAACCATCTTCAGTGCATGATTACTTGAAGGAATTTGTGGAAGATTTCAAAGTTGTCATTCAAGAAGGATTACATTTTAATGGCAAGCATTACAAAATTGCAGAGCCAGAGGCTTTTATTTGCGATGCACCTGCGAGGGCCTTTCTAAAGTGTGTTAAGGGTCACTCAGGCTACAATGGCTGTGAACGTTGTGTACAAACTGGTGTACATGTCAGTGGCAGAATGACCTTTCCAGACCTTTCAGCAGAGCTGAGAACTGACTCACAATTTGAGGAAATGGTGGATGAAGAACACCACACTGGAGTTTCTCCACTTAAAAATGTCGGTGTTGGTTTAGTGACAAGCTTTGTGTTGGACTACATGCACCTTGTTTGTTTAGGTGTTGTCAGAAAGCTTATTTACCTTTGGATTAAGGGCCCTTTAAAGAGTAGAATTTCGTCTGGTGTCCTTTCTCAAATATCGCAACAGATGACCTCATTAAGACAAAACATACCAAGGACCTTCTCCAGGAAGCCCAGATCTCTGTTTAAAGTGGCAATGTGGAAGGCAACAGAATTTAGATTATTTCTTTTGTATATTGGACCTGTAGTTTTGCGCAAAAATTTGCCGCACAATATGTACAAGCACTTCATGCTGTTGTCTCTAGCAATGAGAATTCTTCTCAGCCCAGTTTTATGTTTCGAGTTTTGTGACTATGCAAACCAATTGCTAAAAGTTTTTGTACAAAACTTTGCAAAAATATATGGTCCCGAGTTTATTGTTTATAATGTACATAGTTTAATTCACCTTGCACAGGATGCTAAGAAATATGGACCTCTTGATCAGATTTCATGTTTTCAATTTGAAAGCTTTCTGGGTAAATTAAAAAAGCTGGTACGAAAGCCACAACATCCTGTTCAGCAAATTGTGAAGCGCATGCACGAAAAACAGAAACTCAAGGCAAAGACTCAAAAGAATACTTCACTGAATCAGCATAAAAAGCTTCATTTTTCTGGACCTGTACCTGTCACGGTTGCAGGTTTGTGCGTCATCCGGAGTGTCTGTTTTGTCACGTGAGTTTGTTTGTTTTGGTCGCCCATGTGTATTTGTTATTGTCACATGTATTTGTTATGTCACATGTCATGACGACTCAGCTGTTCTGATTACCTGCCAGCTGAGACTTATTATCTCGCCTATATATGGGCTACGTTTCTATGTTTCCTTGTCAGTTCGTTGTGTGTTTGCTTACGCCTTTTTGTATGTGCTCAGGACTGAGAGGAGTGGCTGTTGGACCCCGTTCGTCCTTCTGTTTCCTGCCTTCCCTACCCAGTTATCCTGTTTTGATTATAGTTTGATCACTCTGTCCCAGTTTATCTTGACTTTGTCAAATAAACACATTCACTTGCAATATTGGATCCTTATTTGAGTACTTGAACGTAACAAAACGAACTGACCTGCATTATGGATCCAGCGAGTGCTTCACAGATCTCAGAGTTCATGACACTCAGCGGCGCCAGAATGGATCGGCAGGATGAGGCATTGACCACCACCGCCCAGGCCATTCAGACTCTGGTCGGCCAGGTTTCTCTTCTCACCGCCCAGGTTCAACAGTTGGCTACCGGAGCGGTACAGGAAGCATCTGCACCAGTTCCTGAGGTGTTGCCAGCACCGGTCGTTGCAAGCCGCCCTGTTGAGCCTCGCCTTCCTCCACCGACCTGTTATGATGGAGAGCCTCACTTGTGTCGGTCTTTCTTGTCAAAGTGTTCACTATATATTACTCTGCAACCATCCTTATTTCCCACAGAACAGTCGAAGGTCGCCTTTGCCATCACGCTCCTTTCAGGGAGAGCGGCTCTATGGGGAACTACAGCTTGGGAACAAAAGCTGCCTTGTTGTTCCACCTTTGAACTATTCTCTAAGGAGCTCAAAAAAGTGTTTGACCGTGCTGCTTCCGGGAGAGAGGCCGCTCGTATCCTCGCAGAGCTCCGTCAGGGGAATCGGAGCGTAGCGGATTACTCCATTGAGTTCCGGACTTTGGCTGCCGAATGCGGTTGGAACGCGGAGGCTCAGTGGGATATGTTCCTGCACGGGTTGTCGGACCGCTTACAAGACGAGATATATACACTGGATCTTCCTAAAACTCTGGATGAGCTTGTGGATCTGGCTATCCGTGTGGACACCAGGCTGTGTCGCAGAGTTAGCCGCACGCAGCAGGAGAGGTTTGCGGGTCCAGTTCATAATCCTCCTGTGTTGGCTATGACGGCGGAAGCTAGTGACGGTGACCCGGAACCTATGCAGGTGGGCAGATCTCGCTTGTCCGTGCAGGAGAAGCGCCGACGGAGAAATGAGGGGCTCTGCCTTTACTGTGGGGCCGCGGGGCACCGCGTGAATTCTTGTCCCGTAAAAGACAACGCCCATCAGTAGGTAAGAGGTTACTGATGGGTGAAATCAATCTGAAGAAACCCTCTACGGCGGCTACTTTACTGCCTGTTACGCTGTCATGGGGAGGCGGAACTAAAGACACCCACGCTCTTATTGATTCCGGGGCAGAGGGGAATTTCCTTGACTCTAGTTTTGCTTTCAGTTTTAAACTTCCGGTTATCGCGCTTTCCCAACCTATTGCAGTACGCGCCCTCAGCGGGCTTTCTCTTCCCACTATCACTCACTCCACTACCCCCATAAAACTTATTACGTCAGGAAATCATGTTGAAAACATTTCATTTTTTTTAACTGACTGTTCTAACACACCGGTGGTTTTAGGTCATCCTTGGTTGGTTCTCCATAAACCTCATATTAATTGGGGTCTCAGCACAATATTTTCGTGGAGTGAGAAATGTCATGAGTCTTGTCTTTCGTCTGCTCGTTCTGCTGTGTCTTGTTCTGTGTTTCAGGAGGAGTGTATGGACCTGTCAAACGTGCCCAGTGAGTACCTCGACCTGAAGAGAGTGTTCAGTAAGTCTCGGGCTGCTTCTCTTCCTCCTCATCGTCCCTATGACTGTGCTATAGACTTACTGCCAGGTACGTCTCCGCCTAAAGGCAAGCTATACTCTCTTTCCATTCCCGAGAGGGAGGCCATGGAGAAATATATTTCTGATTCTCTAGCGGCTAAGATCATCCGCCCTTCTTCTTCACCGGCGGGGGCGGGGTTTTTTTTCGTGAAAAAGAAAGATGGCTCTCTTCGACCCTGTATAGATTATCGAGGGCTGAATAACATCACGGTGAGGAATACGTATCCTTTACCGTTGATGTCTTCGGCGTTCGAGCGTCTACAGGGGGCATCTTGTTTCACGAAATTAGACCTTCGCAATGCTTATCATTTGGTTCGCATCAAGGAGGGCCATGAGTGGAAAACCGCGTTTAATACCCCCAGGGGGCATTTTGAATATTGTGTTCTTCCCTTTGGGCTTTCCAATGCCCCCGCAGTTTTCCAAGCACTCGTTAATGATGTGTTGCGAGATATGATTGATCAGTTTATTTATGTCTACCTGGATGACATTCTGATTTTTTCCCGTTCTCTCCAGGAACATGTGCAACACGTCAGGCGAGTGCTTCAGAGGCTGCTAGAGAATGGGCTTTTTGTCAAGGCGGAGAAATGCGTGTTCCATGCACAGTCTGTTCCCTTCCTAGGACACATTGTGTCGGTCGAGGGGGTGCGCATGGATCCAGAGAAGATCCAGGCTGTGGTAAATTGGCCAGATCCAGAGTCTCGTAAGGCCCTGCAGAGATTTCTGGGTTTTGCCAATTTTTACCGGCGTTTTATTCGCAATTTCAGCCAGCTCGCCGCCCCTCTGACGTCCTTAACCTCCTCCAAGACTCCGTTCAGGTGGTCGAGTGCTGCACAAGCAGCATTCACAAAATTAAAGGGTCGCTTTGTTTCAGCCCCAATTCTGGTGACCCCTGATCCTTCCCGGCAGTTTGTGGTGGAGGTTGACGCGTCAGAGGTGGGGGTGGGTGCTATCCTGTCCCAGCGCGCAGCCTCGGACGACAGAGTTCATCCTTGCGCGTTTTTTTTCACACCGATTATCTCCCGCAGAGCGTAATTACGACATTGGTAATAGGGAGTTGTTGGCTGTCAAACTCGCTTTGGAGGAGTGGCGTCATTGGTTGGAGGGTTCGGGGGTTCCCTTTATCGTTTGGACCGATCATAAGAACCTTGAATACATCAAGTCCGCCAAACGACTTAGCTCCAGGCAGGCTCGGTGGGCATTATTTTTCGGACGGTTTGATTTTACCATCTCTTATCGACCGGGTTCCAAAAACATCAAACCCGATGCGTTATCCCGCCTTTTTGATTTTTCAGAGCGCAATACGTCCCTCGAACCCATCGTTCCTCAGAAAATTTGCATTTCTGCGGTAACATGGGAGATCGAGAGCAGGGTTCGCACAGCCCTGGAAGGGGTAACGCCCCCGCCCGGATGCCCACCCAGTCGTTTATTTGTGCCGGAGGAGATTCGGTCTGACGTCATTCGATGGGGACACTCTTCCAAAGTGGCTTGTCATCCGGGGGTGAGTCGTACCTTATTTTTGGTTAAACAGCGATTCTGGTGGCCAGCTATGGCACGGGACATACGTGAGTTTGTTTTGGCCTGTTCTGTTTGTGCTGTTTCTAAGACTTCCAATCGTCCTCCCGCTGGGCTCCTTCAGCCTCTGTCAGTGCCTTCGAGACCCTGGTCGCACATTTCGCTAGATTTTGTCACAGGTCTCCCGCCATCTGATGGCAATACGGCTGTTTTGACCGTTGTGGACCGGTTTTCGAAGGCTACTCATTTTATCCCTCTGCCCAAATTACCTTCAGCCAGAGAGACAGCGGTTGCTGTCATTAATCACGTCTTTCGCATTCATGGCCTCCCGACAGACGTGGTTTCTGACAGGGGGCCTCAGTTTGTCTCTAAATTTTGGAGAGAATTCTGTCATTTATTGGGGGCGACTGTAAGTCTTTCTTCTGGTTTTCATCCTCAGAGTAACGGACAAACAGAGAGGGCCAACCAAGATCTCGAACGTGTGTTACGTTGTTTGGTTTCCCAGAATCCCGCCTCTTGGAGTCAGCAGCTCCCATGGGTGGAGTACGCACACAATTCATTACCAGTGTCTGCCACGGGCCTTTCTCCGTTTCAGTGTAGTTTAGGTTACCAGCCACCAGTTTTTCCCAGTCTGGAATCTGAAAGCGCGGTTCCCTCTGCTCACGCCTTTGTCCAGAGGTGTCGACGCACTTGGAACAGGGCCAGACAGACCCTCCTCCAAGTGGGTGCGCGCACCAAGGCGAAAGCCGATCGCCACCGGTCTAAGCCTCCCGTTTACGTCGTCGGTCAAAAAGTGTGGCTTTCATCCAAGAATATTCCTTTGCGCTCCGTATGTAATAAACTTGCACCTAAATTTATTGGCCCATTCACTGTCATCAAGATCATTAGTCCGGTGGCAGTCCGCCTCAAACTTCCTCCAACGTACAGGAGAATACATCCCGTGTTTCATGTTTCCAAATTAAAGCCCGTTTTTCATGCGGCCATTAATCCGCCCATGTCGGTTCCCCCCCCGCCGCGTCTCGTAGATGGGGAGACGACCTATTCGGTTAAACGCATCCTGGACTCGAGACGGAGGGGGCGAGGATTCCAGTACTTGGTGGACTGGGAGGGTTACGGTCCAGAGGAGAGAAGTTGGGTTCCGGCTAGGGACATATTGGATCACTCTCTTATCGATGTTTACAATCGCCAGGTTAGCTCTTCAGGGAGCACCAGGAGGTGCTCCTAGGAGGAGGGGTACTGTCACGGTTGCAGGTTTGTGCGTCATCCGGAGTGTCTGTTTTGTCACGTGAGTTTGTTTGTTTTGGTCGCCCATGTGTATTTGTTATTGTCACATGTATTTGTTATGTCACATGTCATGACGACTCAGCTGTTCTGATTACCTGCCAGCTGAGACTTATTATCTCGCCTATATATGGGCTACGTTTCTATGTTTCCTTGTCAGTTCGTTGTGTGTTTGCTTACGCCTTTTTGTATGTGCTCAGGACTGAGAGGAGTGGCTGTTGGACCCCGTTCGTCCTTCTGTTTCCTGCCTTCCCTACCCAGTTATCCTGTTTTGATTATAGTTTGATCACTCTGTCCCAGTTTATCTTGACTTTGTCAAATAAACACATTCACTTGCAATATTGGATCCTTATTTGAGTACTTGAACGTAACAGTACCGAACAGCTTTGAAGGATGTAAACAGTACAAACAGTACTGTGGGAAACATGTATTCATTTCTTGTGGAACAGGTGACAATTGTTTCGAATTGAATGGACAAGTTGGACTTGTAAATAACATTTTGTACAGTTCATCTGGAGACACACATGTGGTGTGTGATTTTTTTTACACACATAGAACCATTTTACGATTATCCTATTGACTCTTCAGCTCTGGGAATAAGACTTGTTCATGGATTACGTGGCCATTTTAAAGTTTTTAAAGTGACTGAGTTTACCAAAAAAATGGTCTTGTTACCATATAATGGAGCTTTTGTAGCTGTGGATCTGCTACATGATTGCTGATGCTCTGGACTTAATTTGTCTAGCAAAATGCTGCCCTTCGCCATTGTGGAATTTCTGGACTCCCGTACTGTGGCTATTATACCGAGAAACTGGTTTACTGGGCCAGAGGAAGAGGAGTGCTACTGGCCAATTCATCCGCTGTAAACACCGACCGATACGTGAGGGAGGAAAGGAATCCACAAGATGACTGGTTAAAATTCCATGTTCGAGTTTTGGGAAAAGCTGGTAAGTGTAAAATTAAAAAAACATAATTTTTCATTGTTATTAAGAGGTGCAAATTTTAGTTATAATATAGTTATATTTAAGTCATATAATGACTTTTACACTGATATGCTGATAACCAAACAACATGCCTTCAGCCGTGTATTACTGTATTTAATTTTTTTTTTTACAACAAAACAGATATATGTTTATAATAAACTATTCCATGCTATAATTAAACCAACCTGTTGCTCTATGAACTGTTTAACATAAAATAAGTAGGATTACAAATAATATGGTTTATCTCTTTGTTCAATGATTATGAATGTTTCAGTAAGCAGCAGTAATTAATTATGACTAAAACGTTAAATTAAACAAACATTTTACCTGCCTTCAATTGTGCATTTTGCATTTAAACGTTTTAATAACTATTTATGCACAATAAATAGGTCTGGGCAAAATAAAAATGATTTATTTATTTTATTTATTTGTTTTTTAAACCATGGTCAATTCAATATCAATTTTTAAATATCAGGGTTTTTCTTGCATAGTTGATTTTGAGGTGGTTTCCTTTATCTAATTTAACAAAAGTCAGGCAGACAATCACAGACCCTAAACGATTCTTAAGCACTGGTCATGTTTTTAATTACATTTAATGTTAGCTTTTTGAATTAAGATAATATAATAAAATTACAAAAGTAATGCAAAATGTGTTTGTTTTAAGTAGCAAACATTTTATTATCAGGATACCACCTCTACCTCATTTTGAGCTAGGAAAAACCTTGAATATTGATATTTTTTAAATGAAATCTGTGTTCATTGAACATTGAATCAAAGCTTGTGAATTAAATTGAATTGGGACATCTGAACTGAGACCCAGTCCTAACAATAAATGTTCGATTTGTTCCAGCAATTCTCTTTATCTGTTGAATTTACAGTAGTCATTTTTATCAGCCACTTGGCCAGATTGATTTCTTGCAAAAACATGTTTTTTTTTTTTTTTTGTGTAAAAACTGTTTTCATTATATAGAAAATCTTAATCTAGCCCTAAATGTCTTATCATACTGTATTTCTCTAGCTGACTATCCTGCTGCCAGGATAAAGCTCAGAAAAGCTGAAGTGACATCTGACCTTCAGACAGATCCGGAACCAGAGGGAGCTAAGCGAAAAAGAAAGTAAGGCAGTCATCGTAAGGTTCATCGCCATTAAAGCAGAAGACCTTCATTCCGGACGTCATTCAGGGATGTAGTAGACCTACGTAGGCTATTGTTGATCAGAAGTTGAGTACATAGTTTTACGTTAGAAAATGCTGTCTTAAACTTACAGTCGGCAAGTACAGAACAGATGTAACACATTGATCAAATGTAGTTTTCAGTCACGGTCATGTAAAAGTAATATTCAACTCATTTAGTTTAGCCTTCATTCATTTTTGATTTCAGCAGTGACATAAAGCACGAGTCTTTAACACAAGATTTTTTACAACATGTTTTTAAACATAATGGTTTAACTAATTTGTAATAACTACTTTATCTTTCCCAGTCAGTGCATTATATTTTACTTGTTTTTTTGCAAGATAGTTGTATTCAGATTAAAGTCCTTTTAAGTATTCTATAGTCTGATTCAGATTAAAGTGTCATTTAAAGACTTAACTGTGTTAACCAGGAAAGTTGGAATAATTAGTCATGTTATTGCATAACTGGTTTGTTGTGTAGACAATCAAAAAATATACAGTAAATAGAATAATAATTTTTTAAATAACATTTTAAGGTCAATATTATTAGCCCCTTTAAGCTATATATTTTTTTGATAGTCTACAGAACAAACCATCATTATACAATAACTTGCCTAATTACCCTAACCTGCCTAGTTAACCTAATTAACCTAGTTAAGCCTTTAAATGTCACTTTAAGCTGTATAGAAGTGTCTTGAAGAATATCTAGTCAAATATTATTTACTGTCATCATGACAAAGAGAAAATAAATCAGTTATTAGAAATGAGTTAGACATTTAGAAATTTAGGACTTTGTTTTTTAGGGGATTTTGTGGCTTTTCATACTTTATACAGAAATAAAGGAATACAGTAGTTCATACAAAAAAAAAAGCTGAATGCCTGCTCCATGTGGATTTATATAATGACAGTCAATGGTGATGGGTTTTCAGAATACAAATAAACACATACGAACCAGTCCAATTCAATAGCTATGGCTTCTGATTACACTGAGGTTAAACATTACTTGCAATGTTATTATCTTAAATCCAGAACCAGCTCAAACAGGTCACGGTACAATCGTGGATGTAGTTGTTGTAGTTTTTTTGTTCTTCTGTTGCTTTATTTATGAAAACCTTACTACTTCTGGTTTCTGACCAATGTCAATGCTGATTATAACTGACTTCTGAGCCGAATTTAAATGATTCTCACTGATTCTCTTGCAGCAAACATTTTAATTCTGGAGGGAATTCAAATGCATCTCACTGGATCTTGCAGCACTGTGTAATATCAGTGTCATAAAATCAGCTTAGGTTTCCATGTAAAGCTGTTCTAAGCTATGATGATCCAAGCTAGTCTATTCTGCGCAGCTCAAATGAGTAGAATAGCACTTAGTTGAATTAGAATTAATTCCTATTTCTAACTTTTTTATTTTGCTCTATGTTTCAGACGTAAAATTATTGACACTGACTCCAGTGACACATGTCCAGATATGGATGCTCCACAACCTCCAAGAAGGCTTATGTTAAAGGGGCTTGGGAACAAGCCAATAGCTACCCCACCTCTTCCAAACAGACCACCACCTCATACTGTACATGAAGCACAAATGCCATCTTCCAGCAGCCCAGCACAGACAGGAGCTATAGCAAACACTCCCTCCAGACCAGTTCAGCCCAGTGGATTGGCAGTGAGAGATGGAATGTTTGTCCAAATTCTAAGAATACTAGAAGAAATAAAGGAGTATCAGAAGGTGCAAGGAAGCATGATAAAGTCTCTTCTGCAGCAAAGACAACATGACAGTGTGGTTCCTTCTTTACCAGAGGGGTTCACCTTTCCATTGAAGAGCTTTACTGAAGTTGATGAGATGGAGTTAAAGCTCTGTGAGCCTGATTTTCAGAAAAACATTGTATGTGTTCTCTTATAAGCAAATATTATGTATTTCTGGGATTACCTTCTGGTTTGATTTAAGCTACTCTAACCTTCATGCACATTGTGCATATCATTTTTTGTGTGTGTTTTTACGTCTCAATTTTAGGTGTCAGTTCTTGGAGATGTTGGCGGCAGGAGCCTTGACGAGTGTGTCAGAAGAACTATGGCAGTTTTAATGGGAAATCACCTTGCCCGTCACTTCAATGTCACAGGGCGCCATGGCAAACGTTCATTCCGTGCCCTACGTCTCTTTGATGTTGTCCATGGTATGAAGACATTTCAACATCATTTTCTATACCAGTAAATTTTTTTAGAAAATGGTAGATAAGAATTTGCTTAACCTAGTGCATTTTAGTTTTTTTTTTCTGATTGCTGCTAATATAACCTTCATATTGGTAATTAATAAGGGTGTAATGGATCACAGTTGATCTGTAATCCATACGGATCACAACCCACAGTTCGGAACGCACGTGACCCGCGGATGTTATAATGTTAGAGATCGCCTCCCGCGTCATTCAAATCATGTGTATGAAAGCATTTTGGCTTCCCTGTAAAATATAATGATGACGGAAAAAGTTGTGGTGGGACCTACCTTAATGATTTAGGTTAATGTTAGTGTCTTAGTGTTTTCTGTCACTGTTTGTTTAGCCTGCATTAATGCATGCAGTAAAAAGCTGCACGATTAAACATTAAAGGATCGTAATCTCAATTCAAACCTGCGCAACATGAATGATAAATGATAATGATTTGCATGTGTTTATTAATCTTTTAAAGCGCTGCATTCAAATCTGCGCAGATTCTGTTTTTACACTTTTCAGTTAGTTACAAACAATTAAATAACACAGAAGTACTGGGAGAACAGTTTATAGTTCAGATATAAACACTGATGTTTATGGTAAAGATTAAAATCGTCGTTTAATGTAACTTGACGGTGGTGAATTTTTTTTAACAATTACATTGTGTAACCAACAGATGGCGAAAACAGCAATCAAAATTATGTCGCTGAATAGGTTTTCAGAAATGATCCACCTACAATAAAACAAGAAGTTTTATGTGTGAATTGTTGAATCATTTATTCATTCATTTTCTTTTCGGCTTAGTCCCTTTATTAGTCCGGGGTTGCCACAGAGGAATGAACCATCAACTTATCCAGCGCGTGTTTTACGCAGCGGATGCCCTTCCAGCTGCCACCCATCTCTGGGAAACATCCATACACACTAATTCACTACAGACAATTTAGCTTACCCAATTCATCTGTACTGCATGTCTTTGGACTGTGGGGGAAACCGGAGCACCCGGAGGAAACCCACGCAAACGCAGGGAGAACATGCAAACTCCACACAAAAACGCC
Source organism: Danio kyathit (assembly GCA_903798195.1). Classification (NCBI taxonomy): domain Eukaryota; kingdom Metazoa; phylum Chordata; class Actinopteri; order Cypriniformes; family Danionidae; genus Danio; species Danio kyathit. The sequence goes on from LR812540.1 coordinate 40,257,831, forward strand.
AACTGACCCAGCTGAGGCTCGAACCAGCGACCTTCTTGCTGTGAGGCGACAGCACTACCTACTGCGCCACCCAATTGTTGAATCATTAATTGAAAATAAATATGGTATGTTGTACAAGATGTTAGATTTCTTTATTTAGCATTATCAGCAACAGTAGCAAAGATCATTTTTCCTGTTGAATATTTTCCTTTTTTTTTTTTGCTGGTTCTTTCTTGGTTTTTATTTTTATTAACATTACAGGTTCTAAATTATGTTTGTTTAAACCAATTGGTGTTGCAGTTGGTATATATGGAAAGCAAATGTCATTTGTCTCCTCCCTTTTTTGCTGATTCAAAAAATGGTCCGATCCGGGACTCAAAAATCGTAGTGTATTCCGAACTGGAGATTTGTGATCTGTTGCACCACTAGTAATTAGGGATGCACCGAATTCAGTGTATGCTTACTGAATATGGGTTTTGTTTTCTACAATTTTTTTCTTTTTAGTTTGCCTGAAGCAAAACCCATTGCTGAGAATGGTGAGCAAAAAAGACTTTGAGACAGCGCTTGGCAAGTGGTTCGTCAACGCCAGGGATAGGGATGGCCACCGTGCATTAAGAGCCCAGCGGGATTTTGAACGGAGGTCAGTACCTTCAGATGTGCAAGTTGCATAAAATATTGGTGTTAAAAATATTGAGTTACTGATTATAAATAATTTTACCTTTGAAGGGGACATAACACAGTTTCTGTCAATTTGGTAAATGTAATTGTCCCACTGAGCACATTTGTTTCCAAATTACATATTTTAGATGCTACCTTTAAATGTTGAAATGATGTCTCCTGAGGGTGCAGTATGAAAGTCTTTGTGATTGTCTTTTTTGTACTTCTGTCATAGCCTTAGATGAAATTAACTTATAGAAAACTCCATAAACAACTCCACAAACGGCATCAGAATGTTTGTAGAGTTGTGTAATGATCTTTTGCTGAGATTTTAACAGATTTAATGTTTTATATTTGTTTATATCTTATATCTAAGATTGTGACAGAACTCCAAAAAAGATAAAAACTTTCAATCTGCACCCTCAGGGGACATCATTTCAACATCTTAACATCCAAAAGAAACATCTAAAAGATGTCATTTGTACACAATTAAGGTGTTAGGGGCCGATCACACCAAATGCGCTTTTTGCGTTGAGACACCTTTTTTGAACGGCAGCGAGCGTTATGCGCACTGCTTATGCGTCCTGCGCACCTTTAAACATTTAAAGGCTTAATTAGGCAGGTTAGGTTAATTAGGCAAGTTATTGTATAACAATGGTTTGTTCTGTAGACTATCGAAAAAAATATATTGCTTAAAGGGGCGAATAATATTGACCTTAAAATGGTTTTAAAAAATTGAAAACTGCTTTTAGAAAATCAGTTGTTTTAAATTTCAAATGTTCAATATTAAAGTTAAAATAATCTAATTTATAATGTTTAGTTTTGTTAAATAACACTTGTCAATAATTTATATTGTGTTAATAATTTAACACAATTCACATTTGAATAGTATTGTCATTATAAGCTTCACAATACCTGGCTCTAATTAGATTTGAACACCTCTGAATCCCAGTAGACTACATTTCTGAGAAAACTCATGGCCTACATCATCACAGTTATGTCACTGTTAATGCCCTTTTGTGTGATCACATAATAAAATACATCAAATTTAATCTGTTTAATTTACTGAAGAACAGTTTACTAATGTTGGAAATGCTTTTTTGGCTGCTGGCTGCAACTTAGCAGAATATTAGGAATTACAATCTTTAATGTTTAATATAAACGGTATGTTTTGGCTGCATGTTGAGGCAACTTATATGCAGATGCAGGGACTTGGCAACAACTCTTATTTGTTTCTGTCAACTTAGCTGCTGATCAGATCTTTTGATGGTGTCTATGTTATTATCCTGTGTATATTCTTTTTGGATTAATAATTGCCCAAAAATATGTTGGTCATCATTTTACCATCATCATGGTTCACTCTGGTTTTGAATGGCTGTCCTAATACTGGTAATCCATTAGGTACTGTGATTGCTTATGTTGATTATTTAAAAGCTTCCATGAATGTTTATAGTGCAAACAATTTACTGAAATATGCTTATATTAAATAAAAATAAATAAATAAATGTGGGGGATTTTGAAATAAAATTATATTATATGCAAATTATTTAATGAAACGTAACCATGTGGTCCTACTCCAAGAGGAGATGAAGGACCGGCACCTCACTGCATAATCAAGTGTACAATTGTTATGTCCTAGAGTCTGTTATAGTTTTATTTCTCTTTAAAAGAACTGGCTGCTATAAAATCTTTTTTTTTTTAAACAAATGAGAATACAACAAAATCCAGTTATCTACTTGTAATAATCCAATGAGCATTTTACTTTTAAAATGTCCATAGTGTCCCTTTCTTCAAGCATTTTTCTGAGCAAAGTTCACTCACAGTGTTTAAATGTTAGCGGACGCATGATTTCAGTGCTGAAAATACGTTTGGAAAGCCTGTTGGTTGCTGTGTGGTTAAACAATATGACAGTAAAAGTAACTAGGCTAATTTCTGATTTAAATATTACTAATATAATACTAATATTTTGGGCATTTTGTTGTCTGTTTGAGTGGGTTTGGACAGCTTTTGTGCTGGAAAAAGTCATATATCTTGCAAAACTGTTAGTAGAAAATATATCTTATGTATTTACTTTATCACTTTAAGTGAAGGTGTACTTGCATTTAGTACTTTTATTATGGGTTAATCAAAATAATACATGCTTTGTAAGATAATTTTTGTTAATGTTTTGATTGCACTAAAAATAATTGCCTTTTCTGTGTCTTTTGTTTCTTTTTACTTTAGGCATGAAGCTGAGGGGTTGGCACATGTCCAAGTGTAAACGCTGTCCCTATGTACTCATGTTTATTACAGTCTTACTCAAACATGTAATGCTCATTGAGGTTTACATGTTCATGTTTATTACATTTTTTTGTGTGAAATTGAATCAATCAATAAAATTTTGAGTTGAAAAATTCTGAGTTGAAATTCATTTTCTTTACAGCAGAAATATTATGGAAATTTATTATGTATTATGACAGGTACAGCTTTACTAGAACATAGTTATTTAAGGGGACAAGGTTAGAAATTGTATTTTGCATGGTAGCACATCTAAAGTAATGAATATATAAATATAAATGGGGCCCAGTTCTAACCCACTTTGGACCCACAGAAAGCCCATATGGGGGCTATATGTGGGTTGTGTGTAATTCCCCATCTGGGACCCATAAAGGTTTTGGGTGTGGCCCGCCCTGGCCCCAGTTATTAAAGCCCATTTGGATTTCAGTGGCTGAACAACACTTCTGTGCATATAACCCATTCATAAACAACACAATCTACATCAGCTTTGCGTGTCTAAAATAGTTTAAAACAGAACATTACCTGTCTAAAAGAAAGACTTCAGCCATGGTGTCATCCTTCCTCCAGCATGCAAAACTAACTCCAATATTGATTCAGGATTTAAAGGGCCACAACCCCCCCCCCCCCCCCCCCCCCCCCCCATTAAACATTACCTGTCTAAAAGAAAGACTTCAGCCATGGTGTCATCCTTCCTCCAGCATGCAAAACTAACTCCAATATTGATTCAGGATTTTAAAGGGCCACAAACCCCCCCCCCCCCCCCCCCCCCCCCCCCCCCCCCCCCCCCCGTCTAAGAACGGTGTTTACACCTCTAGTTTGGAAAAAGTCAGGAAAGTGGCCGTGTCCAGCTCTGTTTAGGTGGGAGTGTCGGGGGAGGGAAAGAGGGAAGGATTTGCAAATATGGGAGTTTTCATTTGGGCACGTGCTGATTTTCACAGAGGCGAGGCAAAACAAACACACAGACGCAGAGGAGAAAGACAGTGACTGTGTTTACATGGACATCAGTAATCGAATTATTTAGCAAATTCTTAATTTATCGAGTTTAACTGCAGTTTGGCACTTTCACTTTTTATTCAGGAACATTTCCTGCATGTCCCCTGTGACAGACGAGATATTGAAAGCGAGGAACTGCTGGAGAGTGTAATTTTAATGGAATGTTTGATACCGCATGGCGAATGGGAGAAAAAAATCCTCCGCATTTCTCGGTAACTTAGATGCACTCGATAGGTAGCGTCAGAAAGCAATGTGTGTATAGACTACCCTTTCACAAAATGCGACGAAAATCCCTCACGACGGTACATAGTTTGATTGGTGTGTTTACATGTTTACATTCGGAGAGCAGCATTTACAGCGGATCTTTCAGTCTATAATATTGTACTATAATATTGCAGTGATATTAACATACTGTAAACTTAGTAACTAAATTATTTTGACTGAGGTATGTCTTTGTCACGGAGACGTGTTTCGTTCAGGTCCCAAACCTTTCAAATCTTCCAAAAAAAATGGCAAAGTCGAAATAGTACTGTGGTGCAAAGTGTGTTTATTTACAGTGCTCAGGAAAAAAAAAAAATCCCCCAAAAATAATAACCAGCAAAACAAAACAAAAAAAAAATTTACAAGACAACTAGCACTTGGCTTACGTTTTCTTTCTACCAATGAAGAAATCCAATAATTCAATTTACTGCTCCACACCACACCACACCACACCCTTACTCCTACACCCCACACCATACTGTGCTCACTCTGCCCTTTTTATAGCAGGGGAGACTGGTATGGAATGACTCATACCATCACAGCAGGTAAGTATACGGTAACTATATTTATCAACATTTCTTTGATGAAGATTTTGATAAATGTATACACTCCATTTGCATAATATAAAGTTTTACACCACAACTAATTCTTTTTACATTTTCCTGGTTTTTATAAAACCCCTTTTGTTTAATTGTTCCCAACAATCCCCCCCACCAAAAATTTCAAACCTTTACCAAAGGTAAGGAATAAAACCCTCTCTGTATCTGTAGAGATGGACGGTCCTCAGTGCTGCATCCTGTGTCTGTACCTGTGCAGCTGCTGGTGCCTCTGGAGCAGTGCTGGTCATTACACCTCATCTTCTTTTGTGACAAATTTCAGCATTGAACCTCCATGTACAATACAGAAGAAATGAGTCATTTAAAGAAAAAAACACAACATATCATTAAAACAATGAGCTAGTCAAGCACTCTTCAGAATGTGTCTAAACTACAACCAAAAGGTGGATTTAACTTGCACTATAATCTATGGTGACAAACACTGAGCCTTGCTGTCAGTATAAATCAAAGACTTTTGTGGTTTTTAGGAATAAAAATGAGTGTATTTTTAATCAAAAACTGCAACATTTAGAAAACAAATCATCATTAATGAATTGATGCAATAAAAATGGTTTATGGCTTGTGGTTTACAGTAATTTGACTCATTTTATATTATTGATCTTTCAGAAATCACAGAAGGAGTCAGTTTTGTTATTTCATATTGGAATGTACAAAAATCAAAAACCGGCATATTAAAAACACACAAATCCACTGATATAAAGACTAAAGAGACTTTATTGTCATTGCAGTGATACAAGCAATAACAACAGCAGCAATCAAAAATGTGTAGAAATAGACAAAACAATAAACAAAGATAACTGCAAAGAATTACATAATATATAATTATATAATAGAATAACTATATAATAATAAATAATACATACAGTGAAATCATTGTGCAATACATGTGTACTGTATGCAGCTGTTGTGCAAACTGAATTGTAAACTATTGCACAAGTTATTAAAAATGCATAGCAGCAAAGCAAGAAACTGATCGTAAACAACAGCAAATAAGGCAGATTTGGTGCAGTTGTGGAGAAGTTTAAACGTTAGCCTCACTAATTTACTTGAACAACCAAAATATGTTTTCCAGATTTATGGAGATAAGTTACCTGAAAGTGATGCACGTGATTCATCTTGTACTGTTTTCATCTTCTCGGCTCCAGACTGCTGTTGTCTTTTCCCGGGCATAGAGCTACAACTTGCATCAATTATAATTACATGCTGCTAGCAGCCGCAACAATAAGTGGACCGGACCGCGCCAGCGCACACGTCTATACACAGAAAATAATTACGTCACATGTTTGTTTTTCGTTCATCATAAAATAATTTTTTTAAATGTATTTAACAACATATTATCAATATATCTTTTATTTATACTCAGTTTATGGTAACATTATTAAATAAATGTTAATAATTTTTTTTTGAGCAACCGAGATGGTGCCCCCCTCCGGAGTTGAGGCCCTACGCAGCCTGCATACTCTGTGTATTGGGAGCGGCGGTACTGCCTGTGACAGAGCCATCTGCTGCTCTGGCAGTGATAGTGTGGGTTTGGAATGATTTAGAAAATTTTTATAATTGTAACGAGTAACGATGCAGCACATAAAAAAATGATCGGAGTAAAAGTATTAAACTCATCAAAAATATGTACTTAAGTAAAAGTAGAAGTAGAAGAAAAACACAATACTCCAGTAGAGTACAGATACAGCCTTACGCGCAGAAATCCACAGACTTTTAGCCCATCATTGAGTCATTTATTTACTGGTGTAAATGTGTGTACATTTATATTTATAAAGTTTGTCAATTAATTTCAGTCACATTATTGATACATATGAAAATATTGCTGATTTATTTACAATACAGTTTGTAGAGTAATATTTCTCTTTTAGTGGATATATTATATAAAAGACTTGCTTTGTTTACCATTTAAGTGGATCTAATTGAGTATGCAGTTTAATAATTAAATAAAAGTTAAAAAGTTGTTTTTTATTTCATGTTACATTTTTATTTATGATACTCCAAAAATAATTCCCCACAAATCTGCAGATTTTTTACAAAATTTTCCACAGAAATAGCAAAAAATGCAAAAATCCTGGTCCACTTACCAGTCTAGATGGTGGTGGAAATGCTGTAAAAAGATGGTTGGTTGACAGTCGCTATAAAATCACAAGAAGAGGTAAGGTATTTAATAATAATAATAATAATGAATGTTAATTACCGATTACTAGTTTCATCATCATTTGGCTTTGGTCACACTCCTGCGCAGATTAACAAGGCAGACTTACTAATATATCATTTTTATCTGTGAATATGTTAAAAAAGAGTTTAAACCTTAGAATTTTTATTAGTGTTGAATAAGTTGCTTCAAAAAAAGAAATTAATTATTCACTTATTACTAATTACATTAATAAAATTGTATTTAAATTACCTTGTCTAAAAAGTAATTGAGTTATTTGACGCAGTAACCAAAATAATTAATAGATGAAAGAATTTAAACTCATCAAACGGTGCCTTTTAGTTTTGTCTAAAATAAATAACACTTAAAGTGCTAGCTCTAAAGGCAGAAGCAAACGGGCAGACTGTAAACCCTGCAGTTGTCGTTACTTAAAATACCAAGTTTTGGAATCAAGACTTAAACGTGTGTTTAACTTACTTGTTAGGCAGCAAAAAACTTTTAATTAATATTTTAAGTTCTAAGAACTTAACATTTTAATTACTTTAAACCATTCACCATGTCTGTTTAAAATGATTGGTTGCGCTTGAAATTCTGCCCTAACAACCGTGCCAGCCTGATCTCACGAGGAAACGTAAGTATTTTACGTTTTGTCAGTTTAGTGGCTAATTCGTACGAATTCGTACGAGTTCTGTCGTACGAAAATGTACGAATTTAAAAAGGAGGCGTGGCACCTAACTTCACCCCTAACCCCAACCGTCATTGGGTGATGAGCAAATCGTACTAATTTGTACGAATTAGATTGTACGAATTCATACGAATTAGCCACTAATCAAAAAGTTACGAATTGGCCGTGAGATAGCATTGACCATGCTGATTGGTCGATATGTGTTGCTTGTGATGCTGAATTTTACTAAACCGCAGCAGGATAGAAGCACTACCTGAACCCATTTGACGAAAGAGGAAAGTTAAATTAGTAAGTAGATAATTAAATGCTTATATACATTTTTCTTCATTGATATACATGCAGGGGGGACATGGTGGCGCAGTGGGTAGCGCTGTCACCTTACAGAAAGAAGGTCGTTGGTTCGAGTTCCAGCTGGGTCAGTTGTGTGGAGTTTGCACGTTCTCCCCGTGTTGGCATGGGATTCCTCTGGGTGCTCCGGTTTCCCTGACAAGTCCAAAGAGATGCGCTATAGATGAATTGAATAAGCTAAATTGGCAGTAGTGTATGGGTGTTTCCCAGTACTGAGTTGTGGCTGGAAGGGCATCCGCTGCATAAAACATACGCTGGATACATTGGCGGTTCATTCCGCAGTGGCAACCCCTGATAATAAGGGACTAAGCAGAAGTGAAATGAATGAATGAATCTTTGAAAATGTAGCTTTTTAGTCAGTATTTCAGTAAATCTGAATTCATAATGTTGGAAAAACAGCAGTACAAGAGTACCCAGATAACCAGACCTCAGTCTCATAACAGACAGACAATAGCCAGACATTTCCAGCTTTATTATTTTTATTGTTTATTAAGAGTGTAAAACATACAGTAAATGCAGAACACAAAAACAACAATAGAACAGAAATATAAATAACAGGAATGAGTTTATACAGCAATGACAGTCTGAATGATATTGGTAGTATTTAAATAGTATTTAGCATTCATGGGCATAATCATAATATCAATAATATTACAGTTTGTGATGGTAAATATGATCTGTGATGACAGCAACAGTGGTTTCAATAATAATGATGTAATAACAGTAGAAATAATATATATAATGACTGTTGAAGCCATTTCTATGGAAGTAATAATATTTTGAGTTTATTTAGTAAAATCTGAGAAAAGGCTTGTGTTGCAAATGAAACGTAGAAATTGGAATGTAAACAGTTAACCAGTGATGTAGCATAACGTAATTTGATTGACTGTCAGATTTAGAACCCCGCGAATCAGTCAGAAGCCACTGGACTTTTGAGCAACACAGTCTTTTGACCTACGCAAACTGCAAAGTTAACTTGTAAGAAAAGTAAACATCCTAAGTTTTTATGCTTTAAGATTTACAATTAAACAGTCAAACGAAGAACTTTGGATTCAAGACTTTTATTCACTGACGCATTTGTGTTGAGTACAAAAGAACTCTAAAGTCCTAAGCTAGTGAGTCGGCTTATTGCGCTCACAATGACACATATGCACAACACTTTTGTCCTTTTAGATGCGACATGTGAACAGTTCCTAACACTCCTGCTTAGTTTTAAGCCTAAACTTAATTTATAAAATACAGCATTGAAAATAAGTACTGAACACGTCACCATTTTTCTCAGAAAACATGTTTCTAATGGTGCTGTTTTCCCTGGATGTTGGTAACAACCAAAGGAATCCATATATGCAATAAAAACAAATCTAAACAAATCAGTTTACAAATGAAGTTCTGTGTAATAAAATGAAATGACGCAGGGAAAATGTATTGAACTCATAAAGAAAGGGAGGTGTAGAAGGACACGGAAAGCCCAGACAGCAGCTGAAATAATACCCAAGAAAATATTAAAATCTAAATTGTATCACAACTAAATTATGTGATCAGCTAAAAACATTTACTGTAAAATTGGAAAAACTAAAATTGGAGTCAACTCTGAGTTGAAAACAAAAATAATTCAATTGTAATAAATAACTCAAGGCGATGCAGTGGCACAGTAGGTAGTGCTGTCGCCTCACAGCAAGAAGGTCACTGGTTCGAGCCTCGGCTGGGTCAGGTGGCATTTCTGTGTGGAGTTTGCATGTTCTCCCTGCATTCGCGTGAGTTTCCTCCAGGTGCTCCAGTTTCCCCCAAAGTCCAAAGACATGCGGTACAGGTGAATTGGGTAGGCTAAATTGTCTGTAGTGTATGAGTGTGTATGGATGTTTCCCAGAGAAGGGAAGGGCATTCGCTGCGTAAAACATGCGCTGGAAATGTTGGTGGTTCATTCCGCTGTGGTGACCCCGGATTAATAAAGGGTCTAAACCGAAAAGAAAATGAATGAATGAATAAATAACTTCATTTTTTTCAGAAGCCCTAAAAAGGCTTACACGCATTTAAGCTTCGACCATTCATTAGATTCTGTGGTTGGGCTGATAGAATGGAATCTTACAGGGGTAATGTAGTCATCCAACTCCACAATTTTTAATGTTGCAGTATGTGTTAGAATAATGATGGTTACTTCCTTTACTTGAAAGCTCAGATTTGATGATCATAATTTGTTTTGTTTACAGAGTTTGAGGTTTACTGTATCATTATTACAGTATAGACATCTTACAGATGTTGATCGACCTTAAAGTTTGTTTTGATTGTTTAGCGTTTACCATTGCACACACATTTTATTTATTAAGAGTCTCTTTAACACTTATGTTTATTTTTGTAACGCCACGCCAGCAGAGGGACCCCCTGCCCGACTACTGACTCAGCTCCGCTCCCTCTGTGGTTACTTTCTGTTTGTGCTGTATTTCAGCGAGAGCTCAGGCCATGCTTCCTTGCGAAGTATTGCCAGTTTACCAGCCTTAAAAGCGTTGTTCCAAGTGACTCTCATGACTGCTATCCTGTGTATGACCCTGCCTGCCTTGATCATGTACGTTCTCTGTCTTGCACTTTTGATCTGATTTGGACTGATTGTTGTTGTACTGAACTCCTGCCTGCATTATCACTACATCTTCTGGATTTGCCCCTGTGTTTGTCAATTGGATTGGACTGCTTTCCTGTTGCTGACTACTGTATTTGCCTGTTTACACGTTAATGTCTCTGCCTAAGCCCCTTAATAAACTTCTGCATATGGATTCTAACGTTGTCTCAGCCTCCTCGTTACAATTTTATTATAAAGAGAGCAGATATTTTTGTTTAAATATTTTTGTTTTTGATTTTTAAAACTATTTGCCTTAGTAATGTTGGTAAATTAAAATAAAGTGGTTAAAAAATCCTGATATTCGCAATTTGAAAAAAAAAATTCAATAGTTATCGATACCGAATGTTATGAATCATTATATCGTGATCATTTTCGTATCAGTATGGTTGAGGTGAGTTGCCGGGGAAGAGAGCCATTGGAATGGAATGAGGCCGGGGCTTGAGTGACAATGAGAAGCACCTGTGCCGCACACCAGCCTCGAGTCACACAGAGGAGCTCTAGACCAGTGGTTCTCAACTGGTTTGGCCATGGGACCCACATTTTTACATGGTCATCAAGCCGCGACCCAAACTTTTAGGAACTATAATATAATTTTAGGAATTATAATTAATTTGTATTTATTTGTTAACATACACAAATAGTGACAGATAAATCACAAGTCACCAATACTTACAAATAAACAATATTTTATTGCTGTCATTTAACAAAATGTATCAAATTATAGAAATATTACAAAGTAAGGGTAAGAAAAGGTTCAGTTACCATCAACTAAACTGAACTGTTAATAAAACATTAACACTGATCCTGTTGAACAGAACAAATCAGCAAATTACAGTAAAATAATTTAAATAATCATAACCATTTTTACATCTAATATGACAGCAATTATAAACATCTGTTTCACTTAACAGTAATTTGGGAAGCTAATGAGATAACTGAGGATGTGCTTTACTCATGATAAGAGTTTTAAAGTCTGGGGTGATGGTAGACCCGAAGATCGTGCTCTATGTCCAACCTGTTCCTTTGCTTTGACTTAAGCTGCACCAAGGAAGAGAAGCCACTTTCACACAAATACGTAGTGCTGAATGGTAGGATGGATTTGATCGCACGAATGGCAAGGGACGAATACTCAGAAAGCACTTTGCGGCACCAAAACTGGGAGAGGCTTACTTCACTGAATTTATTTTTCAGCGTCTTATCACATGACGGCTCCACAAGCTGATTCTCTTTGTTGCTCGGCAACGTGACGCTTTCCACGTCGATTCCAAAGGGATTGCTCATCCACGGATCATCATAATGTTTATCGGGAAGTAGTCGGTACGGTTGTCGCGCGCGCATTTCAAAATAAAAGTCCGGTATAAGCAAAATAAGTTAAAAAATGAAACTTTTGTTGTTTTTTTGACCACACACTCCGCGACCCACTGAAAATGTTCCCGCGACCCACTTTTGGGTCGCGACCCACCAGTTGAGAAACACTGCTCTAGACTATAAAAGGAGAGACAGCAGTGGAAGACAATAGAGGACCAGGCATTTTAAGTTTTACTTTTGCTTTCATTTTGACGGCAGTCCCCGTGTTTTATTTTCTTATTAAAAATGATTTAAAAGTTTGTCGGTTCTCCGCCTCCTTCTTCATGATGGTCAGGTGACCATCTAACTTTGTTACAATCGTCCAGCCCTACCATCAAGATTTTCACACTCTGTTGAAATCTGTGAAAAAACTCACACCTGAGCAATGCATGTGACTTCATTCCCCATATGAGAGGCGTCTTTAAGCTGGCAGCACCAAAAAAGACTTTACAGTTGAAGTCAGAATTATTAGCCCCATTTGATTTTTTTTTCTTTTTTAAATATTTCCCAAATTATGTTTAACAGAGCAAGGAAATTTTCACAGTATGTCTGATAATGTTTTTTCTTCTGGAGAAAGTATTGTTCGTTTCATTTCGACTAGAATAAAAGCAGTTTTTAATTTTTTAAACACCATTTTAAGGATAAAATTATTAGCCCCTTTAAGCTATATTGTTTTCTGATTTTCTGTTTGGAAATGTGTTGAAAGATTCTTCTCTCCGTTAAACAGAAATTGGGGAAAAAAGTAAACTGGGGGGCTAATAATTCTGACTTCAACTATATATAAAGTATTAAAAACATTTCAGCAGTTCAGCACTTTCTCCTTGTGTCACTTCATTGTTATTTAACATAACATTTGTTTCATTTTGGGTTTTTACCAAAATCTGCTTCAATTCCAGGTCAACAGCTCCTTTAGAAATATTATTCTCAGGTGATAAAAACATGATGTGTTGAATACTTATCTCCCCCGCTGTATGTGACTGTAAATAAACTGAAATACCCCTTAAACACCAAGATGACATGAAAGTCAGCTTTGCTGTCGCTCTGCATCTAGAATAAAAAGTCCATCGATGTCAACTAGATGATCACAGCAAAAGACCTGCGAAGAGATTAAAACTGATTATTATTTCATATTCTTCAATCTGCAATTCCTGTTAACATTAATATTAGGATCAAGTGGACAATGATCTCTTCATTAAACATTGATTTACCTTCTTGATTTATGGATTCCCTTGAAGTTTCTGTGTCTCCGTATCTTGTAACGTCTAAAGATTATTCACTAATAAAACAGAAGAGATTATAAGTTTCTGTAGTCGTCTCACATTAACATAGTTTGAGGTCAGAATTATTCGCCCTCCTGTCAATTTTTATTTATTTGGTCAAATATTTCCCAAATGATGTTTAACAGAGTAGGCCATTTTCAGAACAAACTCTTTACATGTATATACTCTCAATATACAAGACAATAGTTAGCAACATTTGCTGACATCAGAATAACAAAGTACTTAAATAATTAAAAAAATAAGAAATAAAACCAAACTGACAGCAAACTCACCGTTATTCAGCTCATAATCAGAGGCTCCAGGGAAAGATTAGCAGTGTTTAGGAGGCAATATCAGGATGAGAGACAACTTAAAGGGATATTTCACTCAAAAATGAAAATTCTGTGATCATTTTCTTCTGTTGAACACAAAGAAAGATGTACTGAAGAATGTTGCAAACCCATGACCATTGACCTCCATAGTAGGATAAACAAATACTGTGGAAGTCAATGGCTATATTCTTCAAAGTATCTTCTTTTGTGTTCAACAGAAGAAAGAAACTGAAACTAGTTTTGAACAAGTCCAGGAATGAGTAAATAATGGCAAACTTTTCATTTTTGGATGTACAATCAATTTTATTTATTCAGAAAAAAAGTTCAAACTGTCTCTTTAATGCTGATACTCCAAGATATTGATGGTAAGATCATTTGAAGAGGATGTGTTGTTTCTCCAGAGATTATGAGGATGACGATTAAATAAATCCACCCTGAAAGAGTTGAACACCAGCACTCTGAACGTCTCTGATTTCTCCCGTACTTCATCCTGGGTCGCGATGCATTGGTCAGATATATAAGCAAAACCCGCAAATCATTTTTATTTTAGTTCCTGCATGTTGTATTGTGTGGCTTCAAATCATAAAACAGGTTTTTGTTCCTTGACATTGAAGATATGATGCAGACGTCATTTAAACAGTGACTTTGTATTAAAATTGATTTAAAATATTCAGACTTTCATTCATCAAGCCTCACTTTATTACCATGATGAAATGTACTAATGCTATTGCTTAAAGGGGCAGATCACCCAAAACTGAAAATTGTCATCATTAATCACACTTTACTTGCTAACATGTATTAATACTTTTATTATTTATTATTATTAAAGGCCCTCCACCATCCCCATACTCCTCCTAGCTTATTTCATATATTGGTATGTCTGAGAGCTCCCTCATCCTCGACTTTGTTTCTGAGCAACTTGGGGCTGTTGCTGTCTAAGGAGGATGAAGGACCACTCAGATTTCATCTTAAAATATCTTTATTTGTGTTCAAAACATTTTTTTGCCAAAAAGAAATGAACGCTAGAAATATAGAAGTCTACAATTACTTTAGGAGTCAGTGTTAGTAATGCACACTTCCATCCACAACACAAACTGAAGAAAGGCCCTCCACCACCCCCTACTCCTCCTAGATAATTTCTGATATCAGTACTTCTGAAATCTGAGAGCTCTCTTACCCTCAAAGTCCATAAAAATACACAAATGTTTTTTTTTGGTAGTTTCTGGACTTTGTTCTGAGCAACTTGGGGCTGTTGCTGTATATGGAGGATGAGGGAGCTCTCAGATTTCATCTAAAATTTTCTTAATTTGTGATTCGGGCATTATTTCACCAATAAATAAAAAAATGTATGCTCATTTTAGCCTAGGACTGTCCAAAAATCTATATTTTTTAAACGTTCTGCTTATCATATAAACCTGACCCAATGCATTGTACTGGCGCCGGTGTTTCTTGATCATCATTATCCTCAGGAGAAACAACACTTCCTCCTCAATATGCACTCAGATTTAACCCTCCATATCCTCGGAGTCGACCACTGGTTTCCATTTCCGACTGCACAGAAGAGGCAGTTTTCTGGGAAAGATGACGATGTTGATCCTGCAGACTCTGGATCAGGTTCTGGTTCTGGATCAGTTAGATGTGGGTTCTTCCTTTTTCCATTTGCAGTGAAGAAATGACATCTTTATGATGTTTTTGTTGGTTTTTATGTTTTTTATGGAAAACCTTGATTTTTTTTTTTTTTCTTTTTTTAAGATGAGAGGATTTTTTGTAGAAGACCTTGCTGCTTTCTATGTGAAGTCCATACTGAGAAAAAACAAAAGAAGAAATATTAAATACATGTCTGGGATTTGTCTAGTGCATATTTATATAACATGAGAAGCAGCACAATTGAAAAAAACATGTCTGTGAATAGCTTCTTTTTGTCTGTGAATGGCTTCTTAAAGCTCCAACAATCATGTTTATGAGAGTTTATGAGTGTTTATTATAGAAAGTAACACCAGTTGGTGTAAAGCTCATATATGCAGCTAGGATTTGAGTTTAAACATCCTCATACAGTTGCAATCAGAATTATTCAACCCCCTGATTTATTAGCCCCCTTCTTTATTTTTTTCCCCAATTTCTGTTTAACGGAGAGAAATTTTTTTCAACACATTTCTAAACATAATAGTTTTAATAACTAATCTCTAATAACTGATTAATTTTATCTTTGCCATGATGACAGTAAATAATATTTTACTAGATATTTTTCAAGACACTTCTATACAGCTTAAATTGACATTTAAAGGCTTAACTAGGTTAATTAGGTTAACTAGGCAGGTTAGGGTAATTAGGCAAGTTATTTTATAATGATGGTTTGTTCTGTAGACTATTGAAAAAATATATAGCTTAAAGGGGCTAATAATTTTGACCTTCAAATGGGTTTTAAAAAATTAAAAAAGGCTTTTATTCTAGCCGAAATAAAACAAATAAGACTTTCTCCAGAAGAAAAAATATTATCAGACATACTGTGAAAATGTCCTTGTTCTGTTAAACATCATTTGGGAAATATTTAAAAAAGAAAAAAAAATTCAAAGGGGGTTCAATAATTCTGATTGCAACTGTATATGCATGTGTGCAACTTTACTGACTAAATCATTTAAAATCTTTTCTTAGACACAATTACTGGCTTATTTAGTTACATTATGTTTCAGTTCAAATAGTTTATTACACATTTCATTCATTCATTCATTCATTCATTTTCTTTTCGGCTTAGTCCCTTTATTAATCAGGATCGCCACGGCAGAATGTACCGCCAACTTATCCAGCATATGTTTTACGCAGCGGATGCCCTTCCAGCCGCATCCCAACACTGGGAAACATCCATTCACAGTCTTGCATTCACACACATACACCAAGGCCAATTTAGATTACCCAATTCACCTGTACCGCATGTCTTTGGACTGTGGGCGAAACCGGAGCACCAGAGGAAACCCACATGAACACAGGGGGAACATGCAAACGCCACACAGAAATGCCAACTGACCCAGCCAGGGCTCAAACCAGCGACCTTCTCGCTGTGAGGCGATTGTGCTACCCACTGCGCCTCCATGATGCCCCATTTTATTTATATATTGAATTAACTATCTTTACTATTTTACAGTTTTGGATCAAATGTTTTATACTTGTCATTTTTATATGAGTTTTAAGCTTTGTATGTTGTGTCTTTATATATATATTTATTTTCTTTTCGGCTTAGTCCCTTTATTAATCCAGGGTTGCCACAGCAGAATGAACCGCCTACTTAACCAGCACATGTTTTACGCAGCGGATGCCCTTCCAGCTGCAACCCATCTCTGGGTAACATCCATACACACTCATACACTACGGACAATTTAGTCTACCCAATTCACCTGTACTGCATGTCTTTGGACTGTGGGAGAAACCGGAGCACCCGCGAACGCAGGGAGAACATGCAAACTCCAGACAGAAATGCCAACTGGCCCAGCCGAGACTCGAACCAGCGACCTTCTTGCTGTGAGGTGACAGCACTACCTATTGTGCCACTGCGTCTGACAATATATTATATTATAACAATATATTTATGAGATTAAATTTTGAGTTCAAGTTATATATTTATTTATTTTAAATGTATATGATAAAATTGTGTTGGACCAACTAAGTTGTATTTCATAGTATAAATTGTGTGTGTTTTTTTGAGTTTGGCGCTAAGCATATTTATTGGATGGAAAATTAGCCCTCGATTTAAATTAATTTGATCTTCAATGGATTTTTTTTGGGGTGTAGAAAGCATCCCAGCGGGCACAAATAATGCAAATTGATTTAATATCAATTGATTAACTTGACGTGAAAACGACATCAAATTGACATCTAGCATTGGCGTCAAAAAACAGGACATCAATTTGATTGATTTGATCGTTTTGACATCAAGGGAGTTTAAATGCATTGTAGGGATAAAAAAAACCAGCATAAATGAGAATTTGATTTTTCTTGTAATACTTTTTTACTTTTTGTGTCATTATTTTGGGTTTTAACAAAGCATCCCAGAAGGCACGTTGATGTCAAAACTACATCAAAAACACATCAAAAATGTAAATTGATCTGATGTCAATTGATTAACTTGATGTGTTTTTAACGCCAGTGTTAGATGTCAATTTGATGTTTTTTTGACATCAAGCTAGTTTACATGTATTGTAGGGATATTTGTAATTTGCAAATGAAGCTTTCAGATTAATAAAATATTTCATATAATATTATTTTTGTGTCATCTTGACGGTCAAGAGAACATCAATGTGTGGATGTCAAATAGATGTCAAGGTTTTGACATCCAATTATTCAGCATTTTGGAAATGCTTTTTTTAATGTCGTTTTGACATTAAAGTACTCTGGAATCCAAGCAAAAATGAAGAGGACTGATAAACCGCTAAAACTACTCTGACATTGGCCAATCATCAGCTTTGTGTGTCTTGTAAATGTTGTTTCCTTCAGGCTGAGTTGTGTTTACCTTTATATGCATTGAGTCTTGTCTTCATTCAAGTGTCACTTCATCCAGTCATGTTCTAAGAACTCATCAAGTGTCATGCTTTTTCTCAGACATTTTTCGATCAGGTCACGGCAGTCTGTATAAGGAGAAAGATGGTTAATACACTGTTTATAAGACTACATCTTACTTATAAGACAATATACACTAAAGCTGACATTTATCAAGATACCTTCTGAAATTTGTACTACCAATGGCTGTATCCTAAACCGCCCCCTATACCCTTAATAATGCAGTGCCAAGATGTGCATAAATCTACAAAATGTGCATAAAAAATGAAGGTTTAACTTAAAAATAAAGTTTAAATATTTTATATATGGAAACACAGCTAGTGTCTGTTCACTCACCACTGGTTAAGCTGGGCGCCAGTGAAATACTGTGATTGACTTTAGCAGCCAAGTAAGTCGGCATGTCTCCGGTCACCATGTAAACCAGCAGGCAGCATATAGCCCTGGTGCTGGTCAAGACATCACTACGATAGTCTCGTGGATTCACTTTGTACGCGCAGCCGAAGTCGATCAGCTTGATCTGCAAAGTCATTGTGTTGACCAGGATGTTGCCGGAATGCAGGTCGTTGTGCGCAATGCCTTTGTCAAAGCAATGTTTGACAGCCAGGATTATCTGTCGCAAGAGGCAATGTGCCACATGTTCGTTCAGCTTGCCACATTTGCTTACATAGTTCCTCAGGACTTCAGAAGGCTTGGGGTACTCCAAGACCATTGAAATGCATCCAGGTTGATTAAACCACTCATACATTTCGATCACGTTTGTGCACAATGGCGGACGCTTCAGCATGAGCATGTACTCCACTTCTTTATTCATCGGTTTGGAACAACCAGGCTAATGAGAAAAAGAGCACAAGGGTTAGTAGATGCAGATCTGAAGAAAGAAGACTTCATGCAAAAATGTTTTCAGATTTTCAGAAAAAGTTCATGCTTTTAAAAAAATGCCTCTCAGGCATTCTGTTTGAATGGGGAAACCGCAAAATGTGTCAAACTCAATTCCTAGAGGTCTGCAGCTCTGCACAATTTTGGTCCAACCCTAATTATACACAACTGATCAGACTATAATCGAGTCCTTCAGGCTTGTTTGAAACTTACAGTTAAGTCTGTTGAAGCCGGGCTGGAACTAAACTATGAAGGGCTGTGGCCCTCCAGGAACTGAGTTTGACACCCTGGTCCATAGTAATCTCTGATAGGTTCTTGTACTAGAAGGCAGGGCTCATTCGCCATATTGACCGTTGCACATTTCCCCATTCAAAACTATACGAATGACATGTCTTGCGTATTTTATAGTCTTTGATTAACAGCAAGGGTTCACAGGTTTACCTTGGGCTGCACAATGTATTGTTTCAGCATTGATTTCACTGTGTGCACATCAGCAATAGTCACACTGCAGTATCTGCAATGTTGAGTCTGAATTGATTAACCAATTGCTGTAACTAAATATTAATAGACTCCTCGGAAAACCAAAAAAAAATCCACTTGATGTATGTTTTGCTCTATTGCATTTATTTATGCTTGCATAATGTTTTTTTATTATATTTTATGCATGATTCACTCCCCTACAGAATCATCACGATCAGGCTAATATATAAATTATTTCCAAATAGAGATATTCAAGCCATCTGGTGAATATGTAAATATTGTCGCAATAAATATTGCAAAAAACAAAACATTTTTCCATTATCATGCAGCCCTAGTTCAACTGTAATCAAACAAATCCCCATAAACACTTTTGTGCAGCAAAAACCTGTAAAATGGCTTTGTTCACCTTTGTCATCTGCATCAGATCAGGGTGTGTGTTTACTGTAGTCAATACAACTCATGCCTGTTGCTCTGCTCACTCTAATAGTAGTAATACGTCATACTGACCGTAGTATTGACTATAGTAAACACGCACTTTGATCTGATGCCAACAAAGCCATTTTATATATTTTTTGGTATACAAAAGTGTTCTTGAAACTTTGTTTGATTACAGTTGTACCACTGGAGACACATGGACTGTACTGACAATGTTTCTGGTATTTTTCCACATGGACATTTCGGGTCCATTGTTGTCTATGGAGGATGAGGGAGCTCTCAGATTTCATCTAAAACATCTTCATTTGTGTTCTGAAGATGAACTCGGGGATGAGTGATTAATAACAGAATTTCCATTTTTGGGTAAACTAGTGTTTAAATGCACATTACGTTGCTTTAGTATTTTTGTATTTATTTAATATTTACATTGCAGCAACAAACTACAGTAACTTCACATTAATCAGATTTCCCCAAAATATTTGGCCAAAAAGTAAGGTCTATTTTACAGTAGCGTAGCAATGGATGAAGAACAGCAAAATGACTTTCTTCAACTAGATCATGAGTGAAATTTGCATACAGGTTCAAATGACTGGATCACACATTAGTAAATGTGTCCAAACTATTAAAGAAGTGATGGAGTGATTTTTTTCCAACTTACCATAAAGATGTAACGGTCACCGCTTCTCTTCTCAATCTGTTTGATGGCAACCTGCAAAGAGGAAATAAAATTATTATTTTTTCCACCATATTCTTCGATCTCCAATTGATTTAATCAACACAGCTGCTCAATTAGACAATTTACAAAGAGAGCAAAATGTGTAGTAAGAGAGTTTTACCTCCATGTAATCAGATTTACGGATCGCTTTGCGTACTGTGGCGAAACCCCCGCTTCCCAGAATAGCTCCCAGCTTGTAGAATCTTTCCAAAGATCCTGAAAAAAAGAAGAGGTTGTTTAAGTGCTTTAAGGTCTATCATACTGATATTATCTTAC
This sequence comes from Danio kyathit, assembly GCA_903798195.1. Classification (NCBI taxonomy): domain Eukaryota; kingdom Metazoa; phylum Chordata; class Actinopteri; order Cypriniformes; family Danionidae; genus Danio; species Danio kyathit. Next base: position 40,278,682 of record LR812540.1, read on the forward strand.
ATTAACAAATATATGTTGTATTAGCATATATAATAGTACTGACGCTCATCGTCATAGGGTCTTGACGCGGAGATCTGGAGCCTAGATGGTCCAGGGACAGGCTCTGAAACCGGATGAGGTTTAGCAGTGTTCTGGATCCCAGATGGTCCAGGGACAGGCTCTTCATCCGGATCTGGCTCTTTAGCCTGATCTGGCTCTCGATCTGGATCTGGCTCTTTACCCAGGTTTGGCTCTCGATCTTGATCTTCACCCAGATCTGGTGCTTCACCCGGATCTGGCTCTCGGTCTGGATCTGGCTCTTCATCCGGATCTGGCTCTTCATCCGGATCTGGATCTTCACCTGGACCTGGCTCTTCATCCGGATCTGGCTCTTTATCCGGATCTGGCTCTTCATCCGGATCTGGCTCTTCATCCGGATCTGGCTCTTCATCCGGATCTGGCTCTTTATCCGGATCTGGCTCTTCATCCGGATCTGGCTCTTCATCCGGATCTGGCTCTTCATCCGGATCTGGCTCTTCACCCGGATCTGGCTCTTGATCTGGATCTTCACCTGGATCTGGCTCTCGGTCTGGATCTGGCTCTCGATCTGGATCTGGCTCTTCACCCGGATCTGGCTCTTGATCTGGCCCTTCACCTGGATCTGGCTCTCGATCTGAATCAGGCTCTCGATCTGGCTCTGGATCTTCATCATATTCTTGATCTGGATCTGGCTCTTGATCTGGACCTGGCTCTTGATCTGAATCAGGCTCTGAAACCAGATCAGGCTCTCCATCTGGCTCTGGATCTTCATCATATACTTGAACTGGCTCATGATCTGGATTGTGCTCTGAATCAGGATCAGGTTCTTGATCTGGATCAGGCTCTCGATCTGGATCTGGCTCTCGATCTGGATTAGGCTCTTGATCTGGATCAGAATCAGGCTCCACTTTGTTCCGTCTTCTGCTGAGGAAAGGCTTCTTCATGACCTTCCACACACTCCTGAAGAAAGCATGGATTTTGTTCCTCCTGCTGCCTTGTGTTTGGATTTCTTAAATGAAAGAAAACAACAAAGAAAATATTAGAAACGTGACAGTCAGTTATTGTATAGGCTATTAAGAATATATAAATGTAAAATATTAATAATAATTTAGATATAGGCAGAATTGTCCTATGACCTATGGTCTAGTGTTTGTCGCTCCTTCATAAACTCATGAATGCCAGTGAAAATATGAGTTATACGAAACTGTGCTCCCATCTTACATGAGTGGAGCAATCATAAAACAAGAAACACCTTCTGTGAAAAATGTCTGTGAGTTTTGATGAACATGATATAAAGTGCTGTGAGATGTGCATTTACTTTTTAATGTTTTACGTAATCTCAACTAAAACATGAAGAAAGAGCAGAGCATAGAGTAGCTCCCTTGTTAAAAACAGCCAATAGCGTTTAGTCATTCTCACAGCTCTGCCAGTGAATCTGGTTGAGCTCAAGCACATCAAATAAACACCCAATGTAAAAATGAAGGTAGGGCATGTCAGATACTGGAGAGCATTTGATTGGTCAGAAAATTTGATGATTTAGGTGGAAGTGACAAACAGCAAGCTTTACATGTTTTTATCTTTTAATTGTGAATTTTGTCACTGTTTTGTACCACACTGGCTTATAGATATCCTTATGTCTAACATACTGATGCTAACATCTAAAAAAAACATTATTTTATTTTCATGAGACCTTTAAGGAGTATAAATAAATTTCTAGATATAGGCCTACGACAATAGTTGCTTCATGTCTATAATAAGTGCATTAAAACTATCACATTGTAATGTTTATCTGATGATGTTTAGTTTTGTGATTCTTTTGAGTGTCCCAAATTATGAAGAAGCAGAGTTTCTCAAAATACTTGGACTAAGAGCAGCTAAATGTCTTTCATTTCATTTTTTGTGGTTGCAGATGGTCTCACCGGTTGTGTTTTCCTCCACACTGTTATCAGGAGAGGACTCATAAGGTGCTGTAGTGTCATCTGAATGCATCGTCCAGTCCTCTTGCAGCCAAGGACAGAAATCGCTGCAGAAGCTGATGATCTCAAAAAGTGATTCTGGAAGACAAAATCCGTCATAATGGTCAATTTTCAGAAACTCAGATTTATGGAAACACTTTTAAGGGGAAAACAGTTTGGAAAAGTCAAGGTTTTAAAACAGCCAAAATTTTTAGCTATACTGTTCCTACGATATGTGTAAGATTTTTTAATTTACGTTTTTTAGGACAACAGTATCTCCAGCAGAAAAGATGTCCAAAGATGTCATTTTAAATTGTAAAGAAATCTGTTTTTGAAACTAATGAAGACAGCAGAAGTCAATGATTAATTTGAATTATTAGGCCTGACATGTTTACTGCTCCAAAATATTTTCAGTGTTTCTCAAAACAAAATATAGTGTGTTCAAAGGGGAAAAAAGTTTTTGTATTTTACCCAGATTTTTAAAAAGAGCATATTTTAGAGCAGTAATCACAATACCGTGAAACTGTGATATTTTTATCCAAGCTTCTCATACTGTCAGAATCTTATACCGGCCCATGCCTATTACCAAGACAACATAACATGTCATAATTCTGTCTCAAACGTGATTGAGGCCGTTGTAATTGTGTCCTGAATTTCATAACAGTGTCATTCATATTTCTTGACCTCAACTTCAGTGGTACAAATTGAATTTCTAAATTAAAATCCATTAAATATTAATGACAGTATATAATATTATATTATATAATAGTATACACACACACACATATATATATATATATATATATATATATATATATAGATATATATATGAATATATATATATATATATATATATATATATATATATATATATATATATATATATATATATATATATATATATATATATATATATATATATAATATTAATGATTGGTAATGTCAGGTTGTCTTGACAGACATCTCAAACAGTGTCAACTTGGCATTTAAAATGACACAACTGAGTGAATGAGTTTTTAATTTAAAATCACATCATTTTCATATTGTTTCAAATATAATGTGCCTAATTTATACATTCATTTTAATCCTCCAATACAATCATATATCTCTTTGCCCAGTTTTTAAAATGGTTTAAATCTAAGAAAGCTTACCCGTTGTGTCTTTCTCCTCGTTATTATCAGTAGATGGTTCATTAAGTGTTGTACCGGCATCTGAAACCACAGTCCAGTCCTCCTCGTCCAGCCAGGGACAGAAGTTACTGCAGAAGCTGATGGTCTCCAAAGATGGCCCTGGACAACAAAATCAGTCATAAGGGTCAGAAAATGAAATGTATTCATAAAATATCTTCATGGAAAATTATAAACTTAACTTAATAGTCTGACGAATGTTGGCATGAAAGAAAAATCTATATTTTTTAACTCATACAGATGTATGTTAACATTTACCGCACACAGATTAATATAGGTGGTTTACAGGGACTTTACATAGGCGTAATGTATTTTATACAGTAAAACAGTTGTTATGGCCCTCCAGCTGCCCATTTAGGACAATTTATCTTACAAGACAACGTTTTCTCATCTCAAAGTCTGTGTAAAACCCATTATTGATCATTTCTCATGTTTGTTTAATATTGTTTTTGTCATTTTTCAAGCTTAAGTCTAGTGGCTGCTGACAGACTCACCGGTTGTGTTTTTCTCCACATTATTATCAGTAGCGGGTTCACCGGCATCCGAAACCACAGTCCAGTCCTCCTCGTCCAGCCAGGGACAGAAGTTACTGCAGAAGCTGATGGTCTCCAAAGATGACCCTGAAAACAAAATCAGTCACAAGGGTCAATTTTCAGAAACTTTCTGAACTATTCAAAACAAAATATCTTCGTGGAAAATGATGAACTATTACTTAATAAACTGAAGATTACTGGCATGAAAGAAAAGTCATTTATTTTGACTCATACTATGTATTTTTGGCTTCTCCTAAACATTTATTCATATATATATATATATATATATATATATATATATATATATATATATATATATACAGTGAGGGAAATAAGTATTTAATCACACTGTGATTTTTTAAGATCTCCTACTTAGAAATCATGGAGGGGTCTAGAATAGGTGCAATTTTAGTATAGGTGCAATTCCACTGTGAGAGACAGAATCTAAAAATAAAAATGCAGAAATCCCATTGTATGACTTTTTATTTGTAAATTACTGTCAAATAAGTATTTGATCACTTGCTTTTCAGCCAAATTTCTGACCCTCAAAGACCTGTTATTTTGCTTTAAAATAGTCCAGCTGCACTCTGCTCATGTTTCTAATTTAATAGCACTTGTTTGAGGTCACTAGCTGTCATAAAGACACCTGTGCACCTCACAACCAGTCAAAAGTCTAAGTAGCAACATGGCCAAAACCATAGAGCTGTCAAAAGACACAAGAGATGAAATTGTAGCCTTTCATAAAGCTGAAACTGCTACGGGGCAATTGCCAAGAAAAAGCAACTGTTGGAGCAATTGTCAGAAAATGGAAGAGGCTAATGATGACTGTCAATGTCCTTCAGACTGGGGCCCCACGGCAGATCTCTCCTCGTGGGGTATTAATGATGCCAAGAATGGTCTAGAATCAGTCCAGAATTATGCGGGAGGAGCTGATCAATGCCGTGAAGAGAGCTAGGACCACCGTTTTCAAGGGTACTATCAGTAATACAGTAAGATGTCATGTTTTAAAACCATGCATCGCACGGAAGGTTCCCCTGCTTAAGTTAGCCCATGTCAAGACCCATCTGAAGTTTGCCAGGGACCATCTGGATGGTCCAGAGTATTCATGGGAGAAAGTGCTGTGGTCAGACTTTAAAACTTTTTGGTCTTAACTCTATTCACTGAATTTGGAGGAAGAAGAATGATGTGTATCATCCCAATAATACTATACCTACAGTGAAGCATGGGGCTGGAAGCATCATGCTCTGGGGTGTTTTTCTGCACAGGGGACAGAATGACTGCACTGTATTAAGGAGAGGATGAACGTGGCCATGTATTGTGAGATATTGGGCAAAAAACCTCCTTCCCTCAGTCAGAGCATTAAAGATGGGTCGTGGCTGGGTCTTCCAACATGAAAATGACCCAAAGCACACAGCCAGGAAAACCAAGGAGTGGCTTCGTAAGAAGCATAACAAGGTTTTGGAGTGGTCTAGCCAGTCTCCAGATCTAAATCCAATAGAAAATCTTTGGAGGGAGCTGAAACCTCATGTTGCTCAGCGACAGCCCTGAAACCTGACAGATCTAGAGAAGATCAGTGAGCAAAATCCCTCCTTCAGTGTGTGCAAACCTGGTGAAGAACTACAGGAACCCTTTGACCTCTGTAATTGTTAACAAAGGCTTCTGTACTAAATATTTAAAATGCTGACTCAAGTAATCAAATACTTATTTAATACAGTAATTTACAAATAAATTGTTAAAAAATTATATATTGTGATTTCCTGGTTTTTTTTAGATTCTGTCTCTCACTGTTGAATTGCACCTATACTGAAAATTCTGGACCCCTCCATGATTTCTAAGTAGGAGATTTTGAAAAATCACAGTGTGATTAAATACTTATTTCCCTCACTGTATATATATATATATATATATATATATATATATATATATATATATATATATATATATATATATATACATACATACATACAGCTTTAAGCTATTTTTTTCCGATAGTCTACAGAACCATCGTTATACAATAGCTTGCCTAATTACCAGGGCCAGACGGAATCTGCGGACGTTTTTTGCTATTTCTGCGGAGAATTTTGGTAAAAATCTGCGGATTTCTGCGGAATTATTTTGGGAGTATCATAACTAAAACCTTAATATGGGAAATAAAAAATAATATCCTTTTAACTTGTATTTAATGTTAAAAATGCAAATCCAATTAGATTCACTGTAAATAGTTAACTTTAAGTAAATAAACAGAATTAATGATGGGCTAAAATTCTGCGGAAATCTGCGGAAAATCTGCAGAAAATCTGCGGAATTCTGCGCGCGCAGATTCCGTGTGGGCCTACTAATTACCCTAACCTGCCTAGTTAACCTAATTAACCTAGTTAAGTCTTTACATGTCACTTTAAGCTGTATAGAAGTGTCTTGAAAAATATCGAGTCAAATATTATTTACTGTCATCATGGCAAAGATGAAATAAATCAGTTATTAGAAATGAGTTATTAAAACTATTATGATTAGAAATGTGTTGAAAAAAATCTTCTCTGCGTTAAACAGAAAATGGGGGGGAAAATAAACAGGGGGGCTGATAATTCAGGCGGGCTAATAATTCTTACTTCAACTGTATATATTAGTGTGTTATCTGCATTTTCTAATAGGACACATCCTGAGCGTTTTAAAATAGTATTGGATGTGGATTCATTGTTTTGGCTAGGCCCAATGGAAAAAAGTGTCACTTTTGGACAATTTACCTGACAAAACAACTTTTTCTCATCCTAAAGTCTATTTAAACCCCATTATTGATAATTTATCATTATTGTTTCATGTGTAATGTGTCTTTTTTCATTTATTTTAATCCCTCAATACTTGCATATATCTCTACCCTTGGGTTTTAATGGTTTTAACACATAATACATCTTGAGTATTTGTTGATAGTCTCACCGGTTGCATTTCCCTCCACTTTATTAGCAGTAGAGGGCTTGTGAAGTGCTGTAGCGGCCTCTGAAACCACAGTCCCGTCCACCTGGTCAAGCCAGGGACAGAAGTCGTCGCAAAAGCCGATTGTGTCCAGCCACAAACCCAACTCTGCTTTCTCCATTCCACCACACACAGATGCTGTTGCTGCCATCGCGTGGGCAAATACAGGCATCGTGTTTTTACTCATTAAGTGTTGTAGTTCACTCACCAAGTGTTTTAAGTCGACAGATAATTTGTAAATCGGTAAATTCACTCAAACTCTGTAAACGCGCTCAAATGACAATCCTTTCACTAGCTTGAATAATCACTGAACTGAAGATTGGTTTGCGGAGTGACGTCATTTATGGAGCTTTTGGAATGGCGTCTCCAGGCGCGTTTATTTTCAAAAGTTCAGATTTTTGCTCAAAGCTCAAAACAGCACAGAAATGACTCAATATTACCGAGCCAGGACTGATTTTATGTCTGAAACCGGGCCGTAATCGATAGACAACAGCCCCTGTCGTGGTCTGCCTCAGAAATAATAGCTCGTCAATGTCAAAATTTTAGCCAATCAAATCAAAGAAGGCGGGCATTACAGTTCGCGGAGAAAATTTTAAAATTAATTTCCAAAAATACAAAATGAATACTCGAATACAAAATATCAAATTCACGAAACAGTATGTTTTGCCAAATTTTCAGTGTCAGATTACTGTGACATATTGACAATTTAAAAATGACTAAAACAAACAAATATTAAATAATTGATAATATACATTACTCTTCTGGCTTTTTGATATAAAAAAAACATTATAGGCTCAAAATAAACTTTAAGAGCTGTTAAAAAAGTCCAAAGCTGTTTGGACTTTTGGATTAGTGAATGAACTACACGTGAACACGCAGCAAACTGAGTTTATTGAAGAAAAAGTCATAGTTAAAGATTCATTAATAGTAAGAATTGTGTTGAAGTATGATCAAATTATTGCTTGTTAATTACACATGGTTCTTAATGTATGTTACATAAGCCTGCATTATACATACGCCCATATTAAAGAGGTTTATTTATTTCAAAGCATTAAAATAAGCTATCGTTAGGCTTATGAAAAATAACCTTTCATCTAAAAATCACTTAAAGTCTGAGCTAAATTTAATATAAAAGGTTTCTGGATATTGTTTTATATTTTAGAAATAAAATTCTGCCATCTGAGGTTAGAGGAAAAAAGCTGCAATTTCCATATATATCCAGCAGGGGTCCCTAGACACATCTACATTTTCAGCTTATATTTCTTGATGCTTTAGGAAACATTTCCTCACTAATTGATGATTTATATTCACTAGATATATATTTTACTATTATAAAACACAATAAAATTCTGTATTTTGGTTGTTGTTGTCTGATATATGTTTAATTGTTTGCTGTGCCAAGACACATTACATGTTGATTTTGTATATTTTTTGCCAATTTCTATAAAAATGTTACAGTCATACATGTGTGTGTTTGTGTGTGCAGAAATATTCCAGATTTATAATGGAATATATAATAAGTAATAGATAAATAGACGTATAACATATTTGCTATGTATGATAAATAATGTTGAGTTAAGTACTGTAGAAATATACGTTATAAACTAAACTGAATTTTTACTCCAACTCATTAATAACAATAACACAACTCATATCTTTCAAAATACTTGATTGCTTTCACCTGAAGATGAAACAAACGAATCACAATATTTATAATACATCACAATATTTAAATATGAATTATGTGTATATATACAAAGCTGAGTATTTTTTTAAATGTCAAATTGTATTGACAAACATCAAACATCATTTGTCCACCATTTATTAAAAGAAATGCTGCAAACTCAATAATTAATTAATTAACTAATTAATTAAAATTGTTATGTCCTCATAGAGGATTTCAATAATATCTTTAAGGGGACACATTATGAAAATATCACTTATATAAGGGGTTTAAACAATTCTGTGGCAGCAGTGTGTGAATATCAGTCATTGGTGATTATAACTCCAGCGGGTCTAGTCACAGCGGCGTTTTGAATGAGGCCATAAGGTCAAGTAGAGGAGCAGTACAAACAGGGTACAAATTATAGGGGGTTTGAGGGATCTCACCCCTGAAGAGCATCAAAACAAGATGTATGTGGAGAATTGCTCTTTAAATAGTTTGCTGTGATCTGTATTTTAAATAATATTAGTAATTAACATTGTAAAATATAAAAACTATTACTGCTACTGTAGGCAGTGGCATAGCGCAAAATGTGTGGGCCCACCCGCAAGAGTTAAGTCAGGGCCCCCCACATGGAAAGAACTTATATAAACATTAAGTTGAAGTCAGATTTATTAGCCCCCTGAATTATTAACCCCGTTTATTTTTTCTCTAATTTCTGTTTAACGCAGAGAAGATTTTTTCAACACATTTCTAACCACAATAGTTTTAATAACTCATCTCTAATAACTGATTTATTTTATCTTTGCCATGATGACAGTAAATAATATTTGACTAGATATTTTTCAAGACACTTCTATACAGCTTAAAGTGACATTTAAAGGCTTAACTAGGTTAACTAGGCAGGTTAGGGTAATTAGGCAAGTTGTTGTATAAAGATGGTTTGTTTCTTTAGACTATTGAAAAAAAAATAGCTTAAAAGGGCTAATCATTTTGTCCTTAAAATAGTTTTTAAAAAATTAAAAAACTGCTTTTATTCTAGCTGAAATAAAACAAACAAGACTTTCTCTGGAAGAAAAAATATGATCAGACATACTGTGAAAATTTTCTTGCTCTGTTAAACATAATTTGGGAAATATTTAAAAAAGAAAAAAATTCAAAAGGGGGCTAATAATTCTGACTTCAACTGTATATGTTTTAATATAGGTTTTGATGTAGGTTTTTAATATACGTGACATATAAAATTGCCAGTTTTCCTATATTATATATGTTTACCTATATATTAGAAAAATTATTAAAATTTATAGCTGCTCGACAACTAAAAATAAAAGCCCATATAGAAATTTAAATTTTTTATTTACTTGAGAACAATCAAATAGTACAAGAACAAAATATAATATTATATTATAATAATAATTCCAATTACATGTGATACCAATTTCAAGTGTTCACACATACAAATGAAGTCAGAATTATTAGCTCCCCTGAATTATTAGCCTCCTTGGTTATTTTTTCCCCAATTTTCTGTTTAACGCAGAGAAGATTTTTTCAACACATTTCTAAACATGATAGTTTTAATAACGCATTTCTAATAACTGATTTATTTTATCTTTGCCATGATGACAGTACATAATATTTTACTAGATATTTTTCAAGACACTTCTATACAGCTTAAAGTGACATTTAAAGGCTTAACTAGGTTAACTCTGCAGGTTAGGGTAATTAGGCAAGTTATTGTATAATGATGGTTTGTTCTGTAGACTATCAAAAAAAAAATATTGCTTAAAGGGCTAATAATTTTGGTGTTGAAAAAATTGCTTTTATTTCTAGCCGAAATAAAACAAATAAGACTTTCTCCAGAAGAAAAAATATTATCAGACATACTGTGAAAATTTCCCTGCTCTGTTAAAGATCATTTGGGAAATATTTAAAAAAGAAAAAGAAATTCAAAGGGGAGCTAATAATTCTGATTTCAACTGTACATACGTTTTTTGCATTTTTTTTAGTTAGTTCTTAGTTATAGCCTTGATAAAAAATATGAGCTAGGCATCATGTATGACAGTTGCCAAAGTAAGATATGAATTACAGTATATAGGAGACATCCCAGATAGCATACACCTAAGTTAAATCAAAGTTGAAATTTAAAGCTGATTTTTAGCCAGTTTTGCACCCTGAAATAATGTTATTACAATGATGACAAGTTCAATTCAATTAATCTTTATCTGTATAGCGCTTTTACAATGTTACAATTCCCGGAAACAGTGTAGTTCAGTTCCGGGAATGTGGAAACCTTGGTATCATCTTTTCACAGGTCTTGGATCGATTCATTAATTTCTGGGGGCCTCTGGATGAGTATCCCTAGGTGGAAATACATGTAGAGAATAAAAAGAATAATTAGCGTAGCTGCTGTTCATAGGGTATATAAACGAGATGCAAAAACCTGTGTGGAGCACATTCATGCATCATATTGCTATGTGATGCATTGAGTGTATGCTTTGCTAAAAAGGTTTTTAATCTAGTTTTGAACTGCGAGAGCGTGTCTGAGCCTCGGACATTATCAGGAAGTTATTCCAGAGTTTTGGAGCCATAAATGAGAAGGCTCGACCTCATTTACTCGACTTTGCTATTCTAGGTACTACCAGAAGCCCTCAGTTTTGAGATCTTAAAGAGGGGGTTGGATTGTAGCTAGACAGGAGGTTGGTTAGATAAACAGGAACTAGATTATTTAAAGCTTTATAGGTAAGAAGTAATATTTTAAAATCAATACAAAACTTAACAGGCAGCCAGTGTAAGGAGGATAAAATTGGGGTGATATTATCATATTTTCTAGACCTGGTAAGAACTCTGGCAGCTGCATTTTGTCCTAGCTCTCTGGTTAATAGAGAATGCTGGGTAACCAGCGAACAGAGCATTATAGTAATCAAGCCTAGAAGCCATAAAAGCATGAACTAGCTTTTCTGCATCTGATATGGATAGCATACTTCGTAACTTGCAGAAATTTCTCAGATGAAAGAAGTCATTTCTGTGACATGGGATATATGATGTTCAAAAGTTAAATTGCAGTCTAATATGACACCCAGATCTTTTATAGTAGAGCTAATGCTAACTTTGTGTCCCTCTAATTGCAGGTCGAGTTGTGAGATCTGCTGTGTACAGGATTTAGGCCCAATAAGTAATAATTCTGTTTTGTCTGAGTTAAAGAGAAGGAAATTGTTGGTCATCCAGTCTTTAACATCTTTAATACACTTAGTTAGCTTAGACAGTTCAGACATCTCATCAGGTTTAGTTGAAATATATAATTGATTATCATCTGCATAGCAGTGAAAGCTGATCCAATGTCTTCTACTAATGTCTCCCAGGGGTAGCATGTATTTTGTAAACAGCAAAGGGCCTAAAACTGATCCTTGAGGCACCCCATACTTTATTGGCCTGACTTGTGAAAGCTGTCCATTAATATTCACAAACTGGTAACGGTCAGCTAAGTATGATTTAAACCATTGTAGAGCCTGTCCCTGGACACCTGTACAATTTAAGCGGTCTATGAGGATATTATGGTCGATGGTGTCGAATGCAGCACTAAGATCAAGTAAAACTAATAGCGAGATGCACCCTTGGTCAGCAGCTAAGAGTAAATCGTTGGTTATTTTTACTAATGCGGTTTCTGTACTGTGATGAGGCCTGAAACCTGACTGAAACACTTCAAAAACATTGTTCATCTGCAGAAAGGAACATAATTGGGCAGAAACAAATTTTTCTAATATTTCAAACATAAATGGAAGATTTGAAATATGCCTATAATTAGCTAGGTTGCTGGGGTCCAGTTTTGGTTTCTTAATATTAGGCTTAATAACAGCTAGCTTGTAAGGATTTGGAACATGGCCTATAGATGAAGAGTTGATGAGGTTAAGAAGAGGTTCTTCTATTACAGGTAGCAGCTCTTTTAGTAATTTTGTTGGAATTGGGTCTAACATACATGCAGCTGGTTTAGAACCATTAATAATTTTATCTAGCTCTTCCTGTTCTATGATTTTGAAGCACTGCAAGTTATTTTGATTCAGTGAAATGTTTAGAGGATCAGAAGTATAAGGCGGTGCAGAAAGTTTAACATCTTCTATTTTCTGTCTGAAGCCTTCTATTTTATCACTGAAAAAATTCATGAAGTCATCACTACTAATTTGCGGTGGGATATTTTGTTCCAAAGATGACCGATTGTTTGTTAATTTAGCAATGGTGTTGAATAAAAATCTAGGATTGTTATGATTATTTTCTATCTGTTTGCGGAGGTGCTCAGCCCTGGCAGATTTTAGAGCCCTCCTAAAGCTGGACATACTGTCTTTACGCAATTCTAAAGACCTCTAATTTAGTTTTTTTCCACTTACGTTCCAGGGCACGGGTTGCTGTTTTGAGAGTGCGAGTATGACTGTTGTACCATGGTGTAGTTTTCTCTCTCGCGCCTTTTTTAATTTGATGGGTGCCACAGTATTTAGTGTGTTAGTAAAGATAGCATCCATACTGCTGGGTACTGCATCAAGGTCATTTGCGTTTGCGGGTGCATTTCGAAATAGAGAAAGATCAGGTATATTATTTATGATTTCATATTTAGTGTATGGGACGATAGTTCTACCAGGGCGGTATATCTGCGGATCTGCTAATTTCAGGTAAACACAGCTTATATAGTAAGAGGTAGTGGTCTGTTATATCATTACTTTGTGGTATATTGTCTACATTAATGACCTCAATTCCATAAGACAGAATTAGATCTAATGTATGCCTTAGGCAATGGGTTGGACCAACAACGTTTTGCTTTATCCCAAGTGAATGTAGTAAATCTATAAACGCGAGCCCTAATGTATCGTTAGCGTCATCTTGTTAACGTCTCCTACAATTAGTATTTTATCAGTTTTAACTAGTAAGTCAGAAATAAAATCAGAAAACTCTTTTAGAAAATTGACATAGCGTTCCGGGGGTCTATATATGGTGATTAAAGCGAGAGATAACATAGGTTTTTACAAAATATCCGGAAGCATAACATTCAGAGCTAATACTTCAAAGTAGTTAAATGTAAGTCCATTTCTCTGGTTAACATTAAGAATATCACTAAAGATTGATGCAACTCCCTCACCACGACCAGTTTGACGAGACTCATGCTTATATAAGAATCCTGGAGGAGTTGCTTTATTTAAGCTAATATAGTCATTTTGTTTTAGCCAGGTTTCAGTGAGACAGAGTGCATTAGGATTGTTATCTGTTATTACTTCATTTATGATAAGTGCTTTAGATGCTAGTGACCTGATGTTTAGGAGACCAAGCTTTAAGAAATTTGTAATTTTTTTGCAGTTTTTCTGGTTTGATTCTTAATAGATTTTTTTCTAGAGCACACTGTATGTTTATTTCTTGATCTAATAATACGAGAAACAGAAACAGTCTTTATGGGGTTGGCCAGATATGCAGTACTGTGATTTAAGTGGGACGAGCAGGAGTCTATATGGCTAAACTATGAATTTTGTGAATTTCCGTCAGCACGGAAAACCCTAGGATGCTCCCAAAAAAGATTCCAGTTATTGGCATCTCGATCAGGCTCTGGAAGTCCCTCTTTAGGATCTCCGTCTGCCGCAGCCCGGTGTCATTCGTCCCCACGTGGAGGACGACAACTCAGATGCTCTCGCCAGCACTCAGGATAGTGGGTACCTGGGCAGAAACATCCTTAACACGAGCACCGGGAAAGCAGTGAGTGCGTACGTTGTTACCTTTAGTGGAAGCAGCGCGGACGTGGTGAACGATGGAGTCACCGATGATAGCCACATCGCGACCCGTCTCGTGGAAAGGGGCAAAGCGGTTCTGCGTGGAGATCTCGAACACGAGAGGAGGAGATTTTCAGCCCTGAGACCTGGTATGCACCTTACGCGGCTGCACCCAGTGGCTGTGGCAAGTGGGTGCTGGAGTGAACGACCCCTGGACGAACCCCGTCCTCTGTGCGCTGGGCCTGGACAGAGAAACACGCGGGGTTGAGGTGGATGGAGTGTTGAGATTGTATCGCACACTTACCTCAAATAAGTGAGCCGCAGCGAGGGGCACACCGAGCAAGGCCCGCTGTTCCTGGAGCTGCGCTCGCTTCATCTCCAGATCGCGTATCTAGCACTCAACTGCTTCCAGCTCCAGCTCCAACGCCTCCATCGATGCTTTTCCTGCACTCAAGGATAGACACACAAGCGACACACAAATACTACTAAATGTGGATATATTTTATGATAATAGAATGTAAATTGCGAATCTACGCGGCGAAGCTCCAAACACACAGAGCAAGGACCGTAACAGCAACAATCATTAATAAGTAGATTAAAACGGTCACAAAATCAACATTTATTTAACTAAAATTAAAACAATTTTGCATGGGGAAAAAACACTGAAACAACTTCAATTCAGTCCTGCTGTATCACTCATTCATTCATTTTTTTTTTGGCTTAGTCCCTTTATTAATCCGGGGTCACCACAGCAGAATGAACCGCCAACTTATCCAGCATGTTTTTACACAGCGGATGCCCTTCCAGCCGCAACCCATCTCTGGGAAACATCCACACACTCTCATTCACACACTACAGACAATTTAGCCTACCCAATTCACCTGTACCTCATGTCTTTGGACTGTGGGGGAAACCGGAGCACCTGGAGGAAACCCACGCAAACACAGGGAGAACATGCAAACTCCACACAGAAACACCAACTGACCTAGCCGAGGCTCGAACCAGCGACCTTCTTGCTGTGAGGCAACAGCACTACCTACTGCACCACTGCATCGCCAGTCCTGCTGTAAGTACAGTATAATTTTATTCCAATGAATGTTGCCTCCTTTTAATCAGAGACCACTGATCTGAAAAAAAGAAAACTAAAGTATATAACTCTACATTGCAAACAATCTTTTTACTCAACTTATAAAACTTAGTTACTTTTTAGCTTGTTCTACCTACAGTATTTTGAAAAGTTTAGCTAACTAAACCAATAAGTTCAGCAAACTTGTGAAGAAAAAAAGTGAAGTTTTTGAAAAAAGCTGAACTTATTGGATGTTTTAAAAAAAATTGTTAGTTGAACTTTTGTAAATAAGCAAAACTCTTAATAATGCACACAAAAATTAACTAAGTTGTATATGTTGAGTAAAAAAAATAACTACATTTTTTTAAATTGAGGAAATATTTTTTGCACAGTGTATATAATTTTACTGATATTCCCATAAAGTTATGACAATGTTTTGCCAAACGTTTCAAATATATTTGTGCTATTTGAAATATTTGTTCAATTTTAGTGTACTTTTTATATCTTCTCTGAACATTCTAATGTATTACAATATTTAAATATGCAATTACAATATTCAAAACACATGTGCCTACATCTTTTGGATTGCTCTGTTGTGAAACGTTAAAGATCACATCACAAGAAGCATCACTCCTGATGAATTATGAGTCTTTCAAATGCAGCTTACCTAAATCTTTATAAAAATAAGCTGAATCAAAGGTGTATCTTAGTCCTTTGGAATAGTTTATGGTCAAAGCACAAAGTTCAAAGTATGTTGCAAAAGCATCTGTGAGACCATTGAGATCCAAAAATCATAGTCCCCTCCACCCATATCACAGCCATGTTCACAATATCCTCTGGGAAGGCCTGGCTCACCATCAAGATGCCCACTTTGAAAATGTCTTTCTCATCATCAAAGAGATTCAGCAGTGGATCAGTTATTTTCTCATCTCTTTAAAAATACATTACCAAAATGAAGAATCGTAGCGTTTCAAATGTTGCAGAAATAAATAACTCATTTGGTTTGAAACATGCAGCATAGAGTCTACATTCATACTTCACAAACGTTGTGAGTAATACAAAAATTAAAACATTTAAAATCCCAGATGTATTTTATTTCATTTGAATCTAAGATTTAAGATGTTAGTTAAGATTGCTTTGAATTTTACCTGTACTTTGTAGCCTACTTATAACCAAAATGACAGAACCTGGCAGTCAACATAAGGTAAAATATCAGTGAACCTTATATGTACAAAACACTCAAGACTCAAAAATATTTCATTTGTGATAACATCATGTGTAATTCACTCTATTATTAAGGTTTCATTAAAATAAAACTCACAGGATCTCCTAATAGTAAAGAAAGCAGACACATATTTAAATAATTTAAGTATTAATTGCTATAATGACTAGAACTGAGAGTTATTATGAAGAGTTTTAGGACTGTGGAAGAACAACTTCATATCTTCATATTCACCTTCATATCTTGATATTAGCAGCCGTTGAGATTCATAAAAGAAGTAAACTTGGATGAACCTGCGAGTTGACAAGATTTATGTTCACAAGTATAATATCCAGTTCAACTCGACTACAACAAACATTTAATTGTGTGCTTTAAGGTACATTTTATTTGAAGCTGAAAACGCATATGACAGTGTAAACACTTGCAAATAAGTTAAGTTATACTTTAAAATGTCTCACACTTACTCTGTGTCACTCCATTTTCTATGGAGAGAGATCTGTTTCGTAATTCCAAACAAATATAATACGATCCACAAATAAATGTAAAGCGTTTGACAAATACCAAGCATATTCACAAATAAATACAATGAGATCCACAAATAAATCTTAGAGTTCCACAAACATTAATTACATTCACAAATAAGTAAAATTAGACTTGCAAATAAAAAACATACTCACACATATTTTTTTTTATTCTACAAACACAAATTTGCCTGACATTTATATGTGAATTGCGTCCTGTGCATTTGTAGATCACTGTGGTATTTGTGGGTTGCTCTCTAAGCATTTGTAGATCACTGTGGTATTTGTGGGTAGCTCTCTGCCCATTTGTGGATCGGGCTGTGCATTTGTGGATTTTGAAACAGTTCTAACGTCAAGACGAACACTGATCCACAAATAGATGGACTCCACCACCCTCCTGCTTAAACCAATCAGATACCGGCACCGTAATGCTGACCAATCGCTGCTCGTTCTCGCTCCAACCAATCATGCTTTGCCTTACAATCAGAGCGGGACCAAGCCAGCCGTAATGAACCAGTCTCTTCAAAATGGACGCATTGCTGTAATAATATGGAGCTGTCCTTGCTTTTTCAAGAGACTGATTAATTGACTGCACGATGGCTTTTCTGTGTTTGTGCCCAGCCCGCACGGACGAGGCTGAATCCAGCTTCTTATTGACGCTATCCGGTCGCGGGTTTTAA
This sequence comes from Danio kyathit, assembly GCA_903798195.1. Taxonomy (NCBI): domain Eukaryota; kingdom Metazoa; phylum Chordata; class Actinopteri; order Cypriniformes; family Danionidae; genus Danio; species Danio kyathit. The sequence continues at coordinate 40,296,235 of LR812540.1, forward strand.
GGTGGACCGCATAGGTTTTTAAGGTGGACCGTATAGCGTCAATAAGAAGCTGCGAATAAGAAGCTTGATTCAACTTCGTCTGTTTATAAATGATTCCTAGGAATACAGTGAATGACTTTAATCGAATCATTAATTAAACAGACAGCTGTCACACCAAACCGCAAAGAGGTTGTAAAAGTCCATCTATTAGCCCAATGACGAAACTAACAGCATGGTCGAAGGTTAAATGCATGTAAGCCTTTTCCAGTGCTTCTGAAAAGAATTCTGTTATTTATTAGAGTTTATTTATACTCATTTTCTAGCTCCGAACTTTATCTGACTCCATTTTTAAGTGATCGTAATATTTAGACTGTATTTCTAATTATCGGAACGGATCACAATAATCATTTATGACTTAATTTAGAGTTTTGATCTATCTGTTCCCATACTCTTCAATTTATACGTTCATTAGTGGCCATCCGCCGCTTAGAGTTTTATGCCCCGGGATGCATCAGCGCTCACGATCAGTATTCCGGCACTCTGAAATTAGTCAGAGGATACAGGATGAATTAATATTTAATTAGGCTGGTTGTACAATACTAACACATGCCAAAAGAAACATCTCACTTAATCAAGATCCGTACTTGCTAGTTCCAGTGGTTAAGGAATTAAAAGATCTCTATGATACCACGTGCGATACTGCGTGTAATCTATAAGTCTCGTAATTCCAAAATTATGCCGATCATAAAGGTAGCGAAAATGGCTTCACGTAATCTACTGGATATAAAAGATTTCAGGAGAATTCAGAATGAGTCAAAGCTTAACATTTTATTCGTCAGGTAAAATTGTATAATGCCAATTATATAATAAAACAATCATCAAGCCAATTCAGAGATGATATCAGTAACAATATAACATCCATTAACTCAAATATAGATTAAAGAATTAAAGATGCATACCTGACCAGAGAAATACATTGCAGCACAAACGAGTTACTGCAATGGGGGTCTTGGCTACAAGATTTCCCCAGAGCAGTGTCACACCTGTTCCTTATATAGTCAACTGAGAACAAACAGTCATAAATTCAAGACAATAGAAACGTCACAGAGACTCTTGCCTGGTGAATTTGAGAAGTTAATCATCTCTATAGGGGGGCAGCATCTGGCAGAGATTTTAGTCAAAAACCAAATCAACATATATAAATAAAATATTATAGTGAAATTAAGACCACTTTACCAATCACACAGAGACATTTAAAATGATACCAAACATGAATACAGTGCTATAACATACATCATATTAAAACCTTGAGCATTTTATGTGGACTGTGAATTATGGAGAAAGGTAGCTTAAAGGTCAAGAAGGGGGGCTTGAGGTGAAATGAGAGGGTAGATCTTTCCCGCATTACCCCCTGGAAAGACGGAGTCCTGGGTCTTCAGCCTGCGTTTGGATTGTCAACAGTGATTTGAATAGAACAGTCCTTATCTTCTTAGACCCGAGAGTTTGTTTTTATTGCATCTCATGAAATTCCATATCAGCTCTCAGGATCTGACATACTGGAGAGGTTAAAGCCTAAAGCCATCTTACAAGGTTGACTCATTAATTGACTGCACGATCGCTTTACTGTGTTTGTGCTCAGCCTGCATGGTTACTTCTAGTGCAATCACTGTATGCAGATGGTGCAAGAGAGGATGATACAGCTTACACTCGCTGTTTATAGGTGTTTCCTTGGATTACCATAAAGGACTTTAATCGATATTATCATGGACTTTAATAAAAAAAAATTATATATAGCTAAACTTTGATAGAACAGAAATATAGCCATCTGTCTAAAACTAAACATTCTAATGTCATTTATTAGGCAAATAACAAACTGAAACAAATGTTTTTATATGCAAAAAAGTATTTATATGCAAAACAAAACCTAATACATTTTTAAAGCAGATTAATTTCTTCCTGATTTATACTTCTACATGTATTACATCTGATTTAGGTTCACAACTTGCATCCTACATGAAACTAGGTGAGGGAGACAGTTTCCATCGTTTGGCTGAGGGTCTCATCTGCAGGGTGAAGCGACACAAGCTGGACAGTCATCATCTCTCTCTATTAGCGAGCATCAACCAGATTTACACAATGGCTTGCCTTCTGCCCATTAGTAAAAGCTTGAGCAAAAGATTAAAGAGAAGATCACATTTGATATGGAATGATGAACTTGAATTTATTCTTTTAACAAATATAAACAAGTATACTGTACATAATTTTTAGGGGTGCTTGCACTAGGCATGGGACGATAACCGTTTTCAAAGAATGTGTAAGATTTTTTTTTTTACATCTTTTTTAACAACAGCATCTCCAGCAGAAAAGATATCCAAAGATGCCATTTTAAATTTGTGTTTTTGAAACTAATGAAGACAGCAGAAGTCAATGATTCATTTTCATTATTTAGCCTGGCACGTTTACTGCTCCAAAATATTATAAATGTTTCTCAAAATAAAATATATTGTGTTCAAAGGGGAAAAACTTTTAGTTTTTTACCCAGACATTTAAAAAGAATATATTTTAAAGCAGTAATCACAATACCGTGATTCCGTGAAACCGTGATATTTTTATCCAAGGTTATCATACCGTCAGAATCTTACATCGGCCCATGCCTAGCTTGCACTGCAGGGATATAAGGTTATTATAATAAACGTTCATTTTCAATGTATTAATCTAAACATTTAAACATAAATAACAGAACAATTTGAGTGAACATTTGTTCTGCACTAATGTACATATAACTTAGATGCTTGCACTGCACTAATATAAATATGCAGTTTTTTTTTGTGCATAGAGAATTATTAGGGTGTCCACCTCCATCAAATGTTGTACGAACCAATCGACTACAGTCTGACCCCCAGTGATGCTCAAACACTTTTTTTTATTTAATTACATTTAATGTTAATCTTTTTATATAGGATTACAAGAATAATGCAAAATGCGTTTGGTTTAAGTAGCTAAAATGTAATAAATGGGATACCACCTCCAACTCATTTTCAGCAAAGAAAACCCTGAACTATGTGAATATAAGTAACTACACATTTGCACTGCAGTAGTTAAAAAGGTAAATAACTTCAGACATTTGCAATGCAGTTATGTAAATATAAATAATTTGACTCATTAATGTTAAACATTTCCCTTACAGTGATCTGTAAAAATACAACATTAAACAATTATCATTAAAAGTTGTGTGTGTATGAATTTTGTTTCAATCTGTAGTCATCTTGGCAGGTAGAAGTAAAAAAAAAAAAAGAAAAAAGAAATAAAGAATGAAATGGTCAGCTTCTTCTCAGATGGTCCGTAACATGTTGATGTCTTTGTAGATGAGCTGGGTCATCGTCATCCTGAGCATAAATAACCTGCTACTCAAACTATGCAGCTTCCCATCGTCATGCTGATCTCTCCTGTCACTCCACCCTTACAGGAAACTGAGAAATAACCTATAGTTTGTAATATTCATAGTTATGGATATTAAGGACACAATTGCAGAGAGATCTGTCTGTGTTAATGCGCTTTCTTGTGGAGCAAGGGCTGTGTATAGGCTATTACCAGGTAATAGCTTATTTTGTGCTCAGATTTTTATGTAGCAATAATATTATGTATAGGTAAAAAAAAATGTATTTGAAGTTCTAAAAAAGAAAAAAACAAAAACAAATCATCAATTCAATGTGAGTATTTTCAATGCCGGGAAATGAATAAATTATCAACATTTACTTAATGTGAGTAATTAAAAAAACAAATTATTAAATTATCAATGCTGATTTAATGTAAGTTTTTTCAATGTTGGGAAACATTTATTTAATATTTTCATTCATTCATTCATTTTCTTTTCAGCTTAGTCCCTTTATTAGGGTTGCCACCCGTCCTTTAAAATAGAGGGGAGGAACTATGACGTCACCTTGTAGGCCAATCGGCTGCTAGCATAAAACTGGTTTCCCTGATAAAATCCCCATAGTATTTTCCTATAGGCTTTTCGAAGATTGCAAATAATAAGCTCTGTGTTCAAACACTGTTCATTACACTTACACATTTTGTCTAGCCGGATAATCCTCACACGAAAACATAACTTTTAGCACTTTTGGATTTTAAATGTAAACGCAAGAATGGAAAAGCTAATATTAGGCTATAAACGGACTACAGCACCTGGGGGGCTCGCCTGTGACGTCAGCACCACTCTGCTAACGACAACTTTTCATGTCCATGACAAAGATTTAATCTCTCTGTTTATCATACTATAATCCACGCTAAATATTATAAACACATGAATACACAAAAACACATATACCTTCGTGCCTTTTGGATAGTTTTTTTATGTGGGAAATGCATTTTGTTTTGCTTTACGGTTGTAAAAGTTTTAAAACTGTATGTATAAATAAATGTGCCTACACAGTATTATCATAAGACATATTTAAATAAGTGTATCGCTCGCGTGCATACAGCCCGCTTAGTAACACACGACATAAATAGAGTGGGGGAACTATGACGTCAATTTGTATGCAAAAACCCGGAAGCGACCCAGATAGCAAAATGACATAATTTCAACCGAAAATCAACGTTTCTTTTGACATCGATTCAACATCGTTTTGCTCATCGGGGTAATGTTGAAACGACGTCAGGCACTCTATTCAAATCTAACCTGAAATCGACACAATTGGTTACTTACCCAACGTTGAATCGATGTTGATATTCAGTCGATCGAAACGACGTTATAGAATCCACACATTTTCAACATGTAATCTACCTAATTGGTTTGTCTATCTAATGTTGAAATGATGTTGATTTATAGTCGATTGGAAAAACGTAGAATCCACACATTTTCAACATATAATCGACCTAATTAGTTTGTCTATCTAATGTTGAAACGATGTTGATTTTAAGTCGATTGGAACAACATAGAATCCACACATATTCAACATAAAATCTATCTAAATGATTTAACGTTGAAATGAATGCTTAAACAACATTTTCAACATTAAACCAATCCATATGACCTAATCACCATTTTTTACAAGAATACATAAAATAATTTATTCTGTATATATGACAAAACACACCACAATCTGTCATCATTTTTTATTGATAAAAATACACAGCTGTGAATATCCGTTAAGAGCATGAATTCATTCAAACCTTCTACACTTGAACAAACAGAGAGAACATTTAAATTACTGACTAAAATAGTCAAAACCATTTACTCAAAAAGTAAAACTGTAGAATATTAAATACATTTGTCTATTTGTGTTCTATTTCAACATGTATTTTTCATTAGAGTAAAAAATGCATTTTATTTCAGATGTGCATAATAACAAAATTAACTATTAGGGTCAAAACTCAGGTTTAAATCACAATGTTTAAGCTGTTTAAAGAACAACATTTATTTAAATAATTGAGAAAGATACAATCACAGAAACTAAAATTCAGATGCAACCATAGAAAAAATATTCTTGCTGGATTAGCAAGGTCAATAAATAAATAAATACAAATTATTTTAGGTGGTGTGAAACTATCGGGAAGCTATTAGTCTACAGTGCCACCATTTACTAGAATTCCATCCCGGATTTTCCAGAAATACGAAGTATTAGTGACCCAGACACTTGTCTGAGAACAAGCTTCAAATATTACAACAACCGGGAAGAATTGCAAGCTTGTTTATTAAATACAATTATTAATTTTTTTTCAAAATATCATTGTTTAATGACTAAATGCAATAAATAAAATACAGCGCTGCGACCAAAGAATGTAACGTATACTGCATAATCATATCCAAAGAACATGATCCTATTATAACGATCACTGCGAACAATAAGCTAAGCGTTCGTTTTATATATAAACTGTAAATATAAAAACATTAAAATAATTTAAAGCAATGAAATTTATGTAAAAAAAAAAACAAAACTACTTTAAACTGCGTCTCGTCAGAGCTGAGCATATGTTTTATTTCAGTAGAAAACGGTCCCCTTCATAATATTTCTATTTATTTCTTTTTAATAATAGTAATAATAATAATTCCTTACATTTATATAGCGCTTTTCTAGACACTCAAAGCGCTTTACATATTGGGGGGAATCTCCTCATCCACCACCAGTGTGCAGCATCCACCTGGATGACGCGACGGCAGCCATTTTGCGCCAGACCGCACACCACACACCAGCTGATTGGTGGAGAGGAGACAGAGTGATGAAGCCAATAGGCTATATGCACGGCGGCGCGTGACGCATTTCCGGTAAAATGTAAGACCCCTAGACAACTTCCGCCCATCGTACAGTACTGTGCTACAACAGGAGCGCTACTGACCAAAACAACCAACGTTTTGGAGAGCGGTCTTAATGTTTTATGCCATTATAGCCCACTTATATATGTATATGTCAGCTACATAAATATGACATTTAAACGTTTGAAAGTGTCATTTTAAAGACGTGAGAACAGTACTTCTACCTACCACTGCCGTGTTCAGCAACGTACAGCGTCAGAAATTGTACTCTTACCTTAGTTTCCACACGTTTCCAAAAGACAAAGTCGTGCAGAAGAGGTGGGTTGTTAATACTCGACGTGAGAATTTTACAGTAACAGAAAAAACTAGCAACCTGATCACGGCTCAAGTGCCAAACGAATGCAGACATTTAAAGAAAGGAGGTTTTATGGCAAATAAGTTTGTTTTCATTGCCTTTAAAGTAAAAAAAAAACAGAACATTAATATACAAAACATTTCTTGAGCTACTTTCTAATTGCATTTTTTTTATTCAGAATAAAGACCTTTATTCACTGTACATATAAAATATTATTTACTATATATAATTAGAAATTAAATTGTCAAAAAATGTAACATTTTGAAAAAATATTTTATTCAGATAAACAGAAACAATAACACTGAATCAGTTGTTTCAGCACGGTGCCTTCTCTGTTACTTGTGCATAGAGAGGTATTTGGGCAGATATGCATTTATAAATAAATAAATAAATCACCCCTATGTTTCATGAAATTTAACATGTAATCGATCTATTCCAAACCACTGTTCATGGTTTATGCAACTTCTGTTCCGTTTGGGAGAGACAACAGACATTACACATTTCAGAGTAATGGGCTGTGTAGAAAAGCAAAGCAACCAAATGTTTTCATATCCCACTCTCAGCCACACAAGAGCAGGAGATAATAACTAGCAGATGATGGCATGGATTTTCTGATTGATGTCCACTCCAGGATGAAGTAACACGTATACTTGTCTAGCTCTGAATCTCATAATGTTTCCTAGAAAACAGAAACAAGAATATTAATGTGTTTTAAAGAGTCATTAAAGGCAGTTCACCCAAAACTAAAAATTCTCACTTGTTCCAAACCTGTTTAAGTTTCTTTCTGCTGTTCAACACAAAAGAAGATATTTTGAAGAATGCTGGAAACTTGCAACCACTGATATTCATAGTAGTTCTTTTTCTTACTATGGAAGTCGATGGTATCAGGTTTTCTGCTTTCTTCAAAATATCTTCTTTTGTGTTTAGCATGAGACGAACACTCATAAAGGTTTAAAACCACTTGAGGGGGAGTAAATATTAATATTGGATGAACTATCCCCTTAAGCAACACATTTAGAACTTTATCCGTCTATATTTGGAACAGGTAAAGACATGAACAGTTTGAGGTTGAACAAAAGCAGTTTGAAGGGGCCAGCTAAGTGAAATGTGTTCTGCATCTGCACCAATATCATAAGGTTAAACTACATTGCAAATCATTATTTTAAATAATTTAAAAGTAACTCCCATTAGTCACACTTTAAAATAAGGTTTCATTAGTTAATGTATTTGCTCACATGTACTAATAATAAACAATACTTGTACAGCACTTAATCATAGTTAAACTAATTTACTAATGAATTGAAATCCAAACGCATGCTTGTTAACATTAGCTAATACATTGTGAGTTAACAAGCACAATGAATAAGCATTTGTTCATTAACAAACTAATAAATATTGCAATAGACATATTGATGATGTTAAATTACCTAATACCACCTTATTGTTTTGGGTCACCCTCCCATTTAACTACAATGTTATAGACTAAATAGAAAGCATGTCATCTACACTGTTACACTGCATCTGTACTGCCACGGTCTCAGCAATAACACAGTGCTATTTGTCTGTCGTGGATGGAACTGCATTGTATTATTTTATTCCTCATATATTTTGCTCAATAATCATGCTTCCAAGCTAAGATATCTTCTGTTTCTCTGTGATTATCCATGAACGGGACAGAACTTCACATTTATGCTATCCTACTCTCAGCTGGTGAGGAGACTCCGATTTCTTCATAGATCGGTAGTAATGAGCTCTCACTAAGATCTCATTCTTGCCCTGTTTTTACCTGACACCTTGGGACAGAATTACGTACACATTATATTTTTTTTACTAACGTGATAAAGCTGCAGATGGGCGGACCGTAAGAATAGTAATAGCCTTAGCTTACAGGCTAGCTGAACTTACCTTCATAATTGCACAGGTACGAAGACTTGAAACCTTTCTCAGGTTTGCTCTGCGGTGTTGTAGTCCACATCCGAACAATCATTTGCACATCGTTGACCGTAATTCCAGCAAACAGCGAGTATATTGACGACTCTGCCATAATAGTGTTTACCTCCGCTTAAAATAACCCGGAGCGGAAGTTGGATGGAGGTCTTGGACAAACGTGGAAGTAATGCGTGCATATAGCCTATTATGATATGGGGAGGGTTCGGAGGCCATGATGGACAGAGGCCAGATTTGGCCAGGATGCCGGGGTTAAACACCTACTCTCTCGAAGGACATCCTGGGATTTTTAGTAATATTGTATGAATTTAAAAAATACAGACTTTCCTTTACGTCTCCTATTCAGTTTTTACTTCCTGCTCTCCATCTTAATTTCAATTTTAAATTCCACACCAGGCCAGTAAAAAAAAAAAAAATCCTTAGTGTTGAGCCCTGTTGAGTAATTCTCCTTCTCATTAAAACTCGAATGTACATTGTGTTGTGACAATTACTTCAGATTTTTGTAACAATAAAGATGTATTTAATACAACCATAAAACGCTAAAAGATTGTCAGTACACTGTACTATAGGCACAACCAGTCGTTTGGTGTGTTTGTGTGAGAGAGGAAAAAAACCATTTGCAACTCGTGGGAAAAAAAAAAAAACCCCCGACTTCAAATATACTGGTCACTAACAGAAACTTCAGTCATGGGTGCTGTTGTTTTGCTCCAGTAATACCTTCAGAGAACATAATAGTCAGTGATCCGAATGTAGCGAAGTGGACGGACCGGGGAGGGAGAAGCTAAGGTGCTCAAGGGTAGCTCACTTTGAACCACAACCCAATGACTAATCTAAATTTTGATTTGATACAGACTACGCCACCTGGGATTCAAACCCAGGAAAAATAAACAGGGCACACAGATTTGTCTCTTTTTACAGTTTGAGCAGACAGGAGACATGAGTAGATACAAAAATACAAAGGTTTATTCACAATAATTCTTTTAAAAGGACACAAAACACTAAAATAGGTCCTAATGGCCCGTCAGCTCTAGAGAGCTTACTCACAAAAGGCACTGAAAATGGCTAACATTCAACCCGCACACACAAAATACTTAATATCATACTCTCAAATCGGTCAAAACAAAAGGGGAAACACAAATGTTCTCAAATTGAAGTATTAACTCACAGGACTGGGGCTACCCACAGGAGTGATCACCCGTGAGAGTTATCCACCATACACTTTCACACCACACTCCAGTCACACACCCTGATGCATCAAAAAGTGTCCCACAGCACACATTGGCACAGCAGCACCACCACCAAAAAGGTTCCTTCACCCGTGGGCCCTCAGCTCCTGCAAGAAAGAAAAGAAAAATGACAACAAAAGCCACCAATGGAAAAGGGACTACACGCTCAACTAAAATCACAGCAAAGTACCATTTACAAAATACACTTTAGTGCAAACGAACACAATTTCACCACATCAAGGATGGATCACTCAAAGTTGTCCACTCCAGGACTTCCAACGTGACCGGACCTTCAATTCACTTTAAAATACAGTCAAAGGGTGTTTAAACTAAATTCAGACATTACTCAATGCGTCGCTCAGACAGTAGAATCGCTTAGACCGTAGCATCACTCAGAAAGTAGCGTCGCTCCAAAAGTAGCATAAAAGGCTTCTGGATTGTAGCATGAATGTTCCTAAACCGCGACAAATGTGGGCACGTTTACAATCCAAACGAGAGGGAGAATCCTATAAAACATACACACAGTTAAAAATCATTGCATTTGTCAACACTCCCACTTACAACCACATGCAAAACACTTACCAAACATGAATGAGGTGCTCTTATATCAAACTCGCCGCTCGATATAAAGTCTCCAACCACACTAAAACTGACAGTGGGGCAGTCAGTCGTCCAATCAGTCCAAACACTGACGGAAATGCACACATACAAACCAGGCAGGCTGGAATGCAACAAGCTCAGCATTCACCCTCAGCCACTAAACAATTAGCAAACCGCTATGCTAACTGCACCTTACCTGGAAGCCACTGCTGGCGCGCACACACACACCCACACACCTACACAGGAAGTGGAATTCAGAACATGCCTCCCGACAGGCTACAGGCCTCAGCTTTAAATAGGGGAGTACTCTGCACTGATTGGTCATTGCAGACATCAATCACAATCACTTACCTCATGCACCCTATCACACATACATAGGCAGAGAGATTAGTGTGGTGTAGGCAGAACTGGAATAGACGTCTGTCCAGGCACAGGTTACAGATCTTGATGTCTTCAACTGGAGATTCCAGAGAAACTGCCATTAAAAAAAAAAGTGTAAGAAAAAAAAAAAAAAAAACATGTTACTCAGTAGGAAAATCTCACCAGGTACAGTATCTACTTTTACAAAGTACAATTCCAAAGTAAATGTTCAGTTCAACCCACAGTATTGGTACCATTAAAGTGCCACAATTTTTGACTCCTCACACAGAATATTAAGTTAACATGGTATACTGTAAGAAATTAAATGATCTTGGATTTCATTTTCTTGTGAAATTCTAAAAAGCCTAATGATATAAAATATTTTTAAAAATAAATGCGTTTACAAACATTTGTTTAGATACTTGAACAAGTAAACTGCAGTAACCTCAAGAGAAAAGCTAGTTGACAAAATAAATTTTAATGAACAGGAAAATAAAAAAAATGCACACCAGAACATAGCACTACAATCAGAAAAAAAAAACAGACAAACATGGTTTGTGAACAAAGGAAATCAGGAACAGAACCAACGAAACCACAAAGAACTACACAAGAATTGAGTGGGCAACTTACGAAATGGCAAAGCTTTTCCCATTCAATGCCGTGGAGCGTCTCTGGCGAGGAGTTCCTCACTAAATGTAGAAAAAAATAGAGCAACAAAACAGTAAACTGACAGCGATTCACTTCGCTAGCGTAATAACGTGTTAAAAAATCTCGTTTAACGTTAGCTCGATGATTCGTAACGTTATTTGCGAACCGTTTCTCATAGCCTATACGTTAGCTAGAGCAACATTAACTTACATATGTTTTTTATGCTCATTCCAAATCGATTTGACAGATCATCTTATATTTTTACACAGGTTAAAAAGTATTGAAGTCATAAAGTGAAGTTAATCGTGTTGAAATCGAAAATTAAATAACCAAAACAGCTTTTCATTTACGTTAACGTTACCTTTATAGATTAGCTGCAGTTAATGGCCTGGGTACCCACAGGGCGACATGTAAGCTTACTAAAAAATGTATAGGAAGTGGTAAAGTGTTAATTTACACATCTAAAAAGTTACATTTTAACATAAATTCTTGGGAAAACGACAAATAAAACATGTGAAACGTCGAATACAACGTACTTACCTTCAGATTACAGTTCCGTCCGCTGCCTTCTGTTTGTTAGTTGATTGATTCAAATGATGAGCAGCACGTGCGCCTCACGCTGACTCGCGCAGAAGAACCGACTCCGAGTCCACCAATCAAGTTTCAACATCGAACCAATGTTATGATTTCGACCAGATGCGTCGGGTAGCCTATATGTTGAAGAGTCAACTTCATTTCGACATCGAACCAATGTTATGATTTCGACCAGATGCGTCGGGTAGCCTATATGTTGAAGAGTCAACTTCATTTCGACATCGAACCAATGTTATGATTTCGACCAGATGCGTCGGGTAGCCTATATGTTGAAGAGTCAACTTCATTTCGACATTGAATCAATGTTTTATTTTCGATGTAATAACCTTTCGACGTACCGACCAAATAAAGAACGTTGATTTAATGTCCAAATTTGATCGACGACTGATACTGACGCTTATAACCAATAATCGACATTGATTCAATGTCGGCTTGCTATCTGGGGAGTTAGCATTTTAGCAGTTCCGGTTTCCTCGTCCCAAAGTCAATGGGTTTTTTCAATGGGATTTCAGTTAAAGCACTTAAATAAGGTCTGTGGCTAACACAAACTCAAGATACTTTCACGCTTTATTCTACGACATAAAACACATCAGTTACAGCACACAATTGATTTTTTTAATCGGTTACGCTTCTTTAAAAAGACGGTTGCTAACAAGTTGCTAATCGGGACTACAGACGGTGTCGGAGACATTATAGATTAGATTAGATTAGATTCAACTTTATTGTCATTACACATGTACAAGTACAAGGAAACGAAATGCAGTTTAGGTCTAACCAGGAGTGCAATAGCAGCAAGTGCAGGATACAGGTATAAGTTATAAAGTGCAGTTATAGAAAAACTATGGTGATATTTACAAATGGATGTGCTATGAACATTATATACAGGTTGTATTAGCTATGAACAGAGATTTACAATAGATGGATATATGTACAGGTTGCTATTAATAATCAGAAGTGTGCAGATATATAAACATAATTACAAATGTATATGTACAGTGTGTGTGTACATAATTACAAATGTACATGGGTATGTACAGTTAGAATAAATGAATCAGTGCAATGAATATGTGCAATTTTTAAATGTGCAAATGTTAAATAGTGCAATGATTATGAGGAGTCTGAGTTATGAGGAGAGTGGGGGGTGTATCAGGGGGGCAAAGAGTCAGTGGGGGGCAGAGTTCAAAAGGGATACAGCTCTGGGAAAGAAGCTGTTCCTTAGTCTGCTGGTTTTTGTCCGGGGGAGCCTGAAGCGCCTGCCAGAAGGCAGGAGAGAAAACAGTCTGTGAGCAGGGTGAGAGGAATCTTTAAGAATACTGCGTGCTCGGCGCAGACAGTGTTTCCTCTGGATGTCCTCTATGGTTGGCAGTGTGGTCCCTGTGATGCGTTGGGCAGTTTTCACCACCCGCTGCAGTGCCTTACGCTCCGCAACAGAGCAGCTTCCATACCAGACTGTGACACAGTTCGTCAGGATGCTTTCTATTGTGCAGCGGTAGAAGTTCACCAAGACGGCTGATGACAGCTGGTTCTTCTTAAGTTGCCTTAAGAAAAACAGGCGCTGGTGAGCCTTCTTGACCAGGCTGGAGGTGTTGGTGGTCCAGGAAAAGTCCTTTGAGATGTGGGTCCCCAGGAACTTGAAGGATGAGACAGGCTCGACGGCCATCCCATTGATGTGGATGGGATCATGTGAGCCTGTTCGTCCCTTCCTGAAGTCCACAATGAGCTCCTTGGTCTTGTCGGTGTTAAGGAGCAGATTATTGTCGGTGCACCAGGTGGCCAGATGCTGTATCTCCTCCCTGTAGGCAGTCTCATCATTGTTGCTGGTTAGACCAATCACTGTGGTGTCATCTGCAAATTTGATGATAGTGTTAGAACTGTTCACAGGCCTACAGTCGATGGTAAAAAGGGAGTAGAGGAAGGGGCTCAGCACACAGCCCTGTGGTACACCAGTGTTGAGTGTGATGGTGGTGGAGCAGATGTGGTCTGATCTCACATTCTGAGGTCTGTTAGTCAGAAAGTCCATAACCCAGTTGCAGAGAGACGTGTTGATATCCAGGTCTCTAAGTTTGATCATTAACTTAGAGGGTATGACAGTGTTAAATGCTGAGCTGAAGTCAACAAACAGCATTCGTGCATAAGTGTTTTTATTGTCCAGGTGTGTGAGTACAGAGTGCAGTGCTATGGAGACTGCATCTTCTGTGCTCCTGTTGCCACGGTAGGCAAACTGATGTGGGTCCAGTGTGGATGGCAGAGAGTCTTTCAGATGTGCCAGGACCAGCCGCTCGAAGCACTTCATGATGATGGGTGTGAGTGCTACAGGGCGGTAGTCATTCAGGCATGTTGGGCTGGAGTGTTTCGGCACTGGCACAATAGAGGTGGTTTTAAAGCATGTTGGCACAGCTGCTAGGTTAAGGGACAGGTTGAAAATATCTGTGAATACCCCAGCGAGCTGTTCTGCACATGCTTTGAGGACGCGCCCAGGAATACCGTCTGGTCCAGCAGCCTTACGCACATTGATCCGACTCAGTGCGGTGTGGACTTCTGAGGAGGTGAGTGTGATGGGTGAGTGGTCGGTTGAGGAAGTGATCCTGGTGTAGGGTTCTTTATTGTCTCTTTCAAAGCGGGCATAAAAGTCATTAAGCTCGTTCAGGAAGGAGACGTTTGTGGCTGTGGGTGTGGACTGGCTGGGTTTGTAGTTGCTGATGGCCTGTATGCCCTGCCACATGCGCTGAGGATCAGAGTTGGAAAAGTGCTCCTCTAGCTTTAGCTTGTAACAGTGCTTGGCCTTTTTGATGCCCCTCTTCAAATTAGCCCTGGCAGTGCTGTAGGCCTGTGCATCCCCTGATCTGAAGGCAGTGTTGCGTGCCTTCAGCAGGAGGCGCACCTCCTTGTTCATCCATGGCTTTTGATTTGGGTATGTGGTGATCTGTTTCTGGGTTGTCACACTGTCAATGGTGGTGTTGATGTATTCCAGAACAGAGGAAGTGTAGCTGTCAATGTCTGTGCTAGAGCCACATGTGGCCTGGGAAGCAAACATACTCCAGTCAGTGTGTTGAAACCTGTCCTGGAGTGTGGAGTCTACCCCCGCTGGCCACACTTTGATGGTCCTCACTGATGGCTTCACACGGTTGATGAGGGGTGAGTATTTGGGGCTGAGGAACAAAGAAAGATGATCTGATTGACCCAGGTGGGGGAGGGGGGGTCACAGCGTAGGCTTCAGCCATGTTTGTGTATACATGGTCCAACGTTTTGTTTCCCCGTGTGTGACAGAAAATGTTTTGATGGAATTTGGGGAGCACTGTCTTTAAGTTTGAGTGATTAAAATCCCCCGCAACAATAAAAGCAGCCTCCGGGTGAGCAGTCTGTTGTTTGCTGATGGCTGCATGAAGTTCTTTCATTGCCAACTTAGCATCAGCATCGGGAGGAATATAGGCGGCAGTAATGATAGTTGAGGTGAACTCGCGTGGCAGATAAAAGGGTCTGCATTTGACCATCAGAAATTCCAGGTTAACAGAGCAATGTCTCCCAACGATGACAGAGTTTGTGCACCAAGCTTTGTTAATATAAATGCATAGTCCTCCGCCTCGGGTCTTACCGGAGTCATCCGCCGTTCTGTCTGCTCGGAATGTGTGATGCTCAGTTAAAGATACAGCGTTGTCTGGTATCCCGCTGTTTAGCCATGTTTCTGTGAAAATCATGACATTACAGTTCTATAATCTTTTGCTGTGGTTGATGCGCAGTCGAATCTCATCCATTTTGTTCACCAGGGACCGTACATTGGCGAGAAAGATGCTGGGTAAGGACAGCCGGTGTGGTGTTAGCTTTAGCTTAGCTCTTAGCCCGCCGCGCTTCCCCCGTCTTTGTTTACGGTCGCGCCGCCGCCTTCGAGCACTTCCGCCCGGCTGGGCAGAGCGCTCTGCCTCGGGTGTTCTAGCGATGTCCGGAATGAGTCGTAGATTGCTGATAAAACTGTCCGAAATGCACAAACCAATATCCAAAATCTCCTGTCGGGTGTACGATGTAAAGGCATTACTGTTCTGCACGAACAGACCCGAAATGAGCAGGAAAAACACTGCAAAACTGCAGAAACTGGAGAGACGCTGAGCCTCGCGTTGTGTACGCGCCGCCATCTTGGTCATTATAGGTCCTCAAGCTGAACTGGTCTGGAGCGCAGCTCACTTGTGTTGGGCATTTGGATTTGTCTGTTATTTAAGTATTTTCATGATTAGTATTTTATAGTTTGTAGTATTTTTCTAATTGGGAATACATATTGTGTGTAGATAATGCCTTCACTTGTAAAGACTGCCAAGACAGATTCATTTGTTGATCATGTATTTTAATTAAACGATATTATGGGGATACTGCTTACCAGTGCAGCCTGTCTCTCTCCTGCTCTCAGTAATGCAAACGTGTGAATAAATGTGTAAAAATACATACATATTAACTGTCATTTTAACGTGATTTATAGATTTTTCGTCAAGTTTTTTTTTCATCTGAACACATTTAACTCTGTCATAACTGCAATATTTACACTCCTCCATAAAAAGTATAGCATATGTGTCTGTATGGGCTGCTTTTCGCTGTACTCTGACAAAAAAAGACTATTGAATGTTGTTCTGTGTCCATGATAGAACTTTCAGGCATATAACATTAGACTTGTCCCTCACGCCTCATTCTGTCGTCTGTTACTAAAGTAAGCGGGCTGTATGCACGCGCGTGATACACTTATTTAAACATGTCTTATGATAATACTATGTAGGCAAATTTATACATACAGTTTTAAAACTTTTACAACAACCGTACAGCAAATCACAATGTATTTCCCCCGTAAAAACTATCCAAAAGGCACGTCTATGTGCTTTTGCGTATTTATTTGTTTATAATATACAGTATAGCGTGGATTATAATATAATAAACTGAGAGCGTAAATCATTGTCATCATGCTTGAAGAGTTGTCTGTAGCAGGGTGGTGCTGACGTCACAGGTGAGCGCCCCGAAGGCTGTAGTCCGTTAATAGCCTAATGTTAGCTTTTTAGTTCTTGCGTTTGCATTTAAAATCCAAAAGTGCTCAAAGTTGTATTTTCGTGTCAGGATTATCCGGCTGGACAAAACATGTAAGTGCAATGAACTGTGTTTGAACACAGAGCTTATTATTTGCAATTTTCGAAAAGCCTATGGGAAAATCCTATAGGGAATTTATCGAGGGAACCAGTTTTCCAGTAGGGGTTCAATATTCAACTGGCTGGCAGGAGCTGCCAGTGGCGGGTCACGTGACCTGTCAGTGGCTGGTGGCAGCCGCCAGTGTCCAACTGTCTGGTAGCATAAACTGCCAGTGGCAGCCGCATTTAACCCAGCAGTTGACAACTGACAGGTGGGTCATGTGACCTACCGGAGCCTGGTTGGTGGCTGTTAGCAAATGGCTGGTAGGTCAGGTGTCCTATCAGTGGCTGCTTTGTGGCCATTAACAACTGGCTGGTGGGTCAGTTGTCCTACCAGTGACTGCTTGGTTGCCGCTGGCAACTGGCTGGTAGGTCAGGTATCATACCAGTGGCTGGTTGGTGGCAGTTAACAACTGGCTGGTGGGTCAGGGATTATACTAGGGGCTGCTTGGTGGCAGTTAGCAACTGGCTGGGAGGGTCAGGTGTCCTACCAGGGGCTGACGGGTTGCAGTTAACAACTGGCTGGTGGGTCAGGTGTCCTACCAGTGGCTGCTTGATGGCCGTTAACAACTGGCTGGTGGTTCAGGTGTTCTACCAGTGACTGGTTGGTGGCCATAACAACTGGCTGGTGGGTCAGGTGTCCTACCAGTGAATGGTTGGTGGCCGTTAGCAACTGGCGGGTGGGTCAGGTGTCCTACCAGTGACTGGTTGGTGGCCATTAACAACTGGCTGGTGAGTAAGGTGTCCTACCAGTGACTGGTTGGTGGCAGTTAGCAACTGGCTGGTGAGTAAGGTGTCCTACCAGTGACTGGTTGGTGGCCATAACAACTGGCTGGTGGGTCAGGTGTCCTACCAGTGACTGGTTGGTGGTCATTAACAACTGGCTGGTGGGTCAGGTGTCCTACCAGTGACTGGTTGGTGGTCATTAACAACTGGCTGGTGGGTCAGGTGTCCTACTAGTTACTGTTTGGTGGCAGTTACCAACTGGCTGGTGGGTCAGGTGTCCTACCAGTGACTGGTTGGTGGCCATTAACAACTGGCTGGTGGGCCAGGTGTCCTACCAGTTACTGGTTAGTGGCAGTTAGCAACTGGCGGGTGGGTCAGGTGTCCTACCAGTGACTGGTTGGTGGCCATTAACAACTGGCTGGTGAGTCAGGTGTCCTACCAGTGACTGGTTGGTGTCAGTTAGCAACTGGCTGGTGGGTCAGGTGTCCTACCAGTGACTGGTTGGTAGCCGTTAACAACTGGCTGGTGGGTCAGGTGTCCTACCAGTTACTGGTTGGTGGCCGTTGACAACTGGCTGGTGGGTCAGGTGTCCTACCAGTGACTGGTTGGTGGCCATTAACAACTGGCTGGTGGGTCAGGTGTCCTACCAGGGACTGGTTGGTGGCTGTGAACAACTGGCTGGTGGGTCAGGTATCCTACCAATGACTGGTTGGTGGCCCTTAACAACTGGCTGGTGGGTCAGGTGTCCCACCAGTGACTGGTTGGTGGTCATTAACAACTGGCTGGTGGGTCAGGTGTCCTACCAGTGACTGGTTGGTGGTCATTAACAACCGGCTGGTGGGTCAGGTGTCCTACCAGCAGTGTTGGGGAGTAACGGAATACATGTACCGGCGGTACGTATTTAGAATACTATTCATGAGTAACTGTATTCCGTTACAGCTACTATTTTTAAACAGGGTATTTAGAATACAGTTACTTTCCTAATACCATTGGAATACTTCGGGCGATGCGTGTCTGGCCCATAATAATATTACTAAATTGCCGCCGAAACCATAGAAACAGAAGCTACACTCCCGACTGCAATCACCAGCGTTAACTCAGTGAGACTCACGCAAATGACCCTGTTCTCACGCCACACCCCTATTTTCTCACGCAACACAAAGGACGATCGCAAACAGCGAACAACCGCACAACAACCATGATTTTCAAATAAACTGCTTTTTTTGCCGTTATTGTTCGTGAATTCGCTGCTTGATGTTACGTTTGCGCTTTCAGAGGTTTCGTTTACGCTCAAAGCCCTCTTCATAAAGTACAATGCTACGTCCTGTAGAGCGACTCTTCAGCCAGGGAGGACTCATTTTTACTCCTCATCGCAACAGAATGACAGATAAGCACTTCGAAATGTCTCTATTGCTGCGCTACAACCGCCTTTACTTGTCTGTTGATTAGGAAAGCATAGGTAGTTAGGTACTGTTGATAGGTGGCTACTGGCTAAAATGTTTGACAAAACTTGTTCATTTTGATGTTTACATTTTTGTAAAGCAAACACATTTTGCATTCTGCTAATATTTGCAATATTGTTCTTAGGTGAGAAGTTTTCATAATAGAAATTAAAATGTTGGATAGAACCTGTTACATTACCTTGGTTTTACATAAACTATTTTGAAGTTTTTCTTTTCTTGTATAGCTGATATTTTTCTGTGCAGACTGTGAAATACAAAGGTTAAGCAAAATGCATATTATATACATATACTGTATATTACAGACAGATGCTGTCTATGTTCAAGCACTTTTTATCTTTATTACAGAAACAGAAATTGAATTTGTTGACACTTTATTAAATAAACTTTATTTAATAAACATAATTATATTGTTTTATTTATTTTTCCCTGTTAGTCAATAATATTTAGCATTAGAGGCCCTCTGTTTTCCTGCAGAAATTGCTACCAATGCAGAGTGTGACATTTATTAGACTTAAAGGCTGTTTTCAAGGGGAAGTATTCCAAGTATTTAGAATACAGTACCAGAATTAAGCAAAGTAACGGAATACGTTACAAAATACATTTTAAAGCAGGTATTCTGTATTCTGTAACTAAATACATTTACAAAGTATTCTCCCCAACACTGCCTACCAGTGACTGGTTGGTGGTCATTAACAACTGGCTGGTGGGTCAGGTGTCCTACCAGTGACTGATTGGTGCCAGTTAACAACTGGCTGGTGAGTCAGGTGTCCTACCAGTGACTGGTTGGTGGCAGTTAGCAACTGGCTAGTGGGTCAGGTGTCCTACTAGTGACTGGTTGGTGGCAGTTAGCAACTGGCTAGTGGGCCAGGTGTCCTACTAGTGACTGGTTGGTGGTCATTAACAACTGGCTGGTGGGTCAGGTGTCCTACCAGTGACTGGTTGGTGGCCGTTAACAACTGGCTGGTGGGTCAGGTGTCCTACCAGTGACTGGTTGGTGGCAGTTAGCAACTGGCTGGTGGGTCAGGTGTCCTACCAGTGACTGGTTGGTGGCCATTAACAACTGGCTGGTGGGTCAGGTGTCCTACCAGTGACTGATTGGTGGCAGTTAGCAACTGGCTGGTGGGTCAGGTGTCCTACCAGTGACTGGTTGGTGGCCATTAACAACTGGCTGGTGAGTCAGGTGTCCTACCAGTGACTGGTTGGTGGCAGTTAGCAACTGGCTGGTGGGTCAGGTGTCCTACCAGTGACTGGTTGGTGGCCATAACAACTGGCTAGTGGGTCAGGTGTCCTACCATGCAACTGAGGTGGGTAGGTCTCTCTCTCTCTCTCTCTCTCTCTTAAAAAGTCTAAAATTTAAAAATCGAAATTTAAGGCCTTAAAAAGTAGTACATTTGCTGTTCTAGGTCTTAAATATTTTTGCTTAGGTCTTATTTATTCCATGTCCGTGTAACGCTACGTCTAATGCTCATTTAAATTCTTTTTTGTTGCTGTTGCTTGGTTTTCTTGGTTTGGTAGTTCTTTATTTCAGTAGTCCATTTGAAATTTGCGGTATTACAACTACAAATGAGGCCGACATGCAATGCACTCGGTGAATGTGACGTCATCGCTGTGTTTGCGTGACATGGTTTCAGCTGGCGGGGCTCACGTAATGTTTTGAGACTCGAGTGAACACTGAACAGTTCGTGCAGCTTCGCATTTGATTTGAGTTGAATATGAAACACTTTGAAGAGATTTTATATGAAACAGGTATGACTGTACACACAACTTCTTTATGATATGTCCATGTGTGATCATAGAGATAACCAGATGACCAATAATTTTTGGCTAGAAATTGCAACAGCAGTGGGAAAGGAGGAATGTTTTTGGAAAAGTTTGGAAAAACCTGATCGATAAGTTTGTGAAAACAAAAAGAGGCCATGGCCAAAGTGGAGACCCAGGTGGTTTTAATATTACAGAATATGTTTTTTCACCAGTCATAGGTTTTACACTGATGTATAGGTTACAATTTTGAATTTAAAACAATTTACAAGTTACAAACTAAAATTAAGTAACAAATTATGTCTTAGATACACTTGAAGTCATAACTATTAGCCCCCCTTTGAAATTTTCTTTCTTTTCTAAATATTTCCCAAATTATGTTTAACAGAGCAAGGAAATTTTCACAGTATGTCTGATAATATTTTATCCTTCAGGGGAAAGTCTTATTTGTTTTATTTCGGCTGGAATAAAAGCAGTTTTAATTTTTTAAAAACCATTTTAAGGTCAATATTATTAGCCCCCTTAAGCAATATATTTTTTCAATAGTCTACAGAACAAACCATCGTTATATAATAACTTGCCTAATTACCCTAACCTGCCTAGTTAACCTAATTAACCTAGTTAAGCCTTTAAATGTCACTTTAAGCTGTTTAGAAGTGTCTTGAAAAATATCTAGTCAAATATTATTTACTGTCATCATGGCAAAGATAAAATAAATCAGTTATTAGGGATGAGTTATTAAAACTATTATGTTTAGTAATGTGTTGAAAAAATCTTCTTTCCGTTAAACAGAAATTGGGGGGAAAAGGAGGCTAATAAATCTGACTGTAACTGGAAAGGAATATATGAATCTATTAGTTTACAATATATTGATGCCCAATTTCTAGGCTTTATTGGTAATAATGGTCACGATTGTTGGATCATTATTGCCTTTTTAGCTTATAAGTAGAGGACAGAAACTAGCCAGACAGTAATGTGTGGATTGTTGAGTGGGCAAAAAAAATAAAAAAAACGTCAGTATTTTTAGTAAGTGTACTTCTTTTTTGTTTTTATTCTTGCCATAAAAAAAAATATATAATTGTAGAGCAAGCCAAGTTCTGTTGCCATTAATATTTAACTTTAATAGGTAGAACTGTCAAAGATATGAACAAAAGCAAGTGATGCATCATTTAGATTAAAAAAATTTTAGATATAAAAAAATCTTAAATGGTTATAAAATCTTTATAATAAATTAAAAAAAAAAATAAAAAACAATTATCTTGAATGATATTAATGATATGACCTAGTTCCGGAAACTTTCTACTTCTCTGTTTATCCGTCTGATTTTACTGTCTGTTTCTTTCTGACCGCCCACTGTCATTTAAAAGAATATCTCAATGGCGAACGCGTAAGGTATAAAAGCCTTGTCCGTTTCGTGAGGTGCGCGATGTGGTGCCAGGCGAATGTATAAATCAGACTTTAGATGTTTGTTTGTTTTTTCTGTAGTTCAATTGTGCATTTAACCTGTCTTCAGTACTGTTCAATTTGAAAACATTTATTTTACCACTAATTTTGTGATTTTGTATTTTTATGTGTATGCGTGTTTTTGATATTGTGATATAGGTCTTAAATTTAATACTTAATAGTCCTAAAAAGGTCTTAAAAAGTCTTAAATTTGACATTATGATATCTGCAGAAACCCTGCTCTCTCTCTCTCTCTCTCTCTCTCTCTCTCTCTCTCTCATGGACATGGTCAAGACAGGTCAAAGTGAGCATCAGAATGGGGAAGAAAGGGGATTTATGTGACTTTCAACGTGGCATGGTTGTTGGTGCCAGACTGGCTGGTCTGAGTATTTCAGAAACTGCTGATCACAATCCCTGGCTTAGGAGACCAGTGCCTTATCCATTAGGACACTGGGGCAGGACACACAATGTGCTGGGCAACTGAAGAGTTAGTGACCTGTGCCAAGAAGTCTCCTTCACACCGAGGCATGCCAGTGAATGAGGCATTTATTGTGGGTTAAATGATTTGTCCTTGTGCATGCAAACAATAAATGACACTTATTAGAGGGTGGTTTTCATACTTCACCCTCTGGTTTAAGGGCCAGGTGAACGAATGTTTGAACAGGTCATTTTTAAATGGTTGGCGAACGAGTAAGAGAAGAATTCGCAACCAGAGTGGCGCAGCGGAAGCGTGCTGGGCCCATAAGGTCGATGGATCAAAACCATCCTCTGCTAAGAGAGGTTTTGCTTATTCGCATGCATAAGAATAAAGCCT